>JACBWV010000921.1:0-227045 GCA_013435795.1 Chlamydomonas sp. ICE-L
TGTGTGGGTAAGATAGTAAAATAGGAGTACAATCACAATAGTGCTTATCATCCGCGGCCTAAGATTCAACTTACCGTTTTGATTAGGATATAACCATCCATTCTAGTACACTGAATGCATGGCCATCAGGAATGTTTACATATGGCAATTCTACACGTAGGTACATGCGGTTGATAATATCACCATTCCTCCTAATAGTACAAGTCACTTTCTTTCCCCAATCGGCCATTCCATTAAATGTCTGTTCTATACATTCCATAGCAAATCCAGTATGCCTTCTGTACACGATCTTGAAAAATGTAATCTGAGGGTTTCCTGTAAGGTAAACGTCTTGAGCGCCGTAAGCTACGAGGTTGCATTAATCCTCCTCCCATTTTTTTGTTCTATATATAGTATTGTTACAGAAAAAAATTCTGAAGTCAAACGTATTAATTTAGCATTCTAGGGATTTCAAGGTGTTGATTAGTATTTACACTATTACCATACATAATATAGGATTTGGGAGCGTTCGCCACTAGACAGCCAAATCTATTTATTTTGAGTTAAATTTAATCTAATGAAATATAAAACATGCCTAAAACTTCTGGAATAGTCGCTAGTAGATCATCATTCTCACCAAGTACTTTTTTGACCACCCCCCGCATACATTCTTATGATTGCTTACGTTATCGTGGGAACAGTCATTTATTGCCATTCGAATTAAAGGTGTATAACGATGTAAATCAAGAGTACGAAATTATAGAGTACAAGTTCATGCATAGATTGTTATTGATTCTATATTTGCTATTGCCTATAATTCTACATGTATACAGCGTCAATTGTATGATGGTAGGAAATTGTACCATATGGTCTTACGTCTATACATTTATTCACGTTACATGGATCCTTGTCTTTATATTTATTGCATTTTCATATGCATTTGCTAAAAAATAACAATTTCGATTGTGTAATTCAGTAGTTAGTAACTTATAAACTTTTTATGCAAGTCTGAATCCGACTTATTTTTCAAAATCATTATATTGCCACCTAATGGCGTCTGTAATCATTATCAACTTTGTCCGGTTTATTTTACCGGTCATCTAGGAAAACAAAGTCTTAATATTTATTTCAATTTCAAAATCACATAGGTAGAAAAAAAATGGATTCTCCCTAATCGTTTTCGGATTCAATAGTTAGTTACGATTAATTTGTCCTTAGTAAGGAAAGTTACATTGTGTCGTTTAAACTTTCTATGCAATTCTGGGTCTGAATTGTTTTTCAAAATCATTATATTTGCGCCATTTTTATCGACAGCGTCTATATAATTATTATCAACAATATATTTGTGTTTGTTTTCCCTGTCATCTAGAAAAACAAAATCATGAATATCAATATGATCAATCAAGTTTGTAATTGATACATTTGTCATGTCTCCTTGAGTAGACTTCATAAACTTGTTGACATTGTATATATTCTCCTTAAAGTAATATTCGTTGAATCCTCCATTATTCATATGGATGTTCTCGAAATCTCGTTGGTACAAATACAGACCAGCATTTCCGTATGCACATGTACTTTCGAAATTTTCACTCTTGATATGATTGCTTAATTCATTTGGATCATTGTATATGCACTTCCAAACATTAAGTATATGTGCATTTGGATTGTTAATCAACCACTTGGACGGACGTATATACTTTATAAATTTACCATTCCCGATATTGGCATCTACAAATCTATTATGAGCGGGTACGTTATTTGACAAATACTTGTACATAGTTCATTTTGTCAATACAAGCTTTAAATGATAATAATAAAAAATGATATGAAGAACTACACATTAAAGTTTGAATATTACTAGAATCATGAAGAATTATGGATGGCAAACGCGGAATCCTAGAGAAATGTCAGTTTTCCAGACAGTCCATACTAGATCTGTCACGATATGTGATATCCAATATTCTTTAGACGCAACACGTGGCTTTGATAAATGTAATACAAGGATATACTTTGAGAGCTGTTGTATTAATTACGACAACGTAGAAAAATATTATGACAAAGTCAATGTGTTGAATACCGCCTACTACAAAGACAATGTGTGTGATATATCGCCATTATACCGTTGTATAGAAATGTTTTCCGCTATAAAAAGACTGTTATGTATTGTTATTCTCGATATTAAATTATGATCCACACATCATACAACCAGTATCCATAGTGCAAACTCCTGTATCTGATAGTTCTTCCTCGTCTAGTGTAATCTTCACCGGGTCCACCACAGGACGAGTTCTAAGATAATACATACCCGTCTTCAATCCTTTTTTCCAAGCATAAAAGTGAAAGCTAGTAAGCTTGTTGAAATTCGGCTCGGCAATGAACACATTAAAGCTCTGGCTTTGGTCAATGAACGCACCCCGATCGGCTGCCATGTCGACCAATGCCTTTTGTTTTATCTCCCATGCTGTTTTGTACACGTTTTTCATGTACCCTGGAATAGAAAGACCTTGAACGGAACCATTGTTAGCTATAAGTGTATTGATGGTTGAACGATTCCACAAACCCAGGTTTTTGAGGTCGATAGTGAGATGGGGATTGACAACAACAAACTCCCCACTCAATACACGTCGCACGTAAATGTTAGACGTATAAGGCTCAAATGCCTCGTTATTCCCCATAATCTGACTTGTACTAGCAGTAGGCATGGGTGCAACTAGCAAAGAATTCCTTAATCCGTATTTTTTTATGTTTTCACGCAGACCTGTCCAATCCCAAATGGTGTTGTTTGTTTCGACGCCCCACATATCTGGTTGTAAAATACCTTGACTAGTTTTGCTACCTATATATGATTCATACGGTCCCATCTCTTTGGCTAGTTCATTACTCGCTTCTAGGGCTGAAAAATAAATGCATTCGAAAATGTCCTTGTTTAGTTGCATGGCTCCTGTAGACTCGAATGCGTATCCCATTACGATGAATGTGTCCGCCAGACCTTGTACACCAATTCCAATGGGTCTGTGTTTCATATTGCTCCTTTTTGCGTTTTCAACTGGATAACTGTTATTGTCAATAATCTTGTTCAGGTTCCTTGTAACTTGGTGAACAATCTTTCTCAACTTTTGAAAGTCGAAGCTACGGATATCGTCTTTGATAGGCATCCCGAACAATTTTCCACGTTTGTCGCGGTGTTCACTGTTAACAAATTTCGGGAGCGCGAAGCTTGCCAAGTTGCAAACGGACGTTTCTTCAGGGTCTGAGTACTGAATGATTTCTGTACAAAGGTTGCTGCTCTTGATTGTTCCTAGATGTTGTTGATTGCTTTTTCTGTTGCACGAATCCTTGTACAAAATATACGGGGTTCCCGTCTCGACTTGTGCCGTCAATATAGACCACCATAAGACTTGTGCCTTGATTGTCTTCACACCCATTCCCAATCTTTCATACGATTCATATAGGTTATCAAACTCATCTCCCCAAACATCACTCAATCCAGGCGCGTTTCCGGGGTCAAACAATGTCCAATCGCCGTCATTCTCTACCCTTTTCATGAACAAATCATTCATCCACAAACCCATGAAAATATCACGCGCTCGTTGCTCTTCCTTTCCGTGGTTCTTTCTAATGTCGAGAAAGTCAAATATATCCGCATGCCAAGGTTCAATATACAAAGCAAATGCTCCCCGGCGTTTCCCCCCTCCTTGGTCGACATATTTGGGGGTCTCGTTGAACACCTTGATCATGGGGATGATTCCGTTCGAAATCCCGTTGGTGCTATGGATACGACTACCCTTCGATCTGATGTTATGGATGCTAAGACCAATCCCTCCCGCCGTTTTTGATATCAGCGCACACTCCTTCAGCGTGTCGTAAATTCCTTCGATAGAGTCTTCCTTCATACACACCAAGAAACACGATGACATTTGTGGGCATTTAGTTCCTGCATTGAACAATGTTGGTGTTGCGTAGGTGAACATCCCAGTGCTCATAGAATGATACGATTTGATCGCGGATTCGACATCATCTCCGTGGATTCCAAATGCAACACGAATATACATGTCTTGAGGGCGCTCAACTACCTTGTTGTCAACTTTTAGTAAATAGCTCCTTTCTAGAGTCTTGATGCCAAAGTAGTCGAAATCATAGTCCCTGGAATAATCAATGTTTGCATTGATTACGTCTATGTGTTTTGTGATAGAAAGGTACGTTTCAGGACAAATTATTTTACTTTTGTTCAAAACATGGATAGTAGCACTGAAATCATCGGATGTTTTCTTGTGCAAGCTCGAAACCAGAATTTTGGCGGCCAAGTATGTGTACTCATATTTCTTGGTCACCATGGATACTGCCGTCTCCGATGTGTATTCGACTAGCTGCGACGTAGTTATGTTCTTATGCAGTCCTGGAATTACTGACTCGATTAGTGACTTGCTGTCTATGTTCATTCCCGTTGATATTTTTTGAACGCTCGTTTTGAACTTTTCCAGTGAGAATGTCTCAAAAGATCCATTTCTTTTCACAATACTGAATGATGTCATATACATAGTATATGTATGTAGTCTTTATATCAATAAATTGGCTTAAGAGGGTTTCGGATAAATGTGTTAATGCTTGTTATATTTATGATATGTATTTTATACAAATTGAACATAATTTCAAAAGAAAAGTTCATCGTATGGTTGAAAACAAATATAGAGAGCTCGGGAGTTCTGTATGTCAAAATTGCCCAGAATATTAGAATGGTGTATGACGTTATAGACACAGAACTAATAGAAGAAGTTAAGTCTCTGCATTCGAATGTCAAGACCGAACAAGTAAATTTCAACATCCCTAGTGTGGATCACGGAAACATCCCTTTCGCATCAGGGAGTATAGCACAAGTTTACAAGGGTGTATACCAAGGGAAGATAGTAGCAATCAAGGTTCTACGACCAAGTGTATGTAAACAAATAAAAAGCATTAAACGGTTAAAGATATATTTGAACGTGATAGGAAACATATACAAACATTACAAATCGCTTGTACAACGCATATGCGACTTCATTGACAATATCGTATTGCAAATGGACTTCAACGAGGAAATAAATAATATGGATTTTTTCGAAACAAAATTGGAGAACAAGTCATAATACCTGAAATATACTACAGTAAGTCGAGTAAAAATATACTCGTCATGGAGTATATTGATGAAAAAACTAGCATATATGATATCAAGAACACCCCCCATTCCGAAAAAATGGTTAATGAAATTGTCAATATATCTTCGACTATGGCGTACGGGATAGGTGTCATACACAGTGATATGCACCCGGGAAACATATATTGGAGCAAAACCCATAATAAATTGATATTGTTAGATTTCGGACTCATATACACATTCAACGAGTACATATGTAAAAAACTAATAGAAATGAACATTAATTTCATACTAGGAAGGATAAAAGATGTTGCGCGAAACCATTTAGAAATCACGTTCAAAAACTATGACAGCATCATAAATGACGAATACTTCAAACTAGTACTCAGCGTTACAGAAAATGTGCTCAAATCCAAAAGCCCTTCTTTGTCTTTATTAAGAGATATATCTAAAATAGACAAAAAATTCAAAACCAGTTTTAGCATTATTAACGAAGGAACTACAAATTATGAACTATTCGTCAACCAAGTGTCACAACTAATCAGAATCATCGATCCTGACAAGAATTTCTACACAATGGCCTTCAAACAGTCATTGAATTCTACGTTACAGAGACTGGGGAAACATGAATTTAAAACAGAAGATGTCGAAGAAATATCAATATCGGTTTAGTCAAACATGTGCTCGACATCGATGATTTTCTTTTTCCGCTTGTAATTATTCGTTACTTGAGCTGGTACATTTGGAGCTTTCTCTATCAACATCGAAACTTCATTACGAGAATGTTTGATATATTCATACAAGTTCGTGAATGTTTTGTTTTCACCACCCATATCCAATAAAATATTGGACCGGATCGCAAGATTTCTTTGTTCATAAGAACCAGCATACACCGAATGCTGGTTCTCCAACTCGGCATAATTAGCAAACCTATGGACACTCAACATACCGGCTGCTACTAGCCCGGCTACACCACATAGTATACTTATCCAGTTGTTGGATTTATTGCAACCATCAGAATTCACAGCATATACAGTATTAACAGATCCCGATATAGTAGATAATATATAGCAGGAATCGATAAACCATAGTTCCAATACTTGAATTGGATTCTACATTTATCGTGCAACGTGGTTTGCTGTGCGCAATAATTAGCCATCTTGTATAAAAAAACATGGACTTTCTGGATTCTTCTATTATCAATCATATTTGAAAGCCTATCGAACATTATACATGTACCATATTCTTGCTCATTTGGCTCATTTGGCTCATTTTGCTCATTTGGCTCATTTGGCTCATTTGACAAGTCTAATTGTATATGAGGATCCATATACTAATATTATTTTTTATTTACCGATCAAAAATGTGCTCGACATCGACGATTTTCTTTTTTCGCTTATAACGATTCTTTACCTGAGATGGTACATTTGGAGCTTTCTCTATCAACATTGAAACTTCGTTACGGCAATGTTTGAGATATTCGTACAAGTTCGTGAATGTTCTGTTTTCGCCACCCATGTCTAATAAAATATTGGCCCGGATAGCAAGATTTTCATATTCAAACGAATCGGAATATTGTGAATGCTTACTCTCTAATTCGGCAAAATTACAGAATCTATGTATGCTCAACATCGATGCTGCCACAAGTCCAGCTATACCACACATTAAACCTATCCAATGCATAGTGTTTTTTGCGCACGACTGACTATTTTCATTGAAAGAAGACATGGTACTAACAGACCCTGCTATAGTAGATAATAATATAGCAGGAATCGACAATCCATAATTGTAATATTTAAATTGTATTCTACATTTACTGTGTAATGTGCTTTGCTGTGAGCAATAATGAGCCATATTATATAAAAAAACATGGACTTTTTGTATGTCATTATTGCAAATCATTGACGAAAGACGATCGGACATAATACCATAATCCATTGTTTCATTAGATTGTAATTCTAATCGTATATGTGGTAATCTATTGTTTGAATGCATAATATTGTATGTTCAAATTTGATTTGCGATATTTATAACTCTTTAATCATATAACCACCACCTTTGTAGTTGTTTATAAACCCTAGCTTTGTATAATATTCCCTCGTCCCTTCTCCGGGAATTACACTGATACTCTTGAGTTTGAAAACATCAATGGTTATTTTTTCAGCTTTCAAAATTAAACCCCTCCCGATACCCTTGTGTTGTGTCTTTGAATCATTATATGTCCCGACGGGCGACAGAATACCATATACATGCAACTCGCGTATCATAGCGCACCCGTCTAATTCTGAAAAAATCGTATTTTTCCTAGGACTACACCGAAGGCGCAAAAATCCATACAATATACCGTCTCTTTGAGCTTCTATAAAAATCTCTGTGCCTTCAGATGCATTAAATTCTCTAGTTATTATCTTATAATCGTCATTGAATACTCTATCTTTGACTTCCCTACACCTGATACAATTACAACGCAACCCATCATTTTCAAGGATCTTGGGTAGCTCGCTCCTAAGACTCGAGTCGTAATCCGAATTCAGAGAGTATGTGCATGGGATGTCACGAACAATGCGATTCAATCTAATCCACGGGAATATCAAGCTCTTCACTTTCAAAATGAGATTTGTTTGAGATTCCCAAGAATACGGAATGTATGTATTGTTCTTGTACCATTCTTCTATTTTAGTAAAAGGAACGACAGTGCAAGGATATATCTTCCACTGATCAACTTGGAATTCAGGATACTTTAATTTCCACAATTCGTCACCTGTTTGTTTATTGTAAGTTTTCTGTAATACGTTCAACAATACTCCTACGAACATAGCCTCATATTTTTCGACATCAGACCCTGGCAGGTTAGGCATCCAATGCGCGTCTACTTTGAAACCACAGTCTTTTAAAAGTTTTATCGCATTGATAGTATCTTTCATCGAACATTTGCGGTTAACTTTTCTTAAGATATCTTCATTCAAGTGTTGTATACCGATCTGAACACGAGTGCATCCATACTGTCGAAATAATCGTAACGATACGGGACAAATTGTATCAGGTCGAGTCTCTAATGTCAATCCTACCACCTTGCATTTGGCATGTCTGTTGTAATCACGTTCATGTGCCAATATATATCTATCTCTACACCTGTCTATGGCAGACGAAAACGTATTTGCCGCATAATACAAGTCTCTTACAAATTCAGCCCTATATTCTTCTGGATAAGACTCCCATGTTCCTCCGAGAACAAGAACCTCTAGTTTGTCTATGTCGTGGCCATTGTTGTACAACGCCGTCATTCGATTGTACATTTGACGAACACAATCGAATTCGTTCCGATTTGCTCGCAACACTCCGGGTTCTCCTTTCAAATACGACCGTGGTTGTCCAGGTTCGTTCGGACAATAAGAACAATCCCACTTGCAACTAAAGTTGTTTGTATGTAGTTTACCGTCCTTGTGATATGATGGGGTAGCGCTCGTGAATATAGTGATAGACACTATCCCAGAGTGTGATTTGCCTTTTTTGACACGTAGTCTGTGTCTTATGATGTCGTGATCGTGTTCGCCATATACTTTATCATCTTGTAGTCTCAACAACTTGTAGCACTTGCAAATGTAACAGTTTTTGGCACAACATTTGTGTTTTCTCTTGAGAGCATCTAGCGGGTCTGTTGTATTCAGAATGTCTAAAAGTATATCATTGTATGCCAACGCATCTTCTAAATCTGGTTCGTCAAATCTAGCATTTATAGCTGCATCAAACTTGGCATCAAGTTCTTCGATGTCCACTATTTTAACAATATTGTTCTTCATAGTAAACATTTTAAGTGTATTGATTGTATGCTATGTATCATTTTTTTAACTGAATTTAATTGATCTATAAAAAAACTTACATTTGTTTGCTTGTTAACATATTAACACGGTATTAGTATTTAAAAAGAAATAACAGGAAACCGAGTAACTGTTCTACCCCTTTTTTGGCGCGAGCTACACCGTATACACTTACTGTGTATTAATCGTATTTGATGTTTTGTCCACAACTTGTTTCCATTCTTCTTGACTAATCATGTCTTTCAAACAGAATAGCTTGCCATTTCCAATCACAGTCGATTTTTGACGCAACATCATCTCATTTGAAATGGCACCGCATAATATATTTTCCGTTGCCAGTAAAACAGGTTTTCGTCGAGTATCAGAAGAGTATACATTTGAAAGCATACCGCAAGCCCTACCGAATCGTTGAGAGTTGATTGCGGCACGTTGATCCTTGTCTTTCGTATCTGTGAAACAAAATGCTGTGCATACAAAATCAATGCATGGATCTTGGAAAGTGATACCGCGACTGGCTAAGTTGCCTGCAATAAGAGCCACAATTGGTTTATCAGGATAGTCTATCGGCCTGTTTTCACTACTCTTCATGTTGTCAAGAGCGTTCGATAAAGTCTTGAGTTTAATATACTCTATTTTCTCTACTTTTTCTTTTATGCGATCTTCGTAATCGGTGTTCATGAACAAAGCAGCCTGTAGCACGTGTGTGAGTGCATAGTCTTCTTTTTGCTCAATTGTAGACTCAACTAGCTTACGGTTATACCTATACATCTTCAACCCACCATTATCAGCTTTGGTATCGATTTCCTAATACGGTATAAACCAGGTCTTGACAATACCAATATCGTTGACATAATGGACACGATAATTTTTCATATTCCGTCCGTTTAACTCGACGGTTACATTGTACCCGATTTTGAACAGTTTTTTTACCATATTCTCATGATTATTGACTCTAGATGTGACAGCGATCAATGTCAATTCCTTCTTAGCTTCTGGCAAGCATTTGAGAGATGATAATACAACATCTTCTTTGTAATAAGAGTAAGCTTCTTTTGTCTGGTCAACTCTTTTCCGCTAGAATGTAATGGGTCGCCAAACATTAGGCGTTTCCTTGAACCAACTTGGACCTACATATGTATCGAAAGGCTTGACATACTGGTGCTCAACTACAGGATTGTACACAATGTCGCGAATTACAGCACTGTTTTTAAACTTTTTCGAATCATCATCTGCTATTTGACAAATGCTCTTCGATAAATTACCCACAGTGGCTGTGATAAAAATGAGTTTAGTGTTGGGAATGTGTCTTTCCACTTTCCGCACAAAAGATAATCGCGTCTTGACTCCGTTATATCCGCCTTGATCAACTTCATCGAAGATGACAACAACTTGTTTGTAACAAGAGTTGTGTATAAAGTCTATCATATTTGCGGTATTTCTTGAATTCCAAAAGTCTACAATCATCATATTTTCTTTGATGCACTTGGCTGGCAAGTTATTGCTTTTGTATACGTGGTTGTTTTTCACAACACTGTCTGGTAGTTGTATCTTGGCTCGTCGTAGGATTTGGTTTGCACCACACACACTATTAGCTTGAGTTATGAACAACATGATAGTTTGTTTCGAATTGTGTAATCTTTCAGACATGATTTCAAAAGTTCTCCGCGTCTTGCCAGACTGCATCGGTGCATCTACTAGAACAGCTTTCCAATTGTTCATTGTATCGTATGAGATTTTTCTGTTTTTCTGCTTTAAATGTTTTTCTATCATTAGGATTTAAAGTCTACATCACAAACCTCGTATGCCCAATGCAACAATGTCTGTCTGACACGAGGAGATAAACTGTAATCATCGATGTTACGCTTGTATTTTATTTTATTCACCAAGTTTTTTTTCCATCTCCCATTAACTCCGGTTACTTGTTGCCACCTCTTTATCTGCCTGTTGTCATCATCGGTGCGCCGTCCCATGTAAAATCGCATATACCACTGGAACCATCCTCGAGGGTCTTGGGGATCGATCCAACCCTTGGACTCCAATGCAGATTGATTGCTTCCACAAACCACATTGTACTTATTTTTTGATGCATCATATCTACTCCCTAGATAAAACGACGGTTTCAGGCCCTTGAACCAATCTTGTGGAAACTCTTTATATTTGATATCTACACTTGCTCCTAGAATTCCCGGTCTTCCGCCTATAGGGTTAAAATATATACCCCCGAAAATTCCTGATTGAATACATTGTTTAGGGGTTATGTTAGGTACGAACTCAGGGTGATCCTTGAATTTCACCATTAAGATCCTTTATTTGTTGTGATGAAAAAACTGGAAATGAATTAGCTTTGAATTTATTGAATTTCTTGTCTGTGACGTACACATCCACCATCAATTCCAATTCCACATTGTTATTACCAGACTCTTCTTTATTCAATTGTATGAAATTAGACAATATGACTTCTCTACCTTCTATAACTTTTACATCTATTTGGATAATTTTGTCGTTGTCGTATTCTAAATCAATACGATTTAATATGTTGTTATTTTCATGACAATCATAACAAGTTGGATGGACACTAAGTATTGGGATGTCTACTTTGTAAAGTGGGATATGATCTTCTATATCGTCAATGTTATGTAGGACGGCAAATATATTCTTCACAAAATACAACTTGGTTGTGTTAAATTTAACTGATTGCATTATTATATAATCCTAAACAAAAAAAGTTTAGTAATTAGCATTGAAGTATTCAAAATCAAAAACGTGCTTCAAAACTGCAGGATCGATCACCGTACTATATAGACGAACATTGTCAATCATGACATCAGTATTCATAGTCCAATCTTTACCAAACAAAATATCCGTCTTAACCAAACTCAAAATATTAGAAGTTTCTACAAACTCATGCAAAACACCGTTCCTGTACAACTTTAGTGTAATATTGTCATACGACACACAATAATGTATCCATTTGGTTTCTTCATTCTTCTTGGTGTCAACAAGAGAAATTCCTGAACCATTATGTTTGAAACTCATATTGTTATCTACAACAGATATACTCAATTCACTAGATTCAAGTAAGTTTTCGATATCCCCATTGCTTCTTCTTATCCAAAACATTATGCTGAAAATTGCACGCATATACGACATTGGAACGCGAATATTGAATTCCCCGAATGCAAACTTACAAACTTGACCTCTGGTATTATCCAATACAACCTCGGCATTACCATTGAACGTGACCACACTACTGAACAGTATAGCATATTCCAAACCATTCCAATTGAATGGAAATTTCAAATCCAATGCTGAATTATTAGATAGTATTATACTCGAATATATATTGTTGGGGGTAGACGACCCACCCGATATAGTGAGAGACTTTCCTTTATAATCCACACCCACATAGAGAACACATGTGCAATTATAACTTGATTCAATTTTAGTAACCTTGCGAGACACTAAGTTGTCACCCAACGTGTCGAAATCACTGACGTTGCTTGTTATAGTACATGACATTCCGTTTTCCCAATACAATTTGACAAACGGGACTTTATCATTCCGTGTTACGCCAAACATAACCATGTCACGAAGGGAAAATCCGTGACAGTCAATGTTTGACTTGAAACTGGTTTCTGCGCATATCAAACGGTACTTGCAACACGGAACCAATTTATTGACATAGAAAAATATCGGTACATTATCTTCATATATCTGGTCAAATTCTTGAGACAATAGTAAATTCCATTTGTTGTTCACGTCAAATCCCAAAAAGTACAACTTTGAAGGTGCTTCTCCTGGCTTACCTAGTGTGGGAGTTATTGCAAACTTGAGTACAGTATTATATATGTCCATTTCTATTTGAACCCATTCACCATATATGACGATTTTCTCAATGTTATCATTTGTGAATTCTGATCTCCCACCACCGATATATGTCCCAAACGAAGTATGTACATTCTTATTAGTACGGGCGTATGTTTCATTCTTGCGATCGAAGAGATAATACGGAGGATACAAGAAGTAATTTTCATAAGACGAAAATGTTATATTGTATTCTATCGATTCGTTTCTTGTTTTTGAGGTTGTTAATGCGGAAAATGGAAATTCCTTCAATACGTTCCGCCAGACTGGGACTATAGTTTTTCCGCGAAAGAATCCCATCGATAATTTACTGTCTCTCTTGGGCAAGTCTACCAAATTCCATTCTAGCTCACCGTACAATTTCCCGAAACTTCTCCTATCATCGTTCATTTGGAATGTTGTAAACACATCTTTCATCGAGATTCGTTCAATACTTATGTTGTCACCCATTGCTTTTACAGAATTCTGATATTTAAATACATACAACCGCAGCGCATACTTTGCATTTAAATTAAAAAATGAATAGAGATTAGACCATTACATTCTCTAATAATTATGAATAGGTCGTACAAGATGAATCGGGTAAATATAGACAGCTTATCCCGACAGAAAATGATGACTCCAAAAGCATTCATTTCAGTTCAGAACAACACACGTACTCATGTACCACAATTGATAGAAAGCGTGGTACAGGTTGAAGTGGTTGCAGTCATTGCATTGTCTATTGTTGTCAGTATATTGAAGATCCACGTTCACAGAGTAAAATGGGACAAACATTGTAGAGACCTACAACCACCAGATTATAGAAACGAATAAAATGCAAGTGGTTAATTTAACTAAAGGATTTTTACTTTTATCCTACGTAAAATGAAAAAGATATAATTGGACAACTAATGTAAAACACAAGCAAAAATGGTTCAATTACCTGTAGAACTCATGTGTACAATTGGATCATACCTGTCTGTGTATGATGTCATTTCGTTGGTCAAGACTAACAAGAGTGTCAACGAAAGCATGCGTGGAAGACTGGAAGAAATTAAGCGACAACGATACAAGCTAATTGACAGGAAATTTTCTATCTTGAGGGCGACTGAAGCTAACCCAACTGACGAAATGCTAGGGTTTTACATGGAATACCAGGCAGAATATAACTTGATCGACTCACAAATAGAAACACTCATGCAGGCTTCCAATTATGAACTTTGAGTGAGAGTGGAACGTATGTAAATAAATAATGAACAAAGAAGTACTAATATGATACGATACGGTTAATTAATGACTGACATTCGTGTAAGTGTACATAATAAAATACACATATAAATAAAATGCAAAATCCATTTGCAGATTTTGATTTTGGGAGTTGTCAAACTTTTAAATTTGAGTCCAAATCGACAACATCCAAATATCCAACAATACGACTTATCAATCCGAATTCATCAAGCCAATCAACCCAATCAAAAAGTTTATCGCCAAAATGCAACAATGGAAAACAAATTAATTCGCATGGAAGTGGTGCATATGGATCTGTTTATTCATGCGGAGAAGATGGATTCGTGTACAAACAATTTGCAAACTATTAGCTTTGATAACACTCCGGATGAGTGGACTTTGTGTGTGCAGCACGCCAATCTATATATGCAGAGACGAGAGTAAGTTACAAGCACAGGAGACCCATTAAGGGGCACCAGTGGAGGAAGAAAGAAAGGTAGGCTATACCCTGATAAGGGTTAGACACTATACAGTCAATGTCAGAGGAAACCGGGCAGCCGGGAAACTATCAGGGTAAAGGCAAGACCGGTGAAGTAGCTGACAGGAACCTATCACTGAGTCACTCAATGACTCAGGCTAAGGGAAACTGTCACTACGGGAAGCTGTCAGGGCCGATAGTTCTAAGGGAGTACAGAAGTAGTCACCAAGTCATAAAACGCGTGAGAGCAACGCAATTCATGCTGACACTCCACCTATGACACAGGTGACATACAATACTACTACTCCACCTATGGCACTGGTGACATAGAACTATAAACTGGTGGCAAACAAAAGTTATGAAGGAACGGCGGAAAAATCAGGAAACCAGAAGAAAGCCTTGTCTAAAATAAAAGGATGAGAAAGGATGAACCAAAAACCACTGTAGTACTCCGAAAATGTAGCAGCAAAAAAACTTGGGTCATACCGAGCAGAGCTGAGACCAAAACGGAAATGTAACCATCCATGGTAAGCGCAAAAATACTATTCATCCAGAATAGGAGGCACCAAACCAGAAATCACAGGGAGGCCAAAACAGAAATCAATCCCAAATACCAAAGGAAGGGGAACAACGGTGACTAAAAGAACCGAGAACGTAACCTAAAGAGAAGACTGAAAAAACGTATATCAAAGTTGGGGAACAACGGTATAGAAAACCCGATCCGGGTATAGGAACCTAACGCCAATCAATGATAACCAAAGAGACGGATTGAAATATCGTGTGAGAGCAGCACACGAGAGAATCAAAACCTAAAGGACGCAGACAAGAGGACACTAAAGACTACGATGGAAAAATAAAGTCGATGGAAAAATCCACTACCTTAAAAACTATTCTTAGCATAGAATTCATGACTAGGTTGGGATGAAAAAACCATGATGAACTGGTTTCTTACTCAAAGATGGAAGTAAGAAGATTTATGAAAGTTAATTATCATAAATCCCCAGTTACGGCACTAACTAAAACATTCTAGGAGGTGGGTATCGCACCGCAAAGAACTCATGCACTCAAGACAAACCAAGCACCTAACCACAAGCAAACTAAACCTGCAGCAACTGAAAATCCAAAGGATGCGGAGATAAATCTCAAGAAACTTGTAACCAACAAAGGAAACACAGTTCAATGAACAACAGGAGTTTAGACGTACAAACACAGTACAGAAAACTTAATGTCCACTTGAAAAATAGTAAACGCAGAAAAAAGGACGTCAAAGAATTGACTGCAAAGGATGGACTGAAAGGGCGCTTGAAATACACTCGGAAAACAAGAAAGAGGTGAGCGGCGGTACATCTGCAAGTACAACTGCAAGATTACCCAGCCCACCAATTCACAGTAAAATCCGAAGGGAAACAACTACTACACTCCACAAAAAGTTCCAATCACATGAGGGGCTGGTGATCTAAAAACAGTTTGGAGTAAAAAGAAATAGCTAATCTATGATGAGCTCCACCGAACGAACCATCTGCCTATGGAACTAAGAGTCAGAAACCATCAAGACGCTATAACGGTGGTCTGAATTAATTACCACCTTCCACCAAAACCAAGAAAGACAGCTGAAAGGAAGCTGCCTAAACAAAGCGTCGTAACGCTCCACCAATCTAGACTACCCTATAAGTCAGTCTAGGCGGTGCTGAGGAATAGGCACCCACACATAGGGCCATGTTAACCTACGTATGAGAACCATCAGCACCTAAAACAATGAATCCTGGGTTGACTGTAACACCCCAGCCATACGCAGTATCAAGCTAGTAACCGGTAGTATAGCCCCCAGCGCAGAACTGCTGCCTGGTTGAACAGGGCCGGCCTTATTTGCCTCTATATCAACGAAGCCTGAGTCGACTGTAACACCCTAGCCGTACGCAGTATCGGAACCCGACCAGTGTTCTAAATCATCACTTGCCCAGTCAGCAACGGCTACATCATCCCCAGGCCGGGACCCGAGTGTTCCACCAGGGACAACGGGAGGCGTCTGAATGAACGACACCTGCGAGTCATTCAAGGTGGTCGGAGGGTGGGGACTATTAGGCAATGGACCTGATCCAGATACCACTATGATTGAAGGCTGTCGTACACCTAAAGCTTCACCGACGAGCGACGTATTGGAGATCCCAGCGACCCCCTGAGATTCGGCTAAGATTTTATCTGAAAGGACCGCAGAATCTCGCTGACCCAATGCCTTCACACGCAATACAGCACCATCAGCCCCTGACCTGGGGCGCAAGGTCATCCCATGGAAGGGCATCCCATGATCAGGGCAGCGGTCGACAATTGGGGTTAGCAAAGGGTCAAGGGAATGAACCGCAGGCACATGCATATGTCCGTTGATTGCGGCAGGGATGCAAGTGTAATACGGAGACCCGTCATAGGGAGATAACCCAGGTATACAGTTATGCTCAAACTGCTCATAGAAGAGTATATCACGACTCTCTACTACCTCGCGCAACTTTGGAACCCAAACAAAATAACCCTTACTCACCAGGGAATACCCAACCAGTCTTCCACATAGCGCCCGCTCGTCCAGCTTGTTGCGCTTCTTCCCATTTACTAGCGTAACGTAGCAAGGGCAACCGAACACACGCAACATCGACACATCAGGCTGAACCCCAAAGAAAAGCTCGTAAGGAGTCTTCTCTCCCTGATTGGGCAAGCGATTAACTAGGTAACAAGCAGCGAGGAAGGCATAGGGCCAGAAAGACTTAGCAAGTTTGGACTCCAAGTGGATGCTCCTAGCTATAGACTGTAAGACCCCATTGTACCTTTCCACAGTTGCATTCTGCTGTGCAGTGTATGCCAAAGATAACTCATGCTCCTCCCCAACCGATATCAGCCAATCCTCAAACCACTTTACTATAAAACCCCTTAGCCCTATCAGAACTCAAACACTCGAACCCAAACGCACGTTGCTAAGGCATACACCTAAGGGGGGAACCAGGGGCACGGGAAGACAAAGAAGTAACCTCTGTCGAACCACAGAACGCACCCAGGGGTCACAAGGAGCCTAAGAGAGAAAAATATCCAAAGATATCATGCCAAAGATCCTCCACGGCCGCTGGACTAGGGCCAGGACGGCGTCCACTTCGGCCTCCACTTCGGCCTGTAGCATGGGCGAAGTCCGGCGCTGCGAGACCTGGGATCACAGAAGGTGGGGAAGCGTTAGGCGAAGTCGAGATTAGAGGTATGGGGGGGAAAAAAAAAGGAGACGAGAATGACAGTGCAGCAAGTCGCACCTGGTGCAGAAAATCGCACCAATGGCAGAAAATCGCAAATCGCAAGGGCAGAATTCGAAAATTTATCGCTAGGATGCGAAGAGCAGAGCCGAGGCATGCAAAGGTCCAAATATTCCGCCGTCGATGAGCAGTCAATCCCAAGTCCCCCCCTCTATCGCTCGACTCACCCGGATGGGGGGTAGAGGGAGCAGCACCCGAGTGGTGCTGACCATACCCCCCTGCTTCCTACCACCTCAAGAATCTCCAGGTCCAGACGCGTAGGTCGTCCTCCTGTGGCGAACCCTACGGCAGTGCCGGCGATCCGCCAGCTTGATCGAAAAAATTCTCCAGAAGGTAGCACATAGCCACTAGAGTGCAAAGGGGGGGGGGCAAAGACGACGTAGACATCAGCAGGGAGCTTGGTCGGCTTGGCAACCTCCGGTATGCAGGCAGAGCCTCAAACACCGGAGTTAGCGACATCAAGGACGCGAGCAGACGAAGACGGGGTATCTCCACCGATGTCCAGGCTAGTCGCCGACTTGAGTCTGCACGTCAAAGTCGTCTACGACGGACGGTAGCTGAAGGAGCGCAAAGGTAGAGGTATGATTGGGGGGGGTTACTTCCATGATGGCGGAAGGACTCTCATAACCGCCAGCAGAGGTCGCTGGTGCACAGACGTCTAGCCAATCGTCTTGAGAAACCGCGTCCTCCTTGGGAAGGACACGGTCGCAGCCATTACTTATAATAACGCTGCGCATCCCGCGCGACCAGGATTCTCCATTCTTGTCATGGAGTTTCTCAAATGTCGCCGGGGGTCCTCGCGGAAGTTGCATTTCAAAGCAGTGGTAGAAATGAGGGGCCGGATAACCTATTAGCTTTGATAACACTCCGGATGAGTGGACTTTGTGTGTGCAGCACGCCAATCTATATATGCAGAGACGAGAGTAAGTTACAAGCACAGGAGACCCATTAAGGGGCACCAGTGGAGGAAGAAAGAAAGGTAGGCTATACCCTGATAAGGGTTAGACACTATACAGTCAATGTCAGAGGAAACCGGGCAGCCGGGAAACTATCAGGGTAAAGGCAAGACCGGTGAAGTAGCTGACAGGAACCTATCACTGAGTCACTCAATGACTCAGGCTAAGGGAAACTGTCACTACGGGAAGCTGTCAGGGCCGATAGTTCTAAGGGAGTACAGAAGTAGTCACCAAGTCATAAAACGCGTGAGAGCAACGCAATTCATGCTGACACAAACAAATCAGAATATGATAGGGTAAAAGCAAACTTGATTGTTATAATCCCCAAGTTAATAGAAAACAAGCTCATCGCAAAAACATGTTTCAACGGAATTGCACTAGAAGGTGATATGTTTGTTGATAATGAACAAATGTACAAAATGAACAAATGCAAACCGTTAAAGAGGAAGAATGTTATGGATCCTTTGGAGGGCCAAGTTTTGGCGATTATTAGAAAGTTTAACAATCTCGGATTTATACATGGCGATATAAAACTAGACAACATTATGATGAAAGACGAACAAATTGTTCTAACAGACATCGACGACATGTGTTTCATAGAAAAAATCGACAATAAGATTACATGTAGTAATTTAAATTATCCAATGTTCACACCTGTTTTTGTTCATCCGGTTTATTTGCAGTTCAGATTACATCATTCAGCTAATGAGAAAAAGGATATGCTAGAAGAATTTAAAGGTGAATACAAAAACATGTATATTTGCTTATTTAACATACAAGCTAAAGGAGTGGATATGGCAATTAACGCAGATAGTTTAGAGAAAATACAAGTTGAATCAATAGATCAATTGAACGCATATTTATTATATTCTGATTCATTTTCATTCATGATGGATATTATACAGGACAGGTATAAGAATGGGATATATCATCTACCAGTGAACATACCAAAATCAGTTACGACTATAGGAGGGGGTAGGATTAGGAAAATGCATGCAGTGAGGTTGCCGAATCTGTACAAAAAAACATGATTCTGGTGAAAGCATCTATAATTTGCGTAAGTCCTACACGACTTGATCTATAATGATCTCTTGTCAAAGCCAACTCAGAAAGACCATGGGACTGGTACGAGTTCAGCACGAATCATGTTGTTCATCAGGCAATGAACCACTTTCTAAAATATGTTTGTCGGTATGAATAAGTGAATATCATTAGTCAATGGTTTAGAAGACGATAGTATTGGTATTTGAGGATATCCATGCATTTTAACGTTTTCTTTTAATTTTCCAAAGAAATCCAACAACCCTTCCTTTTTATTTTGCAGTACGTCAACAATACTCATAGTTAATGCTCCCCCGAATTTCCGTGTTTTATAATTATATGTGTCTGCTGCGTACTGTATATCCATACAACCACTGACCATAATAATATGTGGTGATACGATTGACTCAGTTTGTTTAATGTTTATTTGATTGCTCGAAAATGGTAAATCCAACATAGTTCCACTATGACAAGAGTCTATAATGACATATATTGTGGTTTTGGGATTGAATTGTTTGAATATTGAATATAGTTGGTCATCTATTATTAAACCGGCTGTTTGGCAATCAGAAGGACAAATTCCTTCATCTCTGCCATCTGCTTCGTCGCCATTAAAATCTACTACATTAGTTCCGTGACCAGAATACGATACAACAACTGTTTCCAGGTTTTCCGTCCATGACTTTAAAGCCATTTTGTACAATGCGCACAACATAGCATACTTTCCAGTTTTATTAGAATAATCGTTATCTAGGACCATTTCAATACTCGATTGGGGAAAATTATAAGGTTCGTTTATTAGCAAACTGTTCAGCAACATAGCGTCATTCCAACATCCTCGCAATTGCATTTCAGGGGATTGAATATAGTTAATCCCGTATAGTAAAGCTGCTTTTTTACTAGTCATTATTGGATGTAATGTATAACCATATAATAACTTGTTCTGATAAAATGAAACATAAATTCTATATATATTTCTCACTACTATGAGAAATGAAATTAAAAATTAGTTAAGCAATATAATATTATCAGTCTTTTTCCAGTACAATACCGCTTTGTTTAATATTACTATACGTTATCAGCAATTTCGCATCACCGACGGAGAGTTGACACCCACAAGATTCGCCATTTCGAATCCAATAGTTGTTTGTTTTTCGAAACTTAACTTCATTTGGATATTCTATCAATCCACCAAGAGATCTAACTTGTTTGCTAATTTGCATAGCTTCATTGACTCTTTCTTCAATAGGTTTTATTACATTCATTAATATACTTTAATCAACATTTCTTTATTTAATTTATTTATTGTTTTTTCTATCTATTTTTCCTTTGATCTGTATTTTTCCGAATGGTTTCAGCTGCCACTTTTGCGAGTTTAGAATTTGTAAACAATAATGCTTTGTTTTTTACAACAGTGGTAGGCGACAGTTTTACAACACTATTAGGCGATTTTTTGTTTTTTTTCATTATAGGAAATACTTGAGTTATCAACCCTCTTGTTTGCAGAAGCAGCTTTTTCATGCGGATTATTGACATTCCTTCCAGACGATTTTGTAGCATAAGTAGTGCGGATGCGTGAGTTTTTGCCATTTATAGTGTTGTCTTTTCGAGGAGTTTTTTTAGATGAGTTAGTCGCATAAGTTGTGCGGATGCGTGTTCGAGGAGTTATCTTTGACGACTTATTTGCCGCAGAAGCAGATTTTTCACGTACTGTTTTTTCAAACAAACTCAGTTTTTTTTCGAGCTCTTCTTCAAACTTGCGACGAAGCGGGTGATCATTATGTATTATATCACTAGCTGTGGGATCACGATGTACTTTTGGTTTATTTCTTTTAGGTAAAGTAAAGGGATCTGCAGCCTCCCTCTTGTGGCCACATCTTGGAACCCGTCTTAAAGAGAGTTTAAGAAAAATAGTATCGCACGATGTTTTCGGAAATGTTTTCCAATCGGAATATTGAAAAATCAAAAATCTATTAAGAATGGTCAGACCTGTATTTTTTAGATTAGGTCTGAATAGAGGATCTTTCAAATACATAATTTTGTCGAGGTAAAAGAAATGATTGTCAAACTTTTCGTCGAATTCTAAATTTATAGCTTGTAATTCTTCAGGTATATTTTGGGGGCCTTTATAATTATCAGATGAAGTCATGTAAAGGTCAAAAAGTCTTGGTGTTTCATTATTATCACCAGAAAGATGCATAATTTTTTGCAAATGCGTATCCATTTGTTCTTCAATATGAGTACGCACCTGATTGATGCTTATGAATTCCACAGGAGTATGGGTAGCATCAACATAGTTAGTACCCATAACAAGACTTACCATATTCTTACCAGTTTCTTCATCTATCATAAATATTAGATGCATTTGCGTTAATGAAACCAATGGTTTATAATGATGCATCACAACAACGATATTACAAATTGTAAATTCTTTCGCTAGTTCATTATTCTGTATGAATTTAAGTAGATAATTAAAATGACTACGTGTTTCCCTTTTGATAAGTTTCAATATTGTTGTCATTGTTTTAATTTACATATATATTAGATGATATGTAAATGATGTAAAAGTGCTCTAGTTGTGGGAGATTGAATGACGATAAAAAAGTGTTTACATGTCCTCTTTGTAACTAAGTAACAGGGAGAGACGCGAATGCTTCTAAAAACATATTGATGAAAGGATTGTTATCATAATCCTACCATTACCCGTCTTCGCCTGGGGGCGGTCACAGAACCGGTTTTCCTAATAATAATTCTACGACCCTTCAGAATTATTAGAGAATATAATGGAATTACAGGGTTTTCAGAGCGGTAGATGTAGCTACATGGCATGATTTGATTGCAAAGTTCTGAAAGGCCATGGTTCCGTACAATAAGTTGTCGTCTGAAATGATTTTATCGCGGATGTTTTCGTTGTTTTGATACCATTTGATGAGCCGTTCGCAATTGATTTCAATGTTTGGCGGATAGTTGCCTGTTGAGTGTATCCATTGCATAACAACACATACAAGTTGTGTGGCAAGCTTTTTGTCGTTTGATGGAGGGTGTTGCAAAACTTGAGTTAAATCCATTTTAAATATCCATAGCAAACAAATACACATTTTTTGACGCATTGTTTGTTAGGTTGCGACACGTGATGAGCCATATTACGTTTATCCTTAAGAATATTTACGGTATAAATAAAATCCTCGGAGTTTTTGTTATTTTGTATAAACACCTGCAACAACACCGATAATAACGTCAGCCAAAAGCAAACTATATGCGTATTGTTTATATTCGGACTGAATTGCTAGGATAGCGAATGAAATGTACAATATGCCATGCATGGGTCTCAAATAATTCCACCATATTTGTTTACCACAAACTTCTACACCTGTTTTTCGCCAATTGAAGATGTATATAAGCAAGAAACATATACCAATAATGAATGTAAACGCACTCATCGTCGCCATCACATAGTTATTTTTGTAATACCTGAATGCTATATAAACCAATATACATCTGATCGGTATGCATAGTAATAGAAAGCCAAATTTCTGAAAAGTATTGCAATTTAATACCATTTATTTATACTCTCGCAATAAATCCACAGAACCTCCGCGAAGTTTTACATATACGATCTTGGCTTGTTTGCTATCGTTTACATTGGTGGAAATTCTATAACATTTTTATTTTAAATGCGCTTATTTCTTTCAATGATATTTTCAAAATCTAGTGTCCATTACTCACTAAACCATATGCATTGTTGAAAACTACACACGAACTTGCTAGCGATCTTCTCGCGTCTGTTTGTATATGTATTTCTCCAAAATTGTAAATTGTCCATTATATATTTGATGAGTGAGAAAATTTTGGGATCAAAACGATATTTGGTGTTCTTTTTGTGTTTTGATACTTTTAAATCGAGCAATGCTGTTAGTTTTTTTAACTCTGACGTCTAAATCAAATTGTATTATTTGTTTATACGTTTTAAATGAGTGATCAGATAGAGGATGAGTTTATAAAACTTGCACTAGACGTAGCAGATACCATACATGATATGTTTGATAAACTTAGATGCGTATTAGATACAAGCCAAACTCTGAATGTTCTTCAAGTATCAAACCGGTACCAAAAAGTATTTGAAGTGACGAATGTAGACATTAGGCAAATGGTCGACCCTAAGAATTATTTGAAAATACAAAAACATTTTAAAGTACGAGATTTTGAAGATGCTGTAATTTTTCATTATAACAAAACCAAAAATAATAACATGAGAACTACAGAAGATATTATAGAACACGAATTTTTGAAAAAACTCATAACAAATAGCGGCATGAAATTCATGATTGATTTTTTGCCAATGGGATGTTCTTAAATGTATAAATGGAATGAAAGAATTAATACTATAGCTACCTATTGGGATTCAGCGATACTAGAAGGAAAAAAGACATTAAGCAATAATACATTTACAAGTATACCATGTATTGGTACTAACTACGTTTTCTTTGAAAATAAATCAGTCATATTGAAAGACGAATCTAACAGTAAAATTGTTACATGTACATTTCCATTTACTTTCATTCAAGATTCAACAAAATTTAGTAATGGTGTGAAAAGATTATGTGGATTTGGTCAAAAATTCAAAGAAATTGACAATACAAACACTGAATTGGTACGGAAATTAGTAGTTTCCCATTTTTTTTTCAAAAAGATACCAGTAAGGACAGGGAATAAGCGATCTTATTATGAAATGATCACTGAAGATAATCTCGATCAATTAGCACGAGAAAAAATACAACCATTTATGGATTTTTTGATTAAAAATAATAATACAAACAATGTTTTGTTCAAATTATTTGAAATTAAGCGCAGTGGCGACTATGGACAAATAACAATTACAAGGGAGTTGAATAAGGCAAATCAAACAAGGGAGTTGAATAAGGCAAATCAAACACTTTTACTGACGGGAGATCGTTTATGTTATTTAAGAGCTAAAGATGAGAAAGTACCTGTTGTGTTATTAAAACCTAACAAGACTATTTGCTATGCATGTAACATAAACTCAGATCAATCCAATGTCAGAGAAATAATTCGCAAAGAAAGGATTAGTAAATTGAATGAAAGATTTGAAGTATTACAGAATTATTCTGAATTCGTAAAAATAACAATTTCCACCATTCAATTAATATTCCCCCCAAGAATAAAGCTGAATTCGTTCACAGCATATTTAGATAATTACATATCGTCTTTACATGCTATACTCGTGAAAGGGTTCGCTTTAGAAACATATAATGTAAAAAACCATAATATAAATTTGAATGATTTCGACAACGACACATTAGATAAATATAATGATTATGTAGAGCTAATTGAATTTTGTCAATATTTTAATGACATACAGATAAAACCTTCATTACCACTTACTTTTTTATCAGAGTCAGTCTCAATTCCAAAATTCATCATCGTTAATAACCTGGATCAACGAACAATCCCGTATATATTGAAAGATTTTATTGATACATTAAATTCAAGTTTTGATTTTATGAATAATGACAAGAATCCATTTATACATTATACGTCCCCTATGTATGATGGTATGAACACAAATTCAAAAATATTTGTTGAGCTCAGCGAGTCTATTAAAATTCCAGAAAATACAACAAGAACTTTAAGAGCTCGAAGACGCGTATCGATTGAATTGTTCCAACCTTTCCAACGTTTGTTGAACATCACATTGGAAAATATTCGAGAACTTTTTAAACAGCCCCAAAATACTATATCCGGTGGTGGGGAATATACAGTTAAACAATTTACAAATCGAGGAAATATACCACATTCTACGTTTTTTGGAAAAAAAATACGTCCATATTCTAAACCCGAAATATACCCGATTTCCAAGACAATGTATGGAATTGATGCACTTCCAAACGTGTCCGAAGATGATATAGGTATATTTATTGATACAATTGAATGTATTTATGATCGATTTTCAATAATAAAAGGATCGATAAAAGTATGACGTATAACAAATTAATAAGTACATATATTAAAGATGATTTTCAGCAATTTTTCAGAGACTTGGAAGAAAAACCGAATACAGATGCATATTATGGCATTTATGACAAAAAGTTTGAAGAAATCAATACTTCAAGCATAGTCAATCCCTTAACCAAAGTTTCAATGCCACAAGTTAACCAATTCGGGGGGTCATCAGCTTTTATTTCCAGGAATGATAACAAATTCATTCCTAGATACCGACATAGTCAATGTCGCTTTTTACATAGATCACAAATTGGAAAATATCCATTCGCTATAATAAATGGTCGAATATATAGACCATCTTCTCGTTTGGTTAAATGGTTACGAACAAGAAAACTTTTCGCATAACTTTTACATGTTTGGAAATTTTAATCAAACATTATTACATCATTAAATAATAATCACTCGACCAATTCATTATATTCCCTAAAGAGTCTGTGTTGACATACATTATAACTCGGGTTTGTGATGACATGCCGCCATATTTCTGAATGGTTCTTGCAGCCCTGTATCTACGTATGATATCACTAATGTCTTGGGTAGATATCAACATGTCTCGCTTTGTGCTCAACTCATACCAACACCAAGGTTTATCTAGGTTGTCTTGTATAATATCCCACGTGATATTGGGGTTTGAGCTCATTCCTCGCCAGTCCCATGGTTTGTCGGGGTTGTCTTGTATAATCTCCCATGTGATATTTGGGTTTTTGCTCATGTAATACCAATTCCATGGTTTGCCAGGGTTGTCTTGTATAATATCCCACGTGATATTGGGGTTTGTGCTAAATCCACACCAGTCCCAAGACTTGTCAGGGTTGTCTTGTATAATATCCCACGTTATGTTGGGGTTTCTGCTGATCCAACACCAGTCCCATGGTTTGTTTGGATTATTTCGTATAATATCCCATGTGATATTGGGGTTTGTGCTCATGTAATACCAATTCCATGGTTTGCCAGGGTTGTCTCGTATAATATCCCATGTGATGTTGGTTTTTCTGCTGATCCAGTTCTAGTTCCACGGTTTGTCTGTGTAGGCTTTGATAATATCCCATGTGATATTGGGGTTTGCGCTCATTCCACCCCAGTCCCATGGTTTGTCAGGATTATCTAGTATAATATCCAATGTGATATTGGGGTTTGAGCTAATATAAAACCAGTCCCAATGTTTATCGAGGTTGGCTTGTATAATATCCCACGTGATATTGGGGGTTGTGCTTAATCCACCCCAGTCCCAAGGTTTGTCGGGGTTGGCTTCGATAAAATCCCATTTGACGCAGGGGTTTCTGCTGATCCAGTACCAGTTCCACGGTTTGTCTGAATTGCATTCGATAATATCCCACGGTAAACATTGATTATAACTCAACGAACCCCACTTCCACTTGTGTTCCAGACATTTGACCCGTCTCGAGATGTGGTTATTTATTTCCGCTGAAATCATTATTGTTATAAAAAATTACGATTGTCAATTTCGATAATATAATAAATTATAGATAGATGTCCAAAAGTATATTTATAAATATTAATGTCCTATGCTCCGATTTTAAACTGGTTTGAAAAGTTTAGATCGGTATAAAACGAGGATGATCATTTAATAATGATTTAATATTATAATAATTCATTATATTCCCTGAAGAGTCTAGTTCGACACACATTATAACTCGGGTTTGTATTGACATGTCGCCATATTTTCTGTATGGTTCTTGCTGCTCTCCATCTACACACTATATCACAAATGTCTAGGGTAGATAGTAACATGTCGGGCTTTATGCTCAACTCATACCAACGCCATGGTTTATCGAGATTGGCTACGATAATACCCCATGTGATATTGGAGTTTGAGCTCAATCCACTCCAGTCCCATGGTTTATCTGGGTTAGCTTCGATAATACCCCATGTGATGTTGGGGTTTGAGCTCAAACCACACCAATTCCATGGTTTATCTGGGTTAGCTGCGATAATACCCCATGTGATGTTGGGGTTTGCGCTGATCGAGTACCAATTCCATTGTTTGTCTCGGTTGGCTTGTACAAAATCCCATGTGATATTGGGGTTTGTGCTGAATCCATGCCAGTCCCATGGGATGTATGGATGAGCTTCGACAATGTCTAGTGTGATGTCAGTGCTTCTGCTAATCCAGTACCAGTCCCATGGTTTGTCGGGGTTAGCTTGTATTATCCCCCATGTGATATTGAGGTTTGCGCTAATCCAGTACCAATCCCATGGTTTTTCGGGGTTGGTTTGTATAATATCCCACGTGATATTGGGGTTCTTACCCAATCCACATCAATCCCATGGTTTGTCGGGGTTTGCTAGTACAATATCCCATGTGGTATTGGGGCTTACGCTGATCCAGTACCAATTCCATGGTTTGTCGGGGTTTGTGGCTACAACATCCCATGTGATACTTGTGTTTGAGCTCATCCAGTTACAATCCCATGGTTTGTCGGGATTGGCTTCGACAATCGCCCATGTGATATTGGGGTTTGCGCTAATGTGATACCAGTTCCATGGTTTATCAGGGTTTATAATGATAATATCCCACGTGATGTTGGGATTTCTGCTGATCCAGTCCCAGTTCCACGGTTTGTCAGGATAAGCTTCTATAATGGCCCACGGTAAACGAGAGTTATAACTCAGCGAAACCCACTCCAATTTGTGTTCCAGACATTTGACGCGTCTCGAGATGTGACTAGTTATTTCTGTTGAAATCATTATTATTAAAAATACTATTACATCCACAAGTGTCTTTATATAATCACTCGACCAATTCATTATATTCCCTAAAGAGTCTACATCGACACACATTATAACTTGGATTTATATTTACATGGCGCCATGTTTTTTGTATAGTTCTTACTGCCATGCATCTACGTATGATATCACAAATGTCTTGGGTAGATATCAACATATTGGGGTTTGCGCTCAATTCATACCAACACCAAGGTTTGTCGGGGTTGGCTTGTACAATATCCCAAGTGATGTTGGGTTTTATGCTCATTCCACGCAAGTACCACTGTTTATTTGGGTTGGTTTGGATAATATCCCACGTGATGTTGGGGTTTCTGCTAATGTAAAACCAATTCCACGGTTTATCTGGGTTGTCTTGTATAATATTCCATGTGATATTGGGGTTTGCGCTCAACTTACACCAGTCCCAGGGTTTGTCGGGGTTGGCTTTTACAATCTCCCATGTGATATGTGGGTTTGCGCTCAATCCACACCAGTCCCATTGTTTATCAGGGTTTGCTCTGACAACATCCCATTTGCTATGGGGGTTTGCGCTCAATACACTCCAGTTCCAAGGTTTATCAGGGTTTGCTTTGACAACATCCCATTTGATATGGGGGTTTGCGCTCATCCAGTTCCAATTCCATTGTTTATCAGGGTTGTCTTGTATAATATCCCACGTGATGTTAGGTTTTGCGCTCAATTCATACCAACACCAATGTTTGTCGGGGTTTGTGGTGACAACACCCCATGTGATACTGGGGTTCGTGCTCATTCCTAGCCAGTCCCATGGTTTGTCGGGATTGGCTTTGACAATATCCCGTGTGATATTGGGGTTTATGCTCAACCCGTTCCAGTTCCATGGTTTGTCAGGACTAGCTTCGATAATATCCCACGTTAAACGCGAGTTATAACTCAACGAACCCCAGTCCCATTTGTGTTCCAGACATTTGACGCGTCTCGAGATGTGGCTATTTATTTCCACTGAAATCATAATTTTTTACAATTTATTATTGATTGCAAATTTCCATAATAACTAATTAATACATAGATGTCCATAAGTATCTTTATAATGTCCTATGTCAAACATGGATTATAACTCAATAAACTCCAATCCCACTTGTGTTCCAGACATTTGACCCGTCTCGAGATGTGAATTATGATTGTAAATTTCCGTAATAACTAAATTCAAGAAAAGTTTTTTATCCAGGAATTCGAAATTAAAAATAATACAACCAACTATAACAATGTGCTCACAAAACAACCAGATCGAAATTTGCAAAGCTTACGGTATCGAACCACCACAAACACATCTCATACATCAACCCAAAGCAATATCTCTCATACTTCCCCGCTCCGCAAATAAAATCCATAAAAAAGTCAACAAATCATGGACATTTTCTTCATCGGTAGTACCTGTTGATCCGAAAAATATGATTCAAATTATAGATACAATTCACATACTAAATACTACAGGCATAGGTGATACAAATCTGGAAAGATTGTATATCGTAGATGAACACATACCGTATCTATCAAATCCTAGTACCCCAGATAAAACACATAAACAAATAAAAGTCAACAAATCATGGCCAGGTTGAGCAGAAACCCTTGTATGTTACTATCGAGAGTAAACGGTAACAAAATAATCTTTACTAGGATAGCGGATACCATAATAATCACTCGACTAATTCATTATATTCCCTAAAGAGTCTACGTTGACATACATTATAACTCGGGTTAGTATTGACATGTCGCCATATTTTTTTTATAGTTCTTGCTGCTTTGTATCTACGTATTATATCACAAATTTCTTGGTTAGATAGCAACATATTGGGGTTTCTGCTCAATACACACCAGCCCCATGGCTTATCAGGGTTGTCTTGTATAACATCCCACGTGATGTTGGGGTTTCTGCTGATCCAACACCAGTCCCATGGTTTGTTTGGATTATCTCGTATAATATCCCACGTGATGTTGGGGTTTGTGCTCATTACACACCAAACCCATGGTTTGTCAGGGTTTGCTTCGACAATATCCCATTTGATGCAAGGGTTTCTGCTAATATAATACCAATCCCATGATTTGTCTGGATTATCTCGTATAATATCCCATGTGATGGAAGGGTTTGCGCTTATATACAACCAATTCCATGGTTTGTTGGGGTTTGCTTTGATAATATCCCATGTTATATTGGGTTTTGTGCTCATGTAAAACCAATTCCATGGTTTGTTTGGATTATCTCGTATAATATCCCATGTGATATTGGGGTTTGCGCTAATGTAAAACCAATTCCATGGTTTGTCAGGGTTGTCTTGTATAATATCCCACGTGATATTGGGGCTTGCGCTCATTCCACCCCAATTCCACGGTTTGTCTGGGTTGGCTTGTATAATCTCCCATGTGGTGTTGGGGTTTGCGCTGATCCGGTCCCAATCCCATCGTTTATCTGGGTTGGTATGTATAATATCCCACGTGATGTTGGGGTTTCTGCTGATCCCACTCCAGTCCCAAGGTTTATTGGGGTTTGTAATGACAATCTCCCATTTGATGTTGGGGTTTGAGCTGATACAGTACCAATTCCATAGTTTGTCTGGGTAGCTTTCGATAATGTCCCACGTTAATGTTGAGTTACAACTCAACAACCCCCAATCCCACTTGTGTTCCATACATTTGACCCGTCTCGAGATGTGGTTATTTATTTCCGCTGAAATCATTATTATTATAAAAAAATATGATTGTAAATTTCTATAATAACTAGATAATAGATGGTAGTATATCCACAAGTATCTTTATAAATAATACTGTCCAGTGGCCCGATTTGAAAAGATTATAATCGGTATGAGGATAATATAATTTAATAATAAACCATTTCATTATATTCCCTAAAGAGTCTGTGTTGACATACATTATAACTCGGGTTTGTATTGACGTATCGCCATATTTTCTGTATGGTTCTTGCTGCTCTACATCTACGTATTATATCACAAATATCTTGGTTAGATAGTAACATATTGGGGTTCTTACTCAATCTACCCCAGTCCCATGGTTTTTCTGGATTATCTCGTATAATATTCTACGTGATATTGGGGTTTTCGCATAATTTACACCAGTCCCATGGTTTATCCGGGTTGGTTTGTATAATATCCCACGTTATGTTGGGGTTTGCGCTCAAATCATACCAAACCCATGGTTTGTCAGGGTTTGCTTTGACAATATCCCATTTGATGCAAGGGTTTGCGCTTATATAATACCAATCCCATGGTTTGTCTGGATTATCTCGTATAATATCCCATTTGATGCAAAGGTTTGCGCTTATATAAAACCAATTCCATGGTTTGTTGGGGTTTGCTTTGACAATATCCCACATGATGTTGGGGTTTGTGCTTATGTAAAACCAATCCCATGGTTTGTCGGGGTTGGTTTCGATAATATCACACGTGATGTTGGGGTTTCTACTGATCCAATACCAATTCCATGGTTTGTCCGGGTAGGCTTCGATAATATCCCACGTGATGTTGGGGTTTGCGCTCATTTCACCCCAGTCCCACGGTTTGTCGGGGTTGGATTGCACAATATCCCATGTGATATTGGGGTTTTTGCTGATCGAAAACCAATCCCATGGCTTGCCAGGGTTGGCTTGTATAATATCCCACGTGATGTTGGATTTTCTGCTTATGTAAAACCAGTCCCATTGTTTGTCTGGGTAAGCTTGGTTTATATCCCACGTTATGTTGGGGTTTGAGCTCAAAACATACCAACACCAATGTTTATCGAGATTGTCTCGTATAATATCCCATGTGATATGTGGGTTTGCGCTCAATCCACGCCAGTCCCATGGTTTGTCGGGGTTGGCTTTAATAATATCCCACGTGATGTAGGGTTTTCTGCTGATCCAGTACCAATTCCACTTTTTGTCCGGATTGCATTCAATAATGTCCCACGTCAAATATGGATTATAACTCAATAAACTCCACTCCCACTTGTGTTCTAGACATTTGACCCGTCTCGAGATGTGGTTATTTATTTCAGCTGAAATCATTATTATAAAAAATTATATTTGTAAATAAAAATTAATAAATAGATGTCCATAAGTATATTTATAATGTCATATGCTCCGATTTTAACCTGATTTGAAAAGATTATAATCGGTATAAAACGAGTATAATAATAAATAATAATCACTCGACTAATTCATTATATTCCCTAAAGAGTCTATGCTGACACACATTATAACTCGGGTTTGTATTGACGTATCGCCATATTTTCTGTATGGTTCTTGCTGCTCTACATCTACGTATGATATCACAAATGTCTTGGTTAGATAGCAACATATTGGGGTTTCTGCTCAACTCATACCAGTCCCATGGCTTATCAGGGTTGTCTTGTACAATATCCCATGTGATATTAGGGTTTGTACTGATCCAGCTCCAAGCCCACGGTTTGTCTGTGTTGGTTTGTATAATCTCCCATGTGATGCTGGGGTTTGCGCTCATTACACACCAAACCCATGGTTTGTCGGGGTTTGTTTGGACAATATCCCATGTGATGCAGGGGTTTCTGCTGATCCAGTACCAGTCCCATGGTTTGCTGGGATTATCTCGTAAAATATCCCACGTGATGTTAGGGTTTTTGCTAATATAAAACCAATCCCATGGTTTGTTGGGGTTGGTGTTGATAATATCACATGTGATGCTGGGGTTTGCGCTGATCCTATACCAGTCCCATGGTTTGTCGGGGTTAGCTTGTATAATATCCCACGTGATATTGGGGTTTACGCTAATGTTATACCAGTCCCACGGTTTGTCTGGGCTGGCTTCGATAATATCCCACGTGATGTTGGGGTTTGCGCTAATATAAAACCAATCCCATGGTTTGTTGGGGTTTGTTTGTATAATATCCCACGTTATGTTGGGGTTTGTGCTCATCCAGTCCCAGCGCCATGGTTTGTCTGGGTTGGCTTGTATAATATCCCACGTGATGTTGTTGTTTATACTCAATCCAAGCCAATCCCATGGTTTGTCGGGATTGGCTTGGATAATATCCCACGTGATGTTAGGGTTTGTGCTCAATCCACACCAATCCCATGGTTTATCTAGATTGGCTTCGATAATATCCCATGTGACGTTTGGGTTTCTGCTTAAGAAAGCCCAGTTACACGCGTGTTCCACGCATTTGAAGCGTCTCGAGATGTGACTATTTATTTCGGTTGAAATCATTATAAAAAATTACAATTATAAATACCCATATCCATATAATAAATATCATATTCACAAGTATCTTTATGTTGGTATAAATCTATAGAACAAATTATATAATAATCCATGTATTAAATAATACAAAAATAAATAATAATCACTCGACTAATTCATTATATTCCCTAAAGAGTCTATGCTGACACACATTATAACTCGGGTTTGTATTGACGTATCGCCATATTTTTTGAATGGTTCTTGTTGCTCTACATCTACGTATGATATCACAAATGTCTTGGTTAGATAGCAACATATTGGGGTTTCTGCTCAACTCGTACCAGTCCCATGGCTTATCAGGGTTGTCTTGTACAATATCCCATGTGATATTAGGGTTAGTACTGATCCAGTTCCAAGCTCACGGTTTGTCTGTGTTGGTTTGTATAATCTCCCATGTGATGCTGGGGGTTGCGCTCATTACACACCAAACCCATGGTTTGTCGGGGTTTGCTTGGACAATATCCCATGTGATGCAAGGGTTTCTGCTGATCCAGTACCAGTCCCATGGTTTGCTGGGATTATCTCGTAAAATATCCCACGTGATGTTAGGGTTTTTGCTAATATAAAACCAATCCCATGGTTTGTTGGGGTTGGTGTTGATAATATCACATGTGATGCTGGGGTTTGCGCTGATCCTATACCAGTCCCATGGTTTGTCGGGGTTAGCTTGTATAATATCCCACGTGATATTGGGGTTTACGCTAATGTTATACCAGTCCCACGGTTTGTCTGGGCTGGCTTCGATAATATCCCACGTGATGTTGGGGATTGCGCTAATATAAAACCAATCCCATGGTTTGTTGGGGTTTGTTTGTATAATATCCCACGTGATGTTGGGGGTTGTGGTCATCCAGTCCCAGCGCCATGGTTTGTCTGGGTTGGCTTGTATAATATCCCACGTGATGTTGTTGTTTATACTCAATCCAAGCCAATCCCATGGTTTGTCGGGATTGGCTTGGATAATATCCCACGTGATGTTAGGGTTTGTGCTCAATCCACACCAATCCCATGGTTTATCTAGATTGGCTTCGATAATATCCCATGTGACGTTTGGGTTTCTGCTTAAGAAAGCCCAGTTACACGCGTGTTCCACGCATTTGAATCGTCTCGAGATGTGACTATTTATTTCGGTTGAAATCATTATTATTATAAAAATTACAATTATAAATATCCATATCCATATAATAAATATCATATTCACAAGTATCTTTATGTTGGTGTAGATCTATAGAACAAATTATATAATAATCCATGTATTAAATAATACAAAAATAAATAATAATCACTCGACTAATTCATTATATTCCCTAAAGAGTCTACTTCGACATACATTATAACTCGGGTTTGTATTGACGTATCGCCATATTTTTTGAATGGTTCTTGTTGCTCTACATCTACGTATGATATCACAAATGTCTTGGTTAGATAGCAACATATTGGGGTTTCTGCTCAACTCGTACCAGTCCCATGGCTTATCAGGGTTGTCTTGTACAATATCCCATGTGATATTAGGGTTAGTACTGATCCAGTTCCAAGCTCACGGTTTGTCTGTGTTGGTTTGTATAATCTCCCATGTGATGCTGGGGTTTGCGCTCAACTTACACCAGTCCCATGGTTTATCCGGGTCGGCTTGTATAATATCCCATTTGATATTGGGGTTTGCGCTCATTCCACACCAGTCCCATGGTTTGTATGGGTTAGCTACGATAATATCCCATGTGATGTTGGGGTTTGCGCTGATCCAGTACCAATTCCATGGTTTGTTTGGGTTGGTTTGTATCATATCCCACGTGATGTTGGGGTTTCTGCTGAATCCATACCAGTCCCATGGGATGTCTGGATGAGCTTCGACAATGTCTAGTGTGATGTTAGTGCTTCTGCTAATCCAGTGCCAATCCCATGGTTTATACGGGTTTGTAATGACAATCTCCCAAGCGATGTTGGGGTTCTGCTAATGGAATACCAATCCCATGGTTTGTTGAGGTTGTCTTGTATAATATCCCACGTGATGTTGGGGGTTACACTCATTCCGCGCCAATCCCATGGTTTGTCGGGGTTAGCTTGTACAACATCCCATGTGATGTTGGGGTTTCTGCTGATCCAGTTCCAGTTCCACGGTTTGTCGGGGTTAGCTTGTACAACATCCCACGTGATGTTGGGGTTTACACTCAGTCCGCGCCAATCCCATGGTTTGTCGGGGTTATCTTGTACAACATCCCATGTGATGTTGGGGTTTCTGCTGATCCAGTTCCAGTTCCACGGTTTGTCGGGGTTAGCTTGTACAACATCCCACGTGATGTTGGGGTTTACACTCAGTCCGCGCCAATCCCATGCTTTGTCGGGGTTAGCTTGTACAACATCCCATGTGCTGGTTGGGCTTCTACTAATCCAGTACCAATTCCATGGTTTGTCGGGGTTTGTAATGACAATATCCCACGTGATGTTGGGGTTTACGCTCAATCCGAACCAATTCCACGGTTTGCCTGGGTTGGCTTTGATAATATCCCATGTGATATTGGGGTTTGCGCTCAACTTACACCAGTCCCATTGTTTGTCGGGGTTGGCTTTTACAATATCCCATTTGATGCTAGGGTTTCTGCTGATCCAGCACCAATTCCATGGTTTGTCTGGATAGCTTTCGACAATGCCCCACGGTAAACGCGAGTTATAACTCAATGAACCCCAGTCCCACTTGTGTTCCGCGTATTTGACCCGTCTCGATATGTGACTATTTATTTCGGTTGAAATCATTATTATACAAAATTATAAATATCCATATAATAAATAGTATCACAATTATCTTTATATAATCACTCGACCAATTCATTATATTCCGCCAATAATATCCTTTGACATAACATTCATTCATAATCACGACTTTTTTTGAGTACAAAAGCTTCGTATTCCAATCTGTTTTTGAAGATGTAAAATTTCAATGATTTGAACTTTTACATGATTTTTAAAATGATAAAATATATGGATACATAATTTTACAAGACATTTTTAATTCTGACCAACCTGGAAGAATTATTGCCGTATTCGTTGTATCTCCTATTCTTTTATACAAATTTCATAAATATAGAGACATTTTCATTTTCTCCATTGTTTTATTCTCTTGGGATTTGCATTGGTTAATTTGCGAACCACCAAAAAAATGCAACAATCAAATCCATGCTTTAGCGGCTGAAAGGATTTGAATAAGTATCTGTCCTATGTTTCGATTTTAAACTGATTTGAAAAGTTTAGATCGGTATAAAACGAGGATAATAATAAAAAAAAAAAAATAATCACTCGACTAATTCATTATATTCCCTAAAGAGTCTACGCTGACATGCATTATGATTCGGGTTTGTATTGACATGTCGCCATATTTTTTGTATAGTTCTTGCTGCTTTGTATCTACGTATTATATCACAAATATCTTGGTTAGATAACTGCAACATATTGGGGTTTCTGCTCAATACACACCAGTCCCATGGTTTGTTGGGATTATCTTGTATAACATCCCACGTCATGTTGGGGTTTCTACTGATCCAACACCAGTCCCATGGTTTGTTTGGATTATCTCGTATAATATCCCACGTGATGTTGGGGTTTGCGCTTATATACAACCAATTCCATGGTTTGTTGGGGTTTGCTTGTATAATATCCCATGTGATATTGGGGTTTGTGCTCATGTAAAACCAATTCCATGGTTTGTTTGGATTATCTCGTATAATATCCCATGTGATGCTGGGGTTTGCGCTAATGTAAAACCAATTCCATGGTTTGTCGGGGTTTGCTTTGACAATATCCCATTTGATGCAAGGGTTTATGCTAATATAATACCAATTCCATGATTTGTCTGGATTATCTCGTATAATATCCCATGTGATGGAAGGGTTTGCGCTTATATACAACCAATTCCATGGTTTGTTGGGGTTTGCTTGTATAATATCCCACGTGATATTAGGGTTTGCGCTTAACCCCCACCAGTCCCATGGTTTGTCGGGGTTGGCTTGGACAATATCCCATGTGATGGTGGGTTTTCTACTGATCCAGTCCCAGTCCCATGGTTTGTCTGGGTTGGCATGTATAATATCCCACGTGATGTTGGGGTTTGCGCTCAGTCCACACCAGTCCCAATGTTTATTGGGGTTTGTAATGACAATCTCCCATTTGATATGGGGGTTTGAGCTGATACAGTACCAATTCCATGGTTTGTCCGGATTGTATTCAATAATGTCCCACGTCAAATATGGATTACAACTCAACAACCCCCAATCCCACTTGTGTTCCATACATTTGACCCGTCTCGAGATGTGGTTATTTATTTCCGCTGAAATCATTATTATTATAAAAAATATGATTGTAAATTTCCATAATAACTAGATAATAGATGGTAGTATATCCACAAGTATCTTTATAAATAATAAATCGATTTGAAAAGATCATAATCGGTATGAGGATAATAATAATTTAATAATAAACCATTTCATTATATTCCCTAAAGAGTCTGTGTTGACATACATTATAACTCGGGTTTGTATTGACGTATCGCCATATTTTCTGAATGGTTCTTGCTGCTCTACATCTACGTATTATATCGCAAATGTCTTGGGTAGATAACAACATATTGGGGTTAGAGCTCAACTCATACCAATTCCATGGGTTATCGAGGTTTGCTACGATAACGTCCCATTTGATATTGGGGTTTGCGCTCAATCCACGCCAGTCCCATGGTTTGTCGGGGTTGGCTTTGATAATATCACATGGGATATGTAGGGTTTTGCTGATCCAGTACCAATTCCATGGTTTGTCGGGGTAGGCTTGGATAATACCCCATGTGATGTTGGGGTTTCTGCTGATCTAGTACCAAATCCATGGTTTGTCGGGGTTGGCTTGTATAATATCCCAAGTGATATTGGGGTTTGCGCTGATCCAGGTCCAATTCCATGGTTTGTCGGGGTTGGATTGCACAACATCCCATGAGAAATTGGGGTTTGCGCTGATCCAGTACCAATCCCATGGTTTATCAGGGTTGGCTTGTACAACATCCCAAGAGATGTTGGGGTTTGCGCTGATCCAGTTCCAATTCCATTGTTTATCTGGGTTGGATTGTATAATATTCCATGTGATATTGGGGTTTCTGCTAATAAAAAACCAATCCCATAGTTTATCAGGGTTGGATTGTATAATATCCCATGTGATGTTGGGGTTTGAGCTCAATCCACACCAGTTCCATTGTTTGTCGGGGTTGGCTTTGACAATAAACCATTTGACGCAAGGGTTTTTGCTGATATAATACCAATCCCATGGTTTATCTGGGTTGGTTTGTATCATATCCCATGTGATATGTGGGTTTGCGCTCAATTCACGCCAGTCCCATGGTTTATCAGGGTTGGCTTTAATAATATCCCATATGAAATTTGGGTTTGCGCTCAATCCACGCCAGTCCCATGGTTTATCTGGGTTGGCTTGTATAATATCCCATGTGATGCAGGAGTTTCTGCTGATCCAGTACCAATTCCATGGTTTGTCTGGATAGCATTCGATAACTTCCCGCGTCAAACATGGATTATAACTCAATAAACGCCAATCCCACTTGTGTTCCATACATTTGACCCGTCACGAGATGTGGTTATTTATTTCCGCTGTAATCATTATTATTATTTAAAAAAAATATGATTGTAAATTTCCGTAATAACTAAATAATAGATGGTGGTATATCCACAAGTATCTTTATAATTTGTGTTAAAAATAGGACAGTTATTCGTTGGATTTTTATTGGATAAAAGACCTAGAAAAGCGAGTAGGGCTTTCTTTACCAGAATATTGCCAAATTGAAAATATACGCAAAAATAAGTTGATCAAGGACTCCTAGCAGCATACCATATGCTGCACTCTACAGAACCTAGGGTGATCAACATTGTCAACCCACCCTTTCTCACTAGGTCATTATCGACATATTATAGATCAACAGGATTAGTATGATTTAATTTAGCAGTAACCTAGCCGCCAAACTAGCTTGCGCATTATCGAGTGTGTCAGGCTTTTGAATGAGTATAATCAACTTATGAATTATCTTTTATATTTGAAATTTTACAATTGTCGAGATTGGTTTAAACAACAATTTTCATGAAAAGTTTACAGAAAGTACAAGTGTTGGTGGTATGTTAGATGTATTCACGCCATGAAATATTTGCACCAACATTTACAGTTCCATTCATACCGTTTATTCTCAATGTTATGACATCAGATATTCCATTTATACTAGTTGTTATCGGATAAAAATTAGAATCTAAATCAATAGTTTCTATTGTATTACTTCCTACATATCCACTTGCTAAAATAGTACCCCCTGTAACAGTGTTGGTATATTCGTTTTTTTGTATTATAGATTCTCCATCAACGAAATCTAATGTGTCCAATCCGATTGGATTCAAAACTAGATCCCATTTTGCAAATCCAATTTGTGTGTTTATAATTTGAATTTTGTACAATTTAATATGACATTTGCTTGCACTAGGTAATAATAATCGAATTGCGATAAGATTAACATTTACATCTGTAGCTGCTATAGATTTTTGCACACTTGTCATTCCGGACACGCGTATATCATTATTCGTACGGTTTTGTTTACCATAGACTATCGCATATCCTTGTAACATATTCCCAGAACATACGGTGGAAGTAGGTAATTTATTTCCTGATATTTCCCAACGTATTGGTAATGATGGAGTATATTCAACACTTTCAATAAACTCGTGGCAAAATACCATCGTATCATTATACATTACTCCTAATTTCATGATTGTTCCTTGACGATGTCTTAATTCATAAATGAATGTCAAGTTTGTATAAAATTTATATTCAATGAACTGACCCCTGAACCATCCAATGTGTCAATATTCCAGTCAGTTTGAGTAACAACTAAATCTGGGATTAATAATGGAACATTGTTTCGACGAAGTACCACACTGATCGTATCGGTAACAGAGTCATATTGAAAAAAACACCCTGCGGTTATAAATGATCCTGTTGAGAACGCAAGTTGTCTATCATCAACGTCTTCAAATAAACCAATCCGATATATTGTATTTTGTGGTATTGTTGGGCCTATAAGTGTTCCAGAAACTACTGCTAATATATCTAGTCCCAGTCTATATTTCATTACCATCTTACTTTGTCTGATAACCTTAGAATCTTTGTCATTGACAGCCATGAGTACAAGTTGTGTAACATCATCAAAATTACTTGTGCCTGTGTTATATATTAGCTCATCTATTTCTATCGGATTGTTGTCGATCCGCATTTGTAACTCTAATAAAGAATATGCATGATTCAGATCCCAGTTTTCTGTTTTTACCAAACTTTCTGCCCATCCAACTAACATGTATACTAGTTCATTGATAGAAACAGACAATGGTGCTTTGATATCATTATAATTATAGAAGCCAATATTAGTATCGTTTTTCAAGAAAAAACTAGAGACATTATCCATCTGAATTGAAATTGTGTTCTTATTGAAATAAGTAGTCGTTTTAGTATTTGCGTTGAAAACTCTAATGAAATTACCTTCATTAAAAATACTTATAAATTAGCTTTGCATTTATATGACCGCAGACTTTTGGTGAAATGATAAAAATTAAAATATAATACACATATCATTGGACTAGCATCAAAAAGAATATCCATATAAATATCCGTATTTGACTAGCTCAAAAACATCAAGTGACGGATTCATAACAACAAAACAATGAATCAAATTGAAAACATCCCAACCATGGTCCAGTGCGCCAAGTACATAGCAGTGGTGGGTGGATTTTCACTGGATGTACAAACACCGACTTTGAAGATTCCGATTCAGATTAAGAAGATTCTACAAACCCGATCTTGGGAAACAAATAATACCCGATGCATATGTGATTATTTTAAATATAACTTTACAGAATTATGGGAAGAAATCATTCAAGCTGAGTATAATTTTATAGCAAAAACTGCAAAACTCATCAGCATTCTATTTCATGAACAAGCCAAAATAGAAAAAAAAAATGACGATGAATTTGGATATTATATTATGGAAAAAGTAAAAAGTCTCGTTCCTTCTCATACCGTGCGTCTCGCCGTCCGCCTTTCCCCTTCTATCACCTGATGTACCCTCGACCTCTGTCCTAATATTTAAGGCTTTACTCAGCATCAGGACCACCCTCTCCCTGTCGCCCGACTTGCCTTGCTTATCCACTGTTTTCTTTTTCTAGTTGCCCCCATTTGTCGGTGGAAGACAGCCCTCTCAGCTAGTGTTTCACGTGTATACTTGATGCATAGTTTTTCTCTGGGCTGTGTAGCTGTCCCCCACGCCTCCGTTCGCTTCCTCTCACTTGTTTAGCCCCTCCCGGTCCCACCGGCCCGCTTACATTTGTGTTTGGCCAGTAGGGAGATCTCTCTGTGGTGAGTCTCCTATGTCGGAGCTGTCTACTTGTCTCGCCTCCCACTGTGGCAAGTAGCTTCTTGTGCGCTCCCCTTGTGGCAATTTCCTTGCGAGCTCTTCCTTGTCGCGCTCACTGGTAGGACAGTCTCATTGTGGCGATCCTACAATGTGGTTGATCTCATTGTAGAGATTCTAATTGGTCTAGATCCTTACATTGTGGATCTTCTAATTGAGCGATCCTCACTGTATAGCTCCGTAGAGTTATTGGCCATTACTTGTGGAGATTCTGCCGTTGTGGTGATGATTTAATTGTAGCGATCCTTTGTAACAGATCCTCATTGTGTGCTAGTCTTCCTTGTCGGAATCCTGTCCATGTCTGCTCGTACATTCTGTGAACTTGTTGTGTGGGGGTCTTTGTAGTGCTGTATGCTCTACCAGGTTTATGCTGATTATCCTTTTCTTGATGCTCATTTTGATAAGACACCATGCGGTCGTTTTCCCCCCGTCAGCCGCGACTGGCGCCTGCTTTCCTCATGACCTGGTCGTTCTCTACAGACGTCTCCGCTCGCTCTTGTGACCACTGTCAGTGCCCCTACTACCTCCGCTGCACGTATGTGCTTCTGTTGAATATCCCTTCCGCTCTTCTGGGGCCGCCCTTCCGCCAGGAAGAAATCATTCAAGCATGAGTATAATTTTATAGCAAAAACTGAAAAACTCATCAGCATTCTCTTTCGTGAACAAGCCAAATAGAAAATAAAATGTATGGAGACAATTAGTATGTGCAAGAAAAACTTATAGGCAATTCTGACGATGAATTTGGATATTATATTATGGAAAAAGTAAAAAGTATGTGTTGAAATTCCTGTTTTATAAAATATAGTATAGACGTAAATGTTTACACTTTTTCTTAATTTTGTTTTTTCCTCTCTGTTAAATCTGTATAGAATAATTTAATCATATCGCGCGTATCAATTGGTACGCCAATACCATCAGCTTGGTGCAAATATATAAAGCTTATATATTTATTTGATTAAAATGAGTGAAAATAATGAAAATTATTCGGAGAAAAACAGCGACATTACACTACTTCCAAAAGTAGAAGCCATCGTGGTCAGACACGTTCTCACTCCTGACGAGTGTGTGGAATGGATCCAGCGGGCGGAACAAGAAGGCTTCATATACCGCGACATGAACACGATGTTTGCGGGCAAGCGGAAAAGAGTGATACTAAAGAGCGATGCACTAGCCGAGCGAGTGTGGGAAAAGATAGGACCGTTAATCGCTCCCCGGATGCATGACGCAACCTTGTCGAAATCATTCTCATTCTCCGGAGAGGCTACCAACATCCGTAGTGGCGTATACTCTCCTACACACGTCAACCCATTCTGCCGCTTTTCAAAGTATGACGCTGGAGATGAATTCCGTCTTCATACGGACACGTGCTATGCGCGCGACGAGAACGAAACCGGGCTTTGTACAGTCTTGCTTTATCTGAACGACGACATGCTAGGCGGTGAGACTGTCATGGTTCCGAATTCGGACTGGAATTCGACAGAAACTGTCAGAATCAAACCAGAACCGGGTCTCGTACTTGTATTCTACCACATGCAACCACACGCTGGGTTAGAAGTGATATCTGGATGCAAGTACATTATGCGTAGCGATGTCATGTACCGCCGAGTGAAAAGTTAGAATTATTTTGTTATTTTATTATCTTGTTTAGAAAGCCGATAATCCACAAATTTCTTTATAAATATTACCTGATTTGAAAAGTTAATATCGGTATACCATTTCATTATATTCCCTATAGAGTCTGTGTTGACATGCAACATAACTCGGGTTAGTATTGACATGGCGCCATATTTTTTGTATAGTTCTTGCTGCCATGTATCTACGTATGATATCACATATGTCTTGGGTAGATATCAACATATTGGGGTTAGTGCTCAATTCATACCAACACCAAGGTTTGTCGGGGTTGGATTGTACAATATCCCATGTCATGTTGGAGTTTCTGCTCAATCCAAACCAGTCCCATGGTTTGTCGGGGTAGGCTTCGATTATATCCCATGTGATGTTGGGGTTTCTGCTGATCCAGTTCCAGTTCCACGGTTTGTCTGGGTAGTCTTGTATAACATCCCATGTGATATTGGGGTTTGCGCTTAATCCCCACCAGTCCCATGGTTTGTCGGGGTTGGCTTGGACAATATCCCACGTGATTATGGATTTTCTACTTATCCAGTTCCAGTCCCATGGTTTGTCTGGGTTTGCTTTGACAATATCCCATGTGATATTGGGGTTTCTGCTGATCTAGTCCCAATCCCATGGTTTGTTGGGATTGGCTAGGATAATATCCCACGTCATGTTAGGATTTGCGCTCAATCCAAAACAGTCCCATGGTTTTTCGGGGTTTGCTTCGACAATATCCCATGTGATGTAAGGGTTTTTGCTAATCCAGTACCAATCCAATGGTTTATCGAGATTGTCTCGTATAATATCCCATGTGATATGTGGGTTTGCGCTCAATCCACGCCAGTCCCATGGTTTATCTGGGTTGGCTTGTATATCCCATTTGATGCAGGGGTTTCTGCTGATCCAGTACCAATTCCATCGTTTGTCTGGATAGCATTTGATAACTTCCCGCGTCAAACATGGATTATAACTCAATAAACTCCAATCCCACTTGTGTTCCATACATTTGACCCGTCTCGAGATGTGGTTATTTATTTCCGCTGTAATCATTATTATTATAAAAAAATATGATTGTAAATTTCCGTAATAACTAAATAATAGATGGTAGTATATCCATAAGTATCTTTATAAAAAGTAGTAAGATAGTCGTTTAGGTTGCTAGTAATAATAATAATCACTCGACCATTTCATTATATTCCCTATAGAGTCTGTGTTGACATGCATTATAACTTGGGTTAGTATTGACATGGCGCCATATGTTTTGTATAGTTCTTGCTGATCTGTATCTGCGTATGATATCACATATGTCCTGGGAAGATAGCAACATATTGGGGTTTCTGCTCAAATCATACCAGTCCCATGGTTTATCTGGGTAGGTTTGCATAATCTCCCACGTGATATTGGGGTTTGCGCTCATTCCACCCCAATTCCACGGTTTGTCTGGGTTGGTTTCGATAATATCCATCGTTATGACAGGGTTTTTGCTGATCCAGTTCCAGTTCCATGGTTTGTCGGGGTTGGTTTGTATAATATCCCACGTGATGTTGGGGTTTCTGCTGATCCAGCTCCAGTCCCATGGTTTATCTGGATTGGCTCGTATAATATCCCATGTGATACTGGGGTTTTTACTGATCAAAAACCAGTCCCATGGTTTATCTGGGTTGGTTTGTATAATCTCCCATGTGATGTTGGGGTTTTTGCTAATATAAAACCAATCCCATGGTTTGTCAGGGCTGGTTTGTATAATATCTACTGTGATGTTCGGGTGTGAACTTAATCCACCCCAGTCCCACGGTTTGTCTGGGTTTGTAATGACAATATCCCATTTAATGCATTGGTTTCTGCTGATCCAATACCAATTCCACGGTTTGTCGGGATTGGCTTCGATAATTTCCCACGTGATGTAGGGTTTTCTGCTGATATAATACCAGTCCCATGGTTTGTCTGAGTATGCTTGTACAATATCCCATGTGATATTTGGTTTTGTGCTCAACCCACTCCAATCCCAAGGTTTACTGGGGGATGTAATGACAACATCAATCGTTATTGTAGGGTTTCTGCTAATCCAGAACCAGTCCCATTGTTTATCTGGGTTGGCTTGTATAATATCTAGTGTGATGTTGGGGTTTCTGCTGATCCAGTACCAATCCCATGGTTTGTTGGGATTGGATTCGATGATATCCCATGTGATATTGGGGTTTGAGCTCAATAAACTCCAATACCACTTGTGTTCCATACATTTGACCCGTCTCGAGATGTGGTTATTTATTTCCGCTGAAATCATTATTATAAAAAATTATGATTGTAAATTTACGTAATAACTAAATAATAGATGGTAATATATCCACAAGTATCTTTAAAATGTCCTATGCTCCGATTTGGACCTGATTTTAAAAGATTATAATCTGTATAAAACGAGGATAACTATACAAAATAAATAATAATCACTCGACTAATTCATTATATTCCCTAAAGAGTCTATGCTGACACACATTATAACTCGGGTTTGTTATGACATGTCTCCATATTTTTTGTATAGTTCTTGCTGCTCTACATCTACGTATGATATCGCAAATGTCTTGGGAAGATAGCAAATATTTGGGTTTGAGCTCAATCCACGCCAGTCCCATGGTTTGTCAGGGTTGGCTTTGACAATATCCACCGTTATTACAGGGTTTTTGCTGATCCAGTACCAATTCCATGGTTTGTCGGGGTAGGCTTTGACAATATCAACCGTTATTACAGGTTTTTTGCTGATCCAGTACCAATTCCATGGTTTGTCGGGGTAGGCTTTGACAATATCCACCGTTATTACAGGGTTTTTGCTGATCCAGTACCAATTTCATGGTTTGTCGGGGTTGGTTAGGATAATATCCCAAGTGATTTTGGGGTTTGCGCTGATACAGGTCCAGTACCATGGTTTGTCGGGGTTGGCTTGTATAATATCCCAAGTGATATTGGGGTTTGCGCTAATCCAATACCAATCCCATGGTTTGTAGGGGTTGGCTTGTACAACATCCCACGAGATGTTGGGGGTTGCGCTCATTACACACCAGTCCCATGGTTTGTCAGGGTTTGCTTCTACAATATCCCATTTGATGCAAGGGTTTCTGCTAATAAAAGACCAATCCCATGATTTGTCTGGGTTGGATTGTATAATATCCCATGTGATGTTGGGGTTTGAGCTCAATCCACGCCAGTCCCATAGTTTATCTGGGTTGGCTTGTATAATATCCCACGTGATATTGGGGTTTGTGCTCATTCCACACCAGTCCCAATGTTTATCTGGGTTGTCTTGTATAATATCCCACGTGATGTTGGGGTTTCTGCTGATCCAACACCAGTCCCATGGTTTATACGGGTTAGCTTCGACAATATCCCATGTGGTATTGGGGTTTTTGCTGATCCCACTCCAGTCCCACGGTTTATCAGGGTTGGCTTGTATAATATCCCATGTGATATTGGGGGTTGCGCCAATGTAAAACCAATTCCATGGTTTATCAGGGTTGTCTTGTATAATATCCCACGTGATGTTGGGGTTTGCGCTCAGTCCACACCAGTCCCAAGGTTTATTGGGGTTTGTAATGACAATCTCCCATTTGATATGGGGGTTTGAGCTGATACAGTACCAATTCCATGATTTGTCTGGGTAGCTTTCGATAATGTCCCACGTTAATGTTGAGTTACAACTCAACAAACCCCAATCCCACTTGTGTCTCATACATTTGACCCGTCTCGAGATGTGGTTATTTATTTCCGCTGAAATCATTATTATAAAAAATTATGATTGTAAATTTCCATAATAAATAATTAATAATTACATGTCCATAAGTATCTTTATAATGTCTAATGCTCCGAAACCCTAAACTAGTCTGATTTTAAAACGAGGATAATGATAATAATGAGGATAATTTAATAATATACCATTTCATTATATTCCCTATAGAGTCTGTGTTGACATGCAACATAACTCGGGTTTGTGATGACATGTCGCCATATTTTTTGTATAGTTCTAGCTGCCATGTATCTACGTATGATATCACATATGTCTTGGGTAGATAGCAACATATTGGGGTTTCTGCTCAACTCATACCAACACCAAGGTTTGTCTGGGTTGGATTGTACAATACCCCATGTGATATTTGGGTTTGAGCTCATGTGATACCAGTCCCACGGTTTATCAGGGTATGCTTCGATAATATCCAGCGTTATGACATGGTTTTTGCTGATCCAGTTCCAGTTCCATGGTTTGTCTGGATTGTCTGAGTTGGTTTGTATAATATCCCATGTGATGTTGGGGTTTATGCTTATCCAGTTCCACCCCCATAGTTTATCTGGATTGGCTTGTATAATATCCCACGTGATATTGGGGTCTGAGCTAATGTAAAACCAATTCCATGGTTTGTCTGGATTGGCTTGTATAATATCCCATGTGATATTAGGGTTTGCACTGATCATGCTCCAGTCCCAGGGTTTATCGGGGTTGGTTTGTATAATATCCCACGTGATGTTGGGGTTTGTGCTCAATCCAAACCAGTCCCATGGTTTGTCGGGGTAGGATTTGATAATATCCCATGTGATATGTGGGTTTGTGCTCAATCCACACCAGTCCCATGGTTTGTCAGGGTTGGCTTCGATAATCTCCCGTTTGATGTAGGGGGTTGTGCTGATCCAGTACCAATCCCATGGTTTGTTGGGATAGGCTAGGATAATATCCCACGTGATGTTGGGTTTTCTGCTCAATTCACCCCAATCCCATGGTTTGTCGGGGTTGGCTTGCATAATCTCCCATGTGATATTGGGGTTGAAGCTAATGATTAACCAGTCCCATGGTTTATCTGGGTAGGCTTGTATAATGTCCCATGTTATATGTGGGTTTGCGCTCAATCCACACCAATTCCACGGTTTGTCAGGGTTTGTAATGACAATATCCCATTTGATGCAAGGGTTTCTGCTGATCCAGTACCAGTCCCATGGTTTGTTGGGGTATGCCTGGATAATATCCCACGTGATATTGGGGTTTGTGCTAATGTGAAGCCAGTTCCATGGTTTGTCGGGGTAGGCTTGTATAATATCCCATGTGATGCAAGGATTTCTGCTTATCCATCCCCAATTCCATGGTATGTCGGGGTAGGCTTCGATAATATCCCACGTCAAACATGGATTATAACTCAATGAAACCCACTTCCACTTGTGTTCCATACATTTGACCCGTCTCAAGATGTGGCTATTTATTTCAGCTGACATCATTATTATTATTAAAAATTATGATTGTAAATTTCAGTAATAACTAAATAATAGATGGTGGTATATCCACAAGTATCTTTATAAAAATTACTGTCCAATGGCCCGATTTGAAAAGATTAGAATCGGTATAAAACTGGGATAATAATAATAATTTAATAATAAACCATTTCATTATATTCCCTATAGAGTCTATTTTGACATGCAACATAACTCGGGTTTGTGATGACATGTCGCCATATTTTTTGTATAGTTCTTACTGCCATGTATCTGCGTATGATATCACATTTTTCTTGGGTAGATAGCAACATATTGGGGTTAGTGCTCAATTCATACCAACACCAAGGTTGGTCTGGGTTGGCTTGTACAATATCCCATGTGATATTGGGGTTTGCGCTCATTACACACCTATCCCATTGTTTATCTGGGTTGGCTTTGACAATATCCCACGTGATTGTGGGTTTTTTGCTGATCCAGTTCCAGTTCCACGGTTTGTCTGGGTAGTCTTGTATAACATCCCATGTGATATTGGGGTTTGCGCTTAATCCACACCAGTCCCATGGTTTGTCGGGGTTGGCTTTGACAATATCCCACGTGATGGTGGGTTTTCTGCTGATCAAGTTCCAGTCCCACGGTTTGTCTGGGTTGGCTTGTATAATATCCCATGTGATATTGGGGTTTGTGCTCATTCCTAACCAGTCCCATGGTTTGTCGGGATTGGCTAGGATTATATCCCATGTGATATTGGGGTTCCTGCTGATCCTATACCAATTCCACGGTTTATCAGGGTTGGCTTTGACAATATCCCACGTTATGTTGGGGTTTGTGCTCAACTCATACAAGTCCCATAGTTTGTCGGGATTGGCTAGGATAATATCCCATGTGATATTGGGGTTTGCGCTCATTCCTAACCAGTCCCATGGTTTGTCGAGGTTTGCTTTGATAATATCCCATTTGATGCATGGGTTTCTGCTGATCCTATACCAGTCCCAAGGTTTGTCTGGATTGCATTCGATAATGTCCCACGTTAAAGATGAGTTATAACTCAATGAACTCCACTCCCACTTGTGTTCCAGACATTTGACCCGTCTCGAGATGTGGCTATTTATTTCCGCTGATATCATTATTATAACAAATTAAGATTGTAAATTTCAGTAATAACTAAATAATAGATGGTGGTATATCCACAAGTATCTTTATAAAAATTACTGTCCAATGGCCCGATTTGAAAAGATTAGAATCGGTATAAAACTGGGATAATAATAATAATTTAATAATAAACCATTTCATTATATTCCCTATAGAGTCTATTTTGACATGCAACATAACTCGGGTTTGTGATGACATGTCGCCATATTTTTTGTATAGTTCTTACTGCCATGTATCTGCGTATGATATCACATTTGTCTTGGGTAGATAGCAACATATTGGGGTTAGTGCTCAATTCATACCAACACCAAGGTTGGTCTGGGTTGGCTTGTACAATATCCCATGTGATATTGGGGTTTGCGCTCATTACACACCTATCCCATTGTTTATCTGGGTTGGCTTTGACAATATCCCACGTGATTGTGGGTTTTTTGCTGATCCAGTTCCAGTTCCACGGTTTGTCTGGGTAGTCTTGTATAACATCCCATGTGATATTGGGGTTTGCGCTTAATCCACACCAGTCCCATGGTTTGTCGGGGTTGGCTTTGACAATATCCCACGTGATGGTGTGTTTTTTGCTGATCCAGTTCCAGTTCCACGGTTTGTCTGGGTTGGCTTGTATAATATCCCATGTGATATTGGGGTTTGTGCTCATTCCTAACCAGTCCCATGGTTTGTCGGGATTGGCTAGGATTATATCCCATGTGATATTGGGGTTCCTGCTGATCCTATACCAATTCCACGGTTTATCAGGGTTGGCTTTGACAATATCCCACGTTATGTTGGGGTTTGTGCTCAACTCATACAAGTCCCATAGTTTGTCGGGATTGGCTAGGATAATATCCCATGTGATATTGGGGTTTGCGCTCATTCCTAACCAGTCCCATGGTTTGTCGAGGTTTGCTTTGATAATATCCCATTTGATGCATGGGTTTCTGCTGATCCTATACCAGTCCCAAGGTTTGTCTGGATTGCATTCGATAATGTCCCACGTTAAAGATGAGTTATAACTCAATGAACTCCACTCCCACTTGTGTTCCAGACATTTGACCCGTCTCGAGATGTGGCTATTTATTTCCGCTGATATCATTATTATAAAAAATTAAGATTGTAAATTTCAGTAATAACTAAATAATAGATGGTGGTATATCCACAAGTATCTTTATAAAAATTACTGTCCAATGGCCCGATTTGAAAATATTAGAATCGGTATAAATCTGGGATAATAATAATAATTTAATAATAAACCATTTCATTATATTCCCTATAGAGTCTATTTTGACATGCAACATAACTCGGGTTTGTGATGACATGTCGCCATATTTTTTGTATAGTTCTTACTGCCATGTATCTGCGTATGATATCATATATGTCTTGGGAAGATAGCAACATATTGGGGTTAGTGCTCAATTCATACCAATTCCATGGTTTATCGGAATTGGCTTCGATAATATCCCATGTGATATTGGGGTTTCTGCTCAATCCAAACCAGTCCCATTGTTTATCGGGGTAGGCTTCGATTATATCCCATGTGATGTTGGGGTTTCTGCTCAACTCATACAAGTCCCATAGTTTGTCGGGATTGGCTAGGATAATATCCCATGTGATATTGGGGTTTGCGCTCAATCCAAGCCAGTCCCATGGTTTGTCGGGGTAGGCTTGGACAATATCCCACGTTATGTTGGGTTTTCTGCTGATCCAGTCCCAGTCCCACGGTTTGTCTGGGTTGGCTTTTACAATATCCCATGTGATGATGGGGTTTGCGCTCAATCCACGCCAATCCCATGGTATGTCTGGGTTGTCTTGTATAATATCCCACGTGATGTTGGGTTTTTTGCTGATCCTATACTTATTCCACGGTTTATCAGGGTTGGCTTTGACAATGTCCCACGTTATGTTGGGGTTTGCGCTCAATCCAAGCCAGTCCCATGGTTTGTCGGGGTTGGCTTGGATAATATCCCACGTGATGGCGGGTTTTCTGCTGATCCAAAACCAATTCCACGATTTGTCGGGGTTGTATTCGATAATGTCCCATGTGATGTTGGGTTTTGCGCTCAACTCATACCAGTCCCATTGTTTGTTTGGATTATCTTGTATAATCTCCCATGTGATATCTGGGTTTGCGCTCAATCCACACCAGTCCCAAGGTTTGTCGGGGTTTGCTTTGACAAACGCCAATTTGATGCAAGGGTTTCTGCTGATCCAATACCAGTCCCAAGGTTTGTCTGGATTGCATTCGATAATGTCCCACGTTAAAGATGAGTTATAACTCAATGAACTCCACTCCCACTTGTGTTCTAGGCATTTGAGCCGTCTCGAGATGTGATTATTTATTTCCGCTGAAATCATTATCATAAAAATTATGATTGTAAATTTTATGATAACTAAATAATAGATGGTAGTATATCCACAAGTATCTTTATATAAATAATGATATCACAAATGTCTTGGGTGTTTCATATGCATTATTTCTGCTTTCTGGTGGAACATTCCGGATACACCATCTGCTGGGACATCGATGGTTTGATCGGCATATGCATGTGGCTAGCTGAACATTCAAGCATCATTCCCGCTTCTTACAAGGCACATCCTTGATACAAGGATACAGCAGTTGTAGATGGTCTATTGTGCGACACGCGATGTGCTTAGCATAAACATTTTTTGCATTCGATTGTAAAGACTGGAAGTATTTATGTCCTGTAAAATTGTTCCACTTCAGTTCCGCTCTGAAAACCCTGTTATTCCATTATATTCTCTAATAATTCTGAAGGGTCGTAGAATTATTATTAGGAAAACCGGTTCTGTTACCGCCTCAGGCGAAGACGGGTAAATGATAAGATTACGATAAAAATCTTATCATTTAATATGTTTTAGAATCACATTATGTATTCAGCATGTAAAACTTCAATTCATTTGTTACCTTTGGAAATATCTTGGTTATCGATATCATTGTAAAAATACAATGTTCCAATACATGATGAATAGTTTTCCATTTGTAAACAATGTAACTTCTTCTCTAACATACTATCTTACATTTGTTTGCTTGTTAACATATTAACACGGTTAACTTTTAAATCATTTGTTTATTAAATATATTAGTATTTAAAAAGAAATAACAGGAAACCGAGTAACTGTTCTACCCTCTCGCAAAAAAAACTGAGCTTGTTCATTTTTGTCTTCAAATATTGCGACACATCTTGCAATTTCTTTGAAGACCCGTTCTTCCCACACACTGACCGACGTTGCATCGATTACACCGACCTGCAATAAGAAGTTATAAACAGACTCCATCATCTTCACGGTACATCAAGATATATCTAAGTGGTACCCTTTAGCCTCAAACTTTCTGGCCTCACTGTGGCGGCACCATCAGCCAAGCAAGGGTTCCTCAAGGTTTTGACCTGAATTTATTTTTTCTCAGTGCACCGCATGATATAATCTCCCGAATTGTCCATTTCATTATATTCCCTACAGAGTCTTCGTCGACATACATTATAACTCGGGTTTGTATTGACGTATCGCCATATTTTCTGAATGGTTCTTGCAGCTCTACATCTACGTATGATATCACAAATGTCTAGGTTCGATAGCAACATATTGGGATTTGCACTCAATCCGCACCAATCCCATGGTTTGTTGGGATTATCTTGTATAATATCCCACGTGATGTTGGGGTTTCTGCTAATAAAAAACCAATCCCATAGCTTATCAGGGTTGTCTCGTATAATCTCCCATGTGATGCTGGGGTTTGCGCTCATTACACACCAAACCCATGGTTTGTCGGGGTTTGCTTGTATAATATCCCATTTGATGCAAGGGTTTCTGCTAATATAATACCAATCCCATGTTTTGCTGGGATTATCTCGTATAATATCCCACGTGATGTTGGGGTTTGCGCTAATGTTATACCAGTCCCATGGTTTGTTGGGGTTGGTGTTGATAATCTCCCACGTGATGATGGGGTTTGCGCTCAATCCACGCCAATCCCATGGTATGTCGGGGTTGTCTTGTATAATATCCCACGTGATATTGGGGTTTTCGCTAATATAAAACCAATGCCATGGTTTATCTGGATTGGCTTGTATAATATCCCATGTGGTGTTGGGGTTTGAGCTCATTACACACCAGTTCCACGGTTTGTTGGGGTTTGCTTGCATAATATCCCACGTGACGTTGGGGTTTATACTCAATCTGCACCAATCCCATGGTTTATCTGGATTATTTTCGACAATCTCCAATGTGATGAGGGGAGAACTGCTAATAAAAACCAATCCCCATGGTTTATCAGGGTTGGCTTGATAATATCCGATGTAATGTTGGGGTTCTGCTAATGTAATACCAATCCCATGGTTTATCTGGGTTGGTTTGTATAATCTCCCATGTGATGTTGGGGTTTTTGCTAATGCAATACCAATCCCATTGTTTATCTGGGTTGGTTTGTATAATATCCCATGTGATGTTGGGGTTTGAGCTCAATCCACCCCAGCTCCATGCGTGTTCCATGCATTTGATGCGTCTCAAGATGTGACATTTATTTCGGTTGAGAATCATATAAAAAATTACAATTATAAATATCATATACACAAGTATCTTTATATTGGTGTAAGATAGAACAAAAAGAAATAATACAAAAATAAATAATAATCACGACCATTTCATTATATTCCCTAAAGAGTCTACGGCCGACATGCATTATAACTAGGGTTTGTATTGACATGTCGCCATATTTTTTGTATGGTTATTGTGCTCTACATCTACGTATGATATCACAAATGTCTTGGTTAGATAACTGCAACATATTGGGGGTTTAAGCTCAATCTATGCCAGCTCCAATGTTTATTAGGGTTGTCTTGTATAAGTATCCCATGTGATACTGGGGTTTTTACTGATCAAAAACCAGTCCCATGGTTTATCTGGGTTGGCTTGTATAATATCCCACGTGATGCTGGGATTTGAGCTCATTAACACACCAAACCCATGGGTCGGGGTTTGCTTCGACATATCCCACGTGATGCAAGGGTTTCTGCTAATATAATCCAATCCCATGGTTTGTTGGGATTATCTGTTACAATATCCCATTTGATGGAAGGGTTTGCGCTTATATAAAACCCAATTCCATGGTTTGTCAGGGTTTGCTTGTATAATATCACACGTGATGTTGGGTTTTTTTGCTGATCGAGTACCAAGTCCCATGGTTTGTCTGGATTGGCTTGTATAATCTCCCATGTGATGTTGGGGTTTGCGCTCAACTCATACCAGTCCCATTGTTTGTCTGGGTTGTCTTGTATAATATCCATGTGATACTGGGGTTTTTACTGATCAAAACCAGTCCCATGGTTTATCTGGGTTGGCTTGTATAATATCCCACGTGATGCTGGGGTTGAGCTCATTCCAAACCAGTTCCACGTGATGTTGGGGTTTGTAATGACAATGTCCCATTTGATGCAAGGGTTTGCACTGATCCAATACCAATTCCATGGTTTGTTGGGATTGCTTTCGATAATGTCCCACGTTAAAGATGAGTTACAACTCAATAAACCCCAATCCCACTTGTGTTCCATACATTTGACCCGTCTCGAGATGTGGTTATTTATTTCCGCTGAAATCATTATTATAAAAAATATGATTGTAAATTTCCACAATAACTAGATAATATATGGTAGTGTATCCACAAGTATCTTTATAAATATATTACTTTCCAATGGCCCGATTTGAAAAGATTAATCGGTAATTTAATAATAAACCATTTCATTATATTCCCTAAAGAGTCTACACCGACATGCATTATAACTAGGGTTTGTATTGACATGTCGCCATATTTTTTGTATGGTTCTTGCTGCTTTGTCTCTACGTATGATATCACAAATGTCTTGGGTAGATAGTAACATATTTGGGTTAGAGCTCAACTCACGCCAGCACCAAGGTTTGTCGGGATTGTCCGAGTTGGCTTGTATAATATCCCATGTGATGTAGAGGTTTGCGCTGATTCCACCCCAGTCCCATGGTTTATCTGGGTTGGCTTGTATAATATCCCATTTGATGCAGGGGTTTCTGCTGATCCAGTACCAATTCCATGGTTTATCAGGGTTAGCTTGTATAATATCCCACGTGATGTTGGGGTTTGAGCTCATTACACACCAGTCCCATGGTTTGTCGGTGTTTGCTTCGACAATATCCCACGTGATGCAAGGGTTTCTGCTTATATAATACCAATCCCATGGTTTATCAGTGTTTGCTTGTATAAAACTCCACGTGATGTTGGGGGTTGTGCTGATCCTGTTCCAGTCCCATGGTTTATATGGGTTGGTTTCGATAATATCACACGTGATGTTGGGGTTTCTGCTGATCCAGTACCAATCCCATGGTTTTGTCGGGGTTGGCTTGTATATGATTATCGGACACAAAAAAAGATATCATAGTGAAGAATTGGGTTTGCAATACATCAGGAACTCAAACAAGGCGGATGTGGAGTATAAAAGAAAACATGAGAAACAGCGAGATTCGCGGATCATGTATCGTATCTGGCAATCATATCAGTACAATGGAGAGTGATCCTTAAGTCATCAAAATATCCCATGTGATGATTGCGGGAGTTTCTGAGCATGAACGCATCCCAATCCATGTTTTCACGAGGATTGGGCCTTGTATAATATCCCACATCATGACTAGTCATGTGGTGATTCTTATTATGTCATACTAGGATACCTTATTCCAGACCATTATTCCCCAAACCATAGTTACCACTCGTGTCGCACATCGGCACGTGACCTCTCGAGTGTCGCAACCCCAAACTAGTGATTTTCTTGTGGATATGGTTTGTCACAATGACAACTCTCCCACCCGACAACCATTTGTGGATGCATGGTAGGGCTGGTCATTGCAGCTGTATCCAAATTCCGAAATTCCCAAAACAACTCACGTGGTATATGTGATCAAACAGGGTGTGCGCGCGGGATAGGGGGTTTTATCTGAGTGCTACTCATTGTGGACTAATTGCGAATGCAAAAAGAATCATCCACACGATGACCGTTTCCGGTTCTGATCTAATGTAAATCACATTCATCCACTCACGTGGATGTTTTATACAGAGGTGCGACATTCGATTAATATCACTCGATAAGGGACCATGTGGATGGGTGGTATTATATAACGTCAAAAACATCGGATCTATAACTCAATGCAAGGCTCAGGCCAATCCCACTTGTGTGTCCAAACATTTGACCCTTGTTCTGACAGCAGAACAGTGTTCCTGTATTCTCGATCATTACGAAATCATTTCTCGTAATATAAATAGCGTATTATAATACTATGCCTACGGTGATCAAGTATCAATTGATTTGACTATCAAATCGTTCGACTCCACGGTACAAAGGCAATTCACGCTACAAGAGTCACGAGGTGAAATTTTATATCCGTAAAAACCATAGAGCTCATGAGTGTTTCAATCCTAACTTATCAGGCCTTCTAGCTCATGCCTATTCCATATTGCGAAATCCTTTTGTCGTACACTTGTGTGTATCTACAACGTTTCACCGTCAACAAACTACCTCACTGGTATGTGAAACACGTGGGTATTCCGATTCCTATTTTGTGTGTATCCGACTGACTTTACTTGACTATAATGTAGTGTCACATATCTTTCACCTAGCCAACACCGATAAGTCTTCTCATGCACACTAATAAGATCGGTTTGTGAATGACGGTCACAAATAGACACGATATGGGGAAACACACAGTTCTGCAAGGCGGTTCTGTGGTGGCGTGAGTAGATATCTCACGAAACAATATCACTCGGTCTAGCTAGATAGCCAGCGAATCAGATTGGTAGGATAGATAATATAAAGAAAATGATGAGCATAGGCGGAGAAAGGGACTGGGGCCGGTGAGCCAGTCCCATGGTTTGTCAGGGTTGGCGTGTATAATGTCCCACGTGATGTTGGGGTTTGTGCTCAATACACGCCAAGCCCATGGTTTGTCAGGGGTAGGGCTTGTATAATCTCCCATGTGATATTGGTGTTTTGGCGCTAATGTGATACAAATCCCACGGTTTGCCTGGGTTGGTTTGTATAATATCCCATGTGATGTTGGGGGTTTGCGCTCATATCCACACCAGTCCCATGGTTTGTCGGGGTTGGCTTGGACAATCTCCCATTTGATGCAGGGGTTTGTGCTCAATCACCCCAGTTCCAGGCTTTGTCGGGGTTTTGCTTTGACAATCGGTCCATTTGATGCAAGGGTTTCTGCTGAATCCAGTACCAATTCCAAGGTTTATCGGGGTCGGCTTGAATAATATCCCACGTGATATTGGGGTTTGCGCTTAATCCACCCCAGTCCCATGGTTTGTCGGGGTTTGCTTTGACAATCGTCCATTTGATGCAAGGGTTTCTGCTGATCCAGTACCAATTCCAAGGTTTATCGGGATTGGCTTGTATAATATCCCACGTGATGTTGGGGTTTGCGCTTAATCCACACCCGTCCCATGGTTTATCGGGGTTTGCTTTGATAATATCCATAGTTATGGCACGGTTTCTGCTGATCCAATACCAATTCCACGGTTTGTCAGGATTGCTTTCGATAGTGTCCCATGTTAAAGATGAGTTATAACTCAATAAACTCCAATCCCACTTGTGTTTCATACATTTGACCCGTTTCCAGATGTGCCTATTTATTTCCATTGAAATCATTATTATAAAAAAATATGATTGTAAATTTCTATAATAACTAAATAATAAATGTCCATAAGTATCTATATTAATGTCCTATGCTCCGATTTTAACCCGATCTGAAAGTTTAGATCGGGTTAAAACGTATGATATCATCGATGTCTTTTCAAGAATATTTTGTTTCTTAAACTTTTCGTAAAACTTATCCTTTTTTAGATTGTTGAATTTTCTCATTTTCCCCTTTGAAAGGCCTCAATAAGAAAAGGATACATATACTTTTGTAAAAAACTTAAACTTTTCGTAAAACTTATACTTTTTGTAAACTTTTCAAGAATATTTTGTTTCTTAAACTTTTCGTAAAACTTATACTTTTTTAGATTGTTGATTTTTCTCATTTTCCCCTTTGAAAGGCCTCAATAAGAAAAGGATAAATATACTTTTGTAAACAACTTAAACTTTTCGTAAAACTTATACTTTTTGTAAACTTTTCAAGAATATTTTGTTTCTTAAACTTTTCGTAAAAATAAACTTTTTGTAAACTTTTCAAGAATATTTTGTTTCTTAAACTTTTCGTAAAAATTATACTTTTTTAGATTGTTGAATTTTCTCATTTTCCCCTTTGAAAGGCCTCAATAAGAAAAGGATAAATATACTTTTGTAAAAAACTTAAATTTTTCGTAAAACTTATACTTTTTGTAAACTTTTCTAGAATATTTTGTTTCTTGAACTTTTCGTAAAACTTATACTTTTTGTAAACTTTTCAAGAATATTTTGTTTCTTAAACTTTTCGTAAAACTTATACTTTTTGTAAACTTTTCAAGAATATTTTGTTTCTTAAACTTTTCGTAAAACTTATACTTTTTGTAAACTTTTCAAGAATATTTTGTTTCTTAAACTTTTCGTAAAACTTATACTTTTTTAGATTGTTGAATTTTCTCATTTCCCCTTTGAAAGGCCTCAATAAGAAAAGGATAAATATACTTTTGTAAGAACTTAAACTTTTCGTAAAACTTATACTTTTTGTAAACTTTTCAAGAATATTTTGTTTCTTAAACTTTTCGTAAAACTTATACTTTTTTAGATTGTTGAATTTTCTCATTTTCCCCTTTGAAAGGCCTCAATAAGAAAAGGATAAATATACTTTTGTAAAAAACTTAAACTTTTCATAAAACTTATACTTTTTGTAAACTTTTCAAGAATATTTTGTTTCTTAAACTTTTCGTAAAACTTATACTTTTTTAGATTGTTGAATTTTCTCATTTTCCCCTTTGAAAGGCCTCAATAAGAAAAGGATAATTATACTTTTGTAAAAAACTTTAACTTTTCGTAAAACTTATACTTTTTGTAAACTTTTCAAAAATATTTTGTATCTTAAACTTTTCGTAAAACTTATACTTTTAGAGTGTTGAATTTTCTCATTTTCCCCTTTGAAAGGCCTTAATAAGAAAAGGATAAATATACTTTTGTAAAAAACTTAAACTTTTCGTAAAACTTATACTTTTTGTAAACTTTTCAAGAATATTTTGTTTCTTAAACTTTTCGTAAAACTTATACTTTTTTAGATTGTTGAATTTTCTCATTTTCCCCTTTGAAAGGCCTCAATAAGAAAAGGATAAATATACTTTTGTAAAAAACTTATACTTTTTGTAAACTTTTCAAGAATATTTTGTTTCTTAAACTTTTCGTAAAACTTATACTTTTTGTAAACTTTTCAAGAATATTTTGTTTCTTAAACTTTTCGTAAAACTTATACTTTTTTAGATTGTTGAATTTTCTCATTTTCCCCTTTGAAAGGCCTCAATAAGAAAAGGATAAATATACTTTTGTAAAAAACTTAAACTTTTCGTAAAACTTATACTTTTTGTAAACTTTTCAAGAATATTTTGTTTCTTAAACTTTTCGTAAAACTTATACTTTTTGTAAACTTTTCAAGAATATTTTGTTTCTTAAACTTTTCGTAAAAATTATACTTTTTGTAAACTTTTCAATTATATGTTGTTTTTTAAACTTTTCGTAAAACTTATACTTTTTTAGATTATTATAATTATATATATAGCAGTATATAAGCGAACTAATTATATATATAGCAGTATATAAGCGAACTAATTAAATAATTATAAATAATTATAAATAATTATAAATTATTGTAATTATATATATAGCAGTATATAAGCGAACTAATTATATATAGCAGTATATAAGCGAACTAATTAAATAATAATTTATAATTATAAATAATTATAAATTATTATAAATTATTTATAAATAATTAAATAATTATAATTATATATATAGCAGTATATAAGCGAACTAATTATATATATAGCAGTATATAAGCGAAGTAATTAAATAACTATAAATAATTATAAATAATTATAATTATATATATAGCAGTATATAAGCGAACTAATTAAATAATTATAATTATATATATAGCAAGTATATAATGCAAATAACTAATCCAATTTCTAAGAGGTTGGTTAAAGCAAGCGGGAAAGTCGCACTCGAGCTATATAAAAAGTACATGAAAAAAGAGGTTAATCTACCGATTGCCGATGTCAAATTGTTAGAAAGTATACACGGTTTGAACAAGAAACAGGAAGATAAAAAGGAAAGAATTAAAGTACCGGAAATTAAAGTAATATTGGATAAGGAAGTAATTGGCAAGAAACATATCAAATATGAAGATTGAACCCAAATCCAAAACATTTTTAGATCAAGTTAAAAAATGAAAAGCATACATCTTTAATGATTATAAATTGAATACAGCTAAATTGAAAACATTTGTAAAAAATAACAAAATTTTCGTGTCAGAATACCATCAATTTTTGGTCGATGCGCACTTCTTTTTATTTATAATAGAACCGCTAAACATATCAGAAGTCATACACTATGATATAGACAATTATATTCAAAAATACAATTACTCGAATGATATGTATTATAATTCCGACAATTTGAAGTTGTCTGAGTTGTACGAATTTCTAAAATCATTACCATTATTGTATCTGTTAAATTCTAATAATATAGGTGATACTTCGTCTATCAAAAAGAGCGCGAAGGTCATATATCAAATGCACCTGGACAATAAAAAGGAATTAGATTCAGACATGGGACGAGAATATACTAAAGTTATGGGTAAGAAACATATTAAATATGAAGATGCTCGTGTATTAATCTTGAAATATGACGCAGATACGACATTGAACACTGCATCCAGAGCGAAATTAATTGTAAATGTGATCAAACATCTTGAACCCAAATCCAAAACATTTTGGGAGAAAGAAGTTGAAAAATTCAAAGAATACATATGGACATCAATTGAAGATGATGATCATCTAGAATTGAATCATGATAAATTGAAAATTTTTATAAAAAAGAACAAAAGTTTCGCATCAAAATACCATCAATTTCTCATTGATGCACATTTCTTTCTACTTATAATAGAACCTATTCATATATCAGACGTCATATACTATGATATCGGCGATTATATTAAAACTCAATATACCACTTTAAGTTGTATGAAGTTTACGATTTTCTAAAATCATTGCCATTTTTTTATCTGTTGAATTCAAAATATACCGGTATGAATGAAATATTGAAGCCGGTCAGAGAAGGTGGAAAGGTTGTATATAAATTGAAAGCTTAGACTCCGAAGTCAATTATGAAACAGCGACGGTATAGTCGTCTTCAACATCATCGTCACCGCCACCCTTGCGTCCGTTCTCATTGGATTCCTTGATTGCGTCGATATGTGTCCGTGGTTCACTACACTTATTTTTTTGAGGAGTCTGAGGAAAAACTACTGTAGAAATTTTTGGAAACACGTGTAACCCGCGTCGGAATCCTTTATATTTTTTTATTAGTTTTTATTATTTTTTAGCAGAGATGGGTATACACTCTTATATTGGTATCGGAACGATAATTTCTACCATTGGTGTTATATTATACTATTATAAGGATATTGCAGAATCTAGAAATAGTATTGCAGAATCTAGAAATAGTATTGCAGAATCTATAAATAGTATTGTAGAATCTAGAAATAGTATTGCAGAATCTAGAAATAGTATTGCAAAATCTAGAAATAGTATTGCAGAATCTCAACGCGGGAATATCAGTATCTTCAAAAATCTTGCAGTGTTGAAGGCGAATAACGCTACCCTGACTAAGAAGTTCAAGCGTATTTTGCGGTCTATTACTGTTGCGGATGCAGATAATTTTTCAGCGGAAGAAAGACAATGGTATGTAGATAATTGTTCTGCGTACAACGCCCATTGTTTGTTGTCCCATGGTTTGTCCCATGGTTTGTCCCATGGTTTGTCTGATGTTGACTCTTCTTTGCCTACATCCGCTTTACCCGAATCCGAAAACCCCACCAACACCTGATACTGATACAGGGACACAGACGGTTGAACGGTTGGTTTACCAAAGTTTATTATTGTTCACAACTGGAATTGGAACTGGATCAGCTCAAGCCCTTGCATCAATAAGAAAAGGATAAATAAAACCTTTTTTAAAACTTAAACTTTTCGTAAAACTTATACTTTTGTAAACTTTTCTAGAATATTTTCAAGAATTTTTATATTCAAGAATATAAAAACGCATCACAACCACACAACAGATCACTATCGTTGGTCCTAATTTTTTTTTAGACATCCAGCGAAACCATCCACAATTCAACATCGAAGGACAAAGAATTGTATCTGAATCGATGACAATTCCAGCAGTTTCTTCAATATCCGAAACATTCATACAAACCCAATCAGCCGTTTCAAGGGTTCTATTATAATCAGCAATAGCCTGCTTGATGTTTTTCGGATAGCCAATATAATCCATACCATTCTCGAAATAAGTACCAACAATCAAGTTGCTATTGCGTTCTTTAGTGACAATAAACGATTTATTATAGGATCCTTTTGGAGTATCTTTATGTCTACTACCAAAAGCAAACTCTATCTTTTTTTTCACCGCTTTATCTTCCAAAATATCATTCAACATCGATGGACAAAGAATTGTATCTGAATCGATGACAATTCCAGTTGTTTGCTCAATATCCGAAACATTCATACAAACCCAGTCATCCGTTTCAAGGTTTCGATTATAATCCGCAATAGCCTCCTTGATGTTTTTCGGATAGCCAACATAATCTATACCATTCTCGAAATAAGCACCAACAATCAAGTTCCTGTCGCGTTCTTTAGTGACAATAAACGATTTATTATAGGATCCGTTTGGAGTATCTATATATCTACAACCAAAAGCAAACTCTATTTTTTTTTTCACCGCTTTATCTTCCAAAATATCATTCAACATTGATGGACAAAGAATTGTATCTGAATCGATGACAATTCCAGCAGTTTCTTCAATATCCGAAACATTCATACAAACCCAGTCATCTGTTTCAATGTAACGATTATAATCCGCAATAGTCCGCTTGATGTTTTTCGGATAGCCAACATAATCTATACCATTCTCGAAATAAGCACCAACAATCAAGTTCTTATCTAGTTCTTTAGTGACAATAAACGATTTATTGTAGGATCCTTTTTGAGTATCTATATGTCTACAACCAAAAGCAAACTCTATCTTTTTTTTAAACGGTTTATCCCACGAAATATCATTCAACATCGATGGACAAAGAATTGTATCTGAATCGATGACAATTCCAGCAGTTTCTTCAATATCCGAAACATTCATACAAACCCAGTCATCTGTTTCAATGTCACGATTATAATCCGCAATAGCCCGCTTGATGTTTTTTGGATAGCCAACATAATCTATACCATTCTCGAAATAAGCACCAACAATCAAGTTCTTATCTAGTTCTTTAGTGACAATAAACGATTTATTGTTGGATCCTTTTGGACTATCTATATGTCTACAACCAAAAGCAAACTCTATCTTTTTTTCCACCGGTTTATCGCCCGAAATACTGATATTTCTTGTTGTTTTCATTAGAATCAATATAAGTATGTACAATATTACGTTTATCCTTATACATCTTATATAAATCCGTTATATCAGTTTATTTTATTCAAATTCATTGACTATGACACCAAATCTTCCTATATAATCGATACAATTGGAAAGAAAATACCTATCAATTGAAAAGTGTCGTCCGGAGTAAATAATAAATTTTACAAGAAGAGTTATCATAAAATTCTACCATCTTATTACTTATCATAAAATTTTATGATAAATTTTATGAATAAATAATTCCATTCATAATGTAATAGCAACAATGTCAACTAACACACTCAAGGACATGTCAACGAACACACTTAAGGACATGTCAACTAACACACTCAAGGATATGTCAACTAACACACTCAAGGACATGTCAACTAACACACTCAAGGACATGTCAACTAACACACTTAAGGACATTCAAAATAATGTCGCGAATGAGCTGGAAAACATGTTCTTGGCACTAGAGAGAATACAAGAAATACCAATTTCTTCCTCTGACACTTTTTCTGGAACTTCTGTTATGGGTGACGCTTTTCTTACAGCACTAGAAAACTTATGGAAGAAAAATCCGGATGTCGATGCAAAACGATTGGCAACATTTGTCAACAAATGCAAAGATTTGCTCGTGTATTAAGGATCAGTTCATGATCTGGGAAAAAGCAGTTGTCCTCTGTAAAAGAAGCAGGGTCCCTACTTTAAAACACTACCAGATGTTTGTACGAGGCGACTCCCCATGTTCGATGGACGCGACCGTTTTGGGAAGGATAGGACCCTGTCGTCCTCGAAAACCGTATCGCCGGTAGGGTCATACACCCACAAGGACCTCAAAAATCTCAGGGTTTGGGGGTGGGTGGGTGTGGGCATATGTTATCTTACCCATAAGTGGGATTGGAGTTTATTTTGTTTAGTCTATTATATGGAAATTCCAGCATTTTATGCAATTATAGTTGCTATTCTGTCAGCTCTTTCTGCACAATTGGTTAAACCTGTAACCTTATATATGGATCCGATTATGATATGGATAATGGTTCAATTCGTTACAACGGTATTTGCAATATTTGCTGTAATTTACATATATTTTTGTTATCCTAATAAACTTGTACAATTATTTTCGTTAAAACATATATCCCGCATAACGATATCCACCTGTATTGGACCAGTATTAGGGTATTTTTCATTGGTATATATGATAGCCAATTCATCAAATACGGGTTTGGTCATTAGTCTTGCATACACAGTGCCTATGTTTGCTGTAATATTAGGATATTGTTTTTTCAAACAGAAACAAAATATGTATGCAATCATTGGAGTATCCATAATCACAATTGGAATCCTAGTTTTAATGCTGGTCTAAATTAGCGTGTGTACGTGAACTATAAATCGTGATACAAAAATTCTAAATTTGACAATATTTCTTTATGTAATATATACATGACTGCATTAAATTTAAGAAACTTCAAATGTTACATTTCTCAAGATGACGACATGAAGACACAGTACTTGTATGTATCTGGGACTATGGAACCTAATAAGACAGATTTACAATTTGATGATAACAGTCAACTGGTTATATCAGATACGCTATCAGAAGAAGAGTTCGATTCTACTTACTATAAATCAATAAAGGTTTTAATCACCAATAAAATAATAAACATTCAAGAAAACTACAAAAGAAGTAATTTGGAAGGTCATAGATTTTCCAAACCTGGATTCGTTATTAAAGAAGCATTCACAAAAAATGAATTGGAAAAAATTAAGAATACGGAGAAGAAGAAAATAGGCATTTTCTTTAACAAGGCAAAGAAAGCAATGGGTTTGAAAAGCCCATCATTACAAGCAAAAATTGAAAAACTAGGTATTCAGAAACTAACAAAGCTAAATACAATACAACTTACATACAAAATAAGGATAGATGGTCATCGTTTTGGTGGTGCTTTTATTAATAAACTAATGAAAGACCTTGCTGAAAACAAAAAAATCGATAAGTTTATGTTTGATTACGGTGTAATTAATTCTGCAACATTTGGAAGTACGACTATTATTCAACACATTATGTCTTCAAAGACCTCTGTGAATGAATCGGAATATGACAGGATGTTCAAAAAGAAACACCATCAATATGTTATTAAGGATTCACTAAATATAGAAGTAACTAATGACCACATATACGAGAAAAAATTCATTCAATTTGTGCAATATATGGACCGTGATGATGATGTTATAAAACTTAGAAAATTACAAGTTCCAGGTGCTAATGTATATGATGAAAGTATAAATATTAAGTGGGGTGAACATACGTCTACTATGAATTATTTTTTGAAAATTAAGCAATTTCTAAGAGGTGATGATGTAGCAAGAACTCCACACGAACTCAGAACATTTGTAAAACATAGAGCAATTAAGTCACCAAAACTACCTCACAGTAATAATGTAATCAACGGACGACGACTAGTAAAATCAGCTGGCGATGGCCAAGTGGGTTCTTTATCATTTTTTAAACGACTAATGAAACCTACGACCCCCCCTATCAAAGTAACTACACCAAAACCGTCTATCAAAGTAACTACACCAAAACCGTCTATCAGAGTATCTACGTCTAAACCGTCTATCAAAGTATCTACGTCTAAACCGTCTATCAAAGTATCTACGTCTAAACCGTCTATCAGAGTATCTACGTCTAAACCGTCTATCAGAGTATCTACGTCTAAACCGTCTATTCGAGAATCATCTAAATCTGCCATGGTAACATCCAAACCGTCTTCTCGAGCTATGTCATTATCTAGATCGTCGACGCGATCTCTCGGATCATATAGATCTCGTGGGTCATCGATGTCTTCATCAACGTCACCAACACCGAAAAAACAGAAAGATAGCCGAAAGGAAAAGGCTAAAAATGATAAGGCTAAAAAGGATAAGGAAAAGGCTAAAAAGGATAAGGAAAAGGAAAAGGAAAAGGCTAAAAAGGATAAAAAGGCCAAGGAAAAGGCTAAAAAGGATAAGGAAAAGGCTGAAAAGGCTAAAAAGGATAAGGAAAAGGCTAAAAAGGCTAAAAAGGATAATGAAAAACCTAAAAAAGAAAAACCTGATAATAAAGCTAAAAAGGCTAAAGAAAAGGCTAAAGAAAAGGCTAAAGAAAAGGCTAAAAAGGCTAAAAAGGCTAAAGGAAGAAAGTAATGCCCAGTTACTCGTTTAGCGTTTTTTGTTTTATTGTCCGAGTGAAAACAAGAGCTCTTTAACATTATTTTTACCTACACCAGGTATTGATAGCAATCTCTTGTTTAAGTCTGTATCTGTCTTGAAGCATTCGATAAGTGAAGCTATTCTATTGACTCCAAATTCATTTAAAATTGCCTCGGCATTGTTCAAAGAAATTCCTGGTATATGTGATAACTGTAACTTGGCTATTACCATCGGATCCTTCTTATTTTCATGTTTTTTGCCTTTAATTATACATGATAGATATGTATTTTCGGAAATACCCCGATATATATTTTGTCCATTATCGAACTTGTCGCATATGTTGTTAATTAATGAACATGTGTCAGAAATATCATAGCTTGTAAATACCGGAATATTATCGCGTATTATTGTGTTGATGACTGCTGATCGTACTTGTTTGTCATCCGTATTCCATCTAAAAATTCCACACGTTTCTATGACGTATGCGTATTTTTTCGTGCCATATACTGACAATGCCCTCGTCTTTTGTTCTATATATCTGCCATCCTTTATAGAAGCAATCAGGTCCGGTATAGATTTTCTTTCAATTACATAAAGCACATCTTTAGTTTCTTTACATACGATATTAAAGTCACCTATGTCGAGTTGTTTTTCTTCGTAAGGCATAGTAAGTCGATTAGATGAAATTATTCCTTTTTCTCTCGTATCTACATACAATAAGACGTTATTCATTTAAACATACATAGGTACATATCTTTATATAAAAAATGGAAAAGGTTAAAGGCTTGTATAATACATTAAATCAAGAGATGGGAAGTGAATTGCCATACAACCCCAACAACAAGTTGGTATCTTATGACGATGTGTATAGTATATTGGCTGAATACCTAGACAAACCTATTATACATGATTTGAACATATATCAAAAGGCGTTTGTACATAGATCGTATTGCACCCAAAAAAATGAGAACTTCATCAATGGCAATTCCGCATGCCCTGCAAACTGTTATCCTCTCCAAGAGGAGTCTAATGAACGATTGGAGTTTCTTGGAGACGCTATTGTGAACCTCGCCGTTGGCCGATACTTGTATGATCGATACCCGGATGAGAATGAGGGTTTCATGACAAAGGTCCGGACCAAGTTGGTTAACGGAATAATGTTATGTAATTTTGCTTCAATTATCCGTCTTGACAGGTTCATTTTAATTTCAAAGCAAATTGAGGAAAATGAGGGCCGGACGAGTAGCAAAATAATGGAGGACGTGTTCGAGGCATTTGTAGGTGCCATTTTATTGAACCAGGCATCCGGCAACCATATTTAGACCATTTTGGGTATGCCATATATTGAAACCTTTTGGACGAGGATAGGATTATAACATTTCACGAGAATGGTGTGATGTATGGTCTCATATGCGAGTTCGGTATTGATTATGGAATAACAAACCTGAACAAACATATGAAGACGTGTGATTATATTTTGTCTAGTGATTGCCCAAACAGGTTTTATATACAATTTCCCAGATACAAAGGAATACCTATAACTTCTGAAAAATATTCTTTGATGTCTAAGGAAAAATTCGTGAATAATCTTGTACTGTCTAGCGATAAACTATATAATTCATTCATTAGGAAACTTATGGAACTAGGGGTGTCTCCAAATAACATAGGCTTGATCGATTGCGGTGAGTTATAGATACTTGTATCCAAGATTACCAGTATCTATAAGCTCTATAGGCAATTTTCTAAAAGGAACTAATATTTTCCAGTACTCGACCGATTTCGGGGTTATGTTTTGTTTATTATATTTATTGTATGTTTCGTGTAATTTATCTATGTAGCTCAATATCATATAATAGAAAGGGTGAAAGGATGAGTATTCATTTTCATCAAATCCATATGCATCCATGATCACATCGACAAGATCGTTGATGCGGTCATTGCATATATATTTTGATATGTCGATATCGGTCAACATTTTTGAAATTTTGTTGTCATTACCTAGGACTGTGTTTGTTTTACACAATTCATCATTTCCTTGAATATATCCACCTGGAAATTTAAAATCCTTAAATGCTGCAGGTACAAATGGATGTTCTTTTATATCAATATAGGGAATAGCGATTTTTCCATCGTTACCACATGCTATATCAGCTTTTTGTAATGCTACTTCGAAATCGTGCAAATACGCACGATACCATAGGTAAATCATATGCTTGGGTATATAATTAGAGTGACTACATACCCATTTTTTATGCGATGCTGTCTGAAAGTAAGGGGAGAAATGTGAGGGGTTGTTTTGTTCAGACACGGTCATTCTGGATATTGCACAGGACAATCTGTACACCTTGTCGCTCGACAAAGTATAATAGTCTTGCCTAATAAGAATGTCATTCGCGCGAGGTACTTGTAAATCACACATCTCTTGGAACAATGGTTCTTGATACACAGAACAACTTTTGTGTGACTGGTGAGATGACGAAAAATGATCATTCAATTTCAAAGGCACCTTATGTGGTGACCTATCAGAGTCTTCGATTTCCAGATCACAACAGCAAAATATACTAGACAAAAACATAATTATACTTCAATATATATTCTTACATCATTTCGTACGTATTTTTAATCCAAACTCTCCAGACCAGTTCCGGGACAACTATTGCCACACACTTCTTCGTCAACCTCTTCTTCTATGTCGTCACCATTCATACCCAAGTGAATGATGTTGAAAATCTTTTGAGAATAAGTAGATGGTTCAGAAATAGAAAATCCTGAACTGATAAGAGCGGTCTCATACACAAGATTGATAATGCCCTTGTTCAGCTTTGTTTTGTCATGTGTGAATGTTTCATACAAAAAAATTCACCAATTTATTGTCGACATTTAGCTCGAGAGTCTTTTTTGAACTTGCCATCATCATCTGATTATTACCGGTCATTGTTTGAGCCTTCATTATCCTCTCCATGTTTGCAAAGTGACCGTATGCGTCTGTCATGATGGTACACGGGATATTCTCATCATATTTATTGATTTGGACCTTGGTCAACTTGTTCTTGCCAACAATATCATGAATCGCATCGCAAAACAAATTGAATTTGCCTTTTTCTTCTTCACCTATCCCGTTATCATCTGCACCCACCTTTGCAATGCACACAAACAAGTAATCTTTGTAATTACGACACTGTTGCATCATGTATTCATCAATAGGGTCTGTCATAAACAGTACCTCACCCTGTATCCTCTTAACAAATGGACTCTCTTCAACAAATGCACGAGACTCGCCTGTGATGTAGTAGATTGTCTTTTGGCCCTCCTTCATACGAGACACGTAATCGCTCAATGATGTCGTCTTCACCTTGTCGTTACTGCTTTCAAACCTTAGAATATCCATTATCTTTTCTCGATTCGAAGTGTCGTCATAAGCTCCTATTTTCAAGTTCTTTGAAAAGTTTTGGTAGAAAGTATCAAAGTCATTTTCCCCCAAATTGTTGATCATCTCAAAGACACGCTTAGTAATTGCTTTTTTAATTTGTTTGACTATTTTATTTTCTTGTAGAAGTTCCCTACTGATGTTCAAAGGCAAGTCATTTGTATCAACTACCCCTCTGATAAACGACATGTAAGAAGGGATTAGTTGTTCAGAATCATCTGTGATAAACACTTTTTTAACATAGAGTTTGATATTGTCTTGTTTTGTTGTTTTACTGAACATGTCATGTGGTGCCCTTTTAGGTAAAAACAAAATACTTTTGAATTCTAATTGTCCCTCGACCGAAAAGTGTTTTAATGCCAGGTAAGTATTCCAATCGCTTGTTAAACACTTGTACAATGATTCATACTCATCATTTGATGTTTCACCAGGTGGCTTATGCCATAACGGTTTCTGATTATTAGCCTTCTCTTTCTTTTTGACTATTATTTTTTACTTTTCTTTCTTATCATTCTCCTCATTGTTCTTCTCTTTCTTATCATTCTCCTCATTGTTCTTCTCTTTCTTATCATTCTCCTCATTGTTCTTTTCTTTCTTATCATTCTCCTCATTGTTCTTCTCTTTCTTATCATTCTCCTCATTGTTCTCATTCTCTTCAATTTCTTCTATATCTTCTTCCTCTTCTTCTTCAGGGACGTCCTCTTCAACCTCGTACTCTACCATGATAGGGTATTCTATAAAGTCATTGTACTTCTTTACCAGTTGACATAATTTAGTATGGTCAATATAATTGGAGTTTTCGGGTTTCAAAAATAAAACCATCTTAGTTCCCCTAACAATATCCGATTCACACTCTGTGACAGTGAATGTACCTCCAGCTCGACTTTCCCACTTGTAACAGTTATCTTCGTCGTACCGTTTAGAAAATACTTGGACGTTATCGGCCACAAGATATGCAGCATAGAAACCCACGCCGAATTGACCAATCAAAGACATTTTATCAGAGTCTTCTAGTGCTTCCATGAATGACTTAGTTCCAGATTTTGCAATAACTCCCAGATGATTGATAAGGTCATCCTTTGACATACCGAGACCAGTGTCTTCAATAGTAATGGTTTGACCATCCATGCTAACTCGAATTGTTATTTGGTATTCATCTACATGGTTCTTCACAGTGTCTTTTGAACAAAGTTCGATGTGACGAATCTTGTCGATAGCGTCGGCTGCATTAGAAATCAATTCTCTCAAAAAAATGTCCTTATTGCTGTAGAAAGTGTTGATAATAATTGACAACAGTTGGTTAATTTCAGCTTGGAATTCGTATACTTCTTGCATCTTGTACTATCAAACATAAATAACTTTTAAATAGGTTTAATTCAAAAAACTACTGATGCCATCAATGATTTTTCCGAAACAGACGTAAAATTGAAAAGCATATTTTCCGATAACGACATAAATAAATTACTAGAAAATAAATAAACACACGTATAATGGCATACACATGTTTGATGTAGAATAGGTTTAGGATTATGCCTAAAATGTTCTTTTTTATTTTGAACAAATATCGTCATATATTACATTAAGAGATGAGTAGTATTTGCCAAAGATGGTGGGACCAGCCATTGAAAAACCCAAGAACTAGTCGTGTAATAAAAGTGAACGGTCCTACATATTTAAAGTTATTGGTAGAATGTGGAAAACAACCAAATCAATTTCCTAAGCGGGACTATTGACCTATAGAGGAAATTACTTTAAGTCAACTTCGACAAATATACATGGATTTGTACATAGTATTTCCTATTTCAAAACATGATATAGAAAATATATTTCATCCGAACGAGTTGCCATTAATCGTGAAAAATCATATGACTAACGTCAAAATCAATGATTATGTCCACACCGTATTTGATGTTTTGTCAAATAAAGCCCCTATTCAAAGTCAAAATGATTATGATGAAATTATAGTTTAATATATAAGAAAAAGAAAAACGAACATGAACCTAAACCCAAACCCAACCCTCCATCACCACCAAAACCGAAACCCAAACCCACACCACCACCAAAACCGAAACCCAACCCCCTATTACCACCAAAACCGAAACCCAAACCTCCATCACCACCAAAGAATAATGGGTCCCCTCAAATAGAACTGACGATTGATGAGTTGCGTACTATGTATAAGGAGTTCCAAATAACATTTCCCGCAACGAAAATAAAAATAGCGTTATTAGTGCATCCTGATAAATTGAAAGAACCTATAAAATCCCAGACTAGTATGTTCAATACTGTTAGTGAATTCACAACCGCTGTTTGGAATATTTTATACGATAATTCCCCATTAGATAGTAAAAAAACATATGATAAATTTATTGATATAGTGGCAGATAAAACAATTAAGAAAAAAAACAAGGAAGAGAAAGGTCCCAAACCTCAATCACCACCAAAACCGAAAACCAAACCAAAACCGAAACCCAAACCCCCAAAACCGAAACCCAAACCTCCATCGCCACCAAAGAATAATGGGTCCCCTCAAATAGAACTGACGATTGATGAGTTGCGTACGATGTATAAGGAGTTCCAAATAACATTTCCCGCAACGAAAAGAAAAATAGCATTATTTGTGCATCCTGATAAATTGAAAGAACCTATAAAATCCCAGACTAGTATGTTCAATACTGTTAGTGAATTCACAACCGCTATTTGGATTATTTTATACGATAATTCCCCATTAGATAATAAAAAAAAATATGATAATTTTATTGATATAGTGGCAGATAAAAAAATTAAGAAAAAAAACAAGGAAGAGAAAGGTCCCAAACCTCAATCACCACCAAAACCGAAACCCAAACCCCCATCACCACCAAAACCGAAACCCAAACCCACACCACCACCAAAACCGAAACCCTACCCCCGATCGACCCCAAAACCGAAACCCAAACCTCCATCACCACCAAAGAATAATGGGTCCCCTCAAATAGAACTGACGATTGATGAGTTGCGTACTATGTATAAGGAGTTCCAAATAACATTTCCCGCAACGAAAAGAAAAATAGCATTATTTGTGCATCCTGATAAATTGAAAGAACCTATAAAATCCCAGACTAGTATGTTCAATACTGTTAGTGAATTCACAACCGCTGTTTGGAATATTTTATACGATAATTCCCTCCTAGATAGTAAAAAAAAATATGATAATTTTATTGATATAGTGGCAGATAAAAAAATTAAGGAAAAAAACAAGGAAGAGAAAGGTCCCAAACCTCAATCACCACCAAAACCGAAACCGAAACCTCAATCACCACCAAAACCGAAACCCAAACCTCCATCGCCACAAAAGAATAATGGGTCCCCTCAAATAGAACTGACGATTGATGAGTTGCGTACTATGTATAAGGAGTTCCAAATAACATTTCCCGCAACGAAAAGAAAAATAGCGTTATTAGTGCATCCTGATAAATTGAAAGAACCTATCAAATCCCAGACTAGTATGTTCAATACTGTTAGTGAATTCACAACCGCTGTTTGGAATATTTTATACGGTAATTCCCCATTAGATAGTAAAAAAAACATATGATAATTTTATTGATATAGTGGCAGATAAAACAATTAAGGAAAAAAACAAGCCACCACCAACATTGAGTATTGATCAAATTCGAGATATTTACTATACGATACCTAAAGCATTTCCTATATCAAGACTAGATTTAAAAGTACAATTGCATCCGGATAGACTACCGTTGATAATTAGAAATCAAATGACGAATGTCAAAATAAATGACTATGTGTATGATGTGTATGATGTTTTGTTGAAAAAAGACTTTATATACGATAAAAAAAGTTATTATAATATTATAGATTTTGTTGCGAACAAAAAGAACCTGGCGTCAGTTGACAATATAAAAGGACAAAATAAATGGTGGCAAAAAAAGTCAAAATAATCGAATGACAATCCAGCGGTATCAGTTGATCTACCTTCTGAAAAATATGTTTTGATAGAAGTTGTCGGATTAGGTTGTAAACTGTCGGAAGATAACATCAAGCAAAACGAAGAGTACATCAAATCTCAACATTTTGAGTACGTACATCTGAAATGTAATGAATCTACGGCGAACGTTGTTAAAAATTTGTTTAAAGTTGCATTCAAATTTAACCCTAGTAAATATGATCCATTTGTACAAGAAGTATTGAATTTGACAAAAAACTATATGAATCAAGATATACGAGTAATCTTGATGGGTCATTCCTATGGAGGGGCTGTAGTTTCTCGCGTAGCAGAGCAATTGAATAATCATATTAAAAAATCTACAAATTCTAATAATAAATTACAAGTGGTAACATTTGGAAGTATTTATATTTCCCAAAAGAATAAAATTAAAAATATTAACATTCTAAATTACATGTTTACGAACGATGTCGCATTGAAGATTAATGGATTGCGTCAACCCAAACATGTGGACAGTATGAATATAGATGAAAATCGTGTAGTCTGGGCAAATCATGATACGAATTATACATCCCGATGGGAAATACATAATAATTATACTCGAATGATGAGTAAAGTTGTTACAACTAAAAATATTGATATATTAGTCGGTGTTTGAACTGGCGATGTTATAACTAGTTATATATTATAACATACCAATTATACCAGAAAACACCACGTCAGCTTAATGATATTACGAGAGCAAAGTGTAGAAGGATTCAATCAGAACTGGTGCGATGCTCTAAGGTTATTGCATAAAGTATGCTGCAATCACACGAGTTGTTGACGAATGTTTTTTACTTCTTGTGTTTTGACTTTGTAAAGCATGGAACACTTAATTCTGAGTATAAAAACAAAGATCGGATATGAAAAGAAAAGATGAAGTCTATTATTTCTAATATTTCTACAATTGAATTAGAAGAACATATGTTGAAACGTGTCAAATGTGTGGAATTTAAATGGAACTGGAAAAACTTGAGCTACAACAACAACTTGACTTGGAAAGTTGTTGAAGCGAATCTAGACAAGGAGTGGGATTGGTATGGGTTGAGCAGAAATGAGAAAGTAGCAACGTGGGAGATTGTTGAAGCTAATCCTGACAAGCATTGGAATTGGTTTGGGCTGAGTGAAAACCCAAGTGTGACGTGGGACATTGTCTTGAATAACCCGGGTAGACCGTGGGTTTATAGGGGATTGAGTATAAACCCGTGTGTAACGTGGCACATTGTACAAGCTAATCCTGACAAACCGTGGGACTGGGATGGGTTGAGTAGAAACCCAAACATTACATGGGATATTGTACAAACCAATCCTGACAAACCGTGGGACAGGTATTGGTTGAGTAGAAATCCTAGCATGTTGATTTAGTGACCTATACATTTATATTTTTTGTGTTTTGGTTTTGTGATGCAGAGTTACAGTAGAAAAGCCAATCAATACTCAGAGTCAATGATTCCACTGTCAATCCAAAGCAATTCAAAGGGCTTAAAGAAAAAAACAAGAAATATAGAAACCCGTAGGATTTGAAAAACGTCTCAGATTTGATGTGAATACTAAATACTTTTTACTTCTTGTGTTTTGACTTTGTAAAGCAGACATACAACACAAAAAAACAACCAATACTCAGAGTCAATGATTATCCTGTCACACCAATGCAATTCAGAGGGCTTAAGGAAAAAAACAAGAAATATAGAAACCCATAGGATTTAAAAAACTTCTCAGACTTGATATGAATTCTAAATACTTTTGTATTTTTTGTGTTTTGGTTTTGTGATGCAGAGTTACAGTAGAAAAGCCAATCAATACTCAGAGTCAATGATTATCTTGTCACACCAAAGCAATCATGATACGAATTATACATCCCGATGGGAAATACATAATAATTATACTCGAATGATGAGTAAAGTTGTTACAACTAAAAATATTGATGTATTAGTCGGTGTTTGAACATTTAAAATATAAAAGTCTACTACTCTTAAAAGTTCAGTCTTTTATCCAATCAAATTGTATTGGTGTATAACTCTTTATGTCGATCATCTTATAAAATGTGGCTATGTCCTCATAATATATGTTTTCGATTTCCAAAAACTCGGCGAGTCTATTTGCATACTCGTTATTTGCATTCTTTTCCATTGATTTGGTGTTTTTCCGGTCATTGCTTTCACTATTTTTGTAACCACATTTTTCATAAAACCCGGTTTTTATTATGTCTTCCAGATAGATAACACTAGGTACCTTGTGGACATATTGGATATTGTCTCGAATAGTATAGTATTCCTTCAACTCGTCACATGGATTTAATATAACATTCTCCGCAATGGCTAATGCAATAAAACCGTACCCTTTTATGGCACATATATGCTCTAATATAGCCGTATTAGATGAAAATAATTGATTGTTGGACTGAAGGACCATATGTTTCCCTTGTTATCAATCCTTTCAAATAACGTTGTACATAGTTTGTTGCCTAAGTGATCTCGTATGAATTGCTCACTTTGTTGCACCCTAGTCATCAAATCTAATATTTCCTTGTCATTTTTGTAATCGCCATAGAAGCATGTGAAATTTATGTCCAATGTAGGACGCTCGTTATCACCCATATATATATATAATGTGATTTTTTGTAAATTTTGAGGCGCGAAAATTGCAGAACTTAACTTTGCTTTACCTTACTTTGCCTTACTTTAACTGTAATAATAGTTACAAACCATTATTACAGTTACAAGATCATTGGTGTTTATCCTATGGTGTTCATATAAACGTATCGAATGTATTGATAATAATCGACAATAATAGGTTGATTTCGGCTAAGAATATAAGAGAATTCTTGCTTTTTTTAAATACGAGATTTATCAAATTGATTTTGTGCAAATATTGTAACATGGACAAAAAAATCATTATATTGGGCTTTTTCAACCGAAACAATCTAGGACATGATTCATACACCATAACTATGAAAACATTGTTCGAAAACAATGTCAGTTTCCTGTCTATAGATAGCATAAATGTATGTGATAAACAAGAAATACTGAAAGACACATAGGCAGTAATTTGTGGAGGCGGAGACATACTCAGTACATACTTTATGAAAACCGTTCAAAAATTTGTTGACGGATACACAGGAAATGTATATGCCGTATCTGTAGGGATACCATACACTTCCGAAATTTACATCACATCATTTATTTATATATTTGATCATGTTTTCGTCAGGACTAAACACGATTGTGACTTTTTGAACACTATTATTGGTAAAGAAAATGTAGATATAGTACCTGACCTTGCGTGGCTTCTAGACAATCCGTTACAAGTAGAAAGAGTACAGGAGAGGAAAAGAATAGGGATTTGTCTAGCCCAACCCATGTTCACAAGGAATCCAAATGCTGAAGCATTGATAACATCTTTGGTACAATTGTTTTCAAAATTAATAAATGAAGATAATTTTCATTTAATGTTCATCCCTTTCAATCAACATCAAAACAATGTCAGTGAATGTGACATTTTCATTAACGATATAATAATGAAAAAACTAGGTAAACTGTGTGACGAATCGTATTTCGACACAGTCATGGAAACTGATTCAAATAAAATGATCCAACTGTTTACATCTTACAACCTAGTCCTCGGGATGCGATTCCATTCTATCGTTTTTGCGGCGAAAGCTAATGTTCCGTTCGTTGTTATACAGGTCACGAACAAACTTAAAAATACATTACATGATTACCAATGCGACGGAACCATTGTATACTCACCTCCTCTTGATGACAAAAATCGTCCAATACAAATTTGCGAGGATATTTTACATAATCTCATTATGAGCAACATAGACAAGCCAAATAACGTCCATGTTGATTCGTTCATGTTTCAAAAATGTGTACAGGTAATAAGGAAGGGGAAGAAAAAGTCGTATATAAAACTTAGACCAGATGTATTGGACATTAGCGAGGTAGAGAAAAAGGTACAGAATACGGTCATGACATACTTGGGGATATCACAACAATACATGTTATCTATTTACTACGGAAAAGATAGATTTCCCCAGAATTGCTCAATTACAGACATTGCCAGAATTATTCTTTTCAGTATAACCAACAGTTTGAATTCGCCATGTTTTTGGGGTTTGTGTGAAAATATTAATTCAGAAAACTTCGTCCTCAAGGATGCTGTCGAATATATACACAAGTTCCATATGATGAACAAACACATACATACCAACAAAACACCGACAAAATCAAAAAAAAAAATTACTTGCAGCTAGATCAATCTTCCGTAGAAGATTATTCCACAACACATAGGTCTGGATGGCATTATGTGTTGGGTGGTATTAAGGAGTTTGATGCGCAAATGAATGGTATCCAAGGCAATCACCTTATATTTGACGATTACATTGACAAGAGTTTTCACTAGGGTGCTGTTGCACTAAAACAATGTAACATTTTACCATATCTAAAACCTTGGGCAGGGTTCATTCATCATACATTCCACAAGAGCAACGGTATAAATGGATGTTACAATTTGTTAACAAATGCATGTTTTCTTGAGTCGCTTACACATTGCAAATGTATACTCACAATGTCTAACTACATGAAGAAACAATGGGAAGCAGAATTCGTAAAAATTGGAAGTAATGTTCCCGTCCACGTAATATACCATCCAACAGAGTTCACAGAGAAAATGTTCACAATCGATAATTTTTACAATAATGTAGATCGAAAAATTGTCCAAATAGGGAGTTGGTTACGCAATCCGTTTCCCTTTTATGTCATTACGACTTCGTTAAAAAAGGCCATTTTAGAATGTAATGATATGAACAATGTAACAATGCCGGACAACTTGACGGACAATATGCTGACCCAGTATGAGAATAACTTTATGTATTCGGATTATCCGAGTTCATAGAAGAAAGCAAAAAAACTGTTCAATTTATAAAAAAACTATCTAACGATGATTATGATGATATGTTATCAAATAACATTGTGTTTCTAAACTTGATAGACGCATCTGCTGTTAACACGGTTGTCGAATGTATTGTTAGGAATACCGTCCTCATAATCAACAGACACCCTTCGATTGAAGAGGTGTTAGGAGATAACTATCCTGGATTCTATTCAGAATTATCACAAGTCGAATCTTTATGCACCAAAGAGAGCTTAATAAACATACACTCATACTTGTGTAAAATGGATAAATCCATATTCAAACTTGAATACTTTACAAACTCGTTGCAAGATATATTGTCCAAGTACGCTTAGACAGGGCTAAACCATTCCGTGATTTCTCGGATCCCATTGGTCTTGTTAGACAATCTTGTCACCACCGGGGTGAATAACATTTTTTCGACATCCGCCTCTTTCATACTTATTATTTTTTGCTCGACTATGACACGACCACAACCTGTTTTAGCGAGCTTCTTATATTCTTGCTTGTAATCTCTCCTCAACTTTGAAAATCCAGGTATTTCTTCTATGACTATTGACAATAATTGACAAACCGGATTCATCACCTGATTTGTGATGTAAAACTGTACATCAGGTTTGATTTTGTTATTGAGAACGTAGTCAACATGCTCTATACGTTCTCCTTGGAGTACATTCTTCTTATGCCCCCCCTTTTTAACAATGTAAACATATGGAATCCTATCATTCACTTGGGGTTTGTTTCCTGGGTCACGCATTGCCATCCTGTCCGCAAGCACCTTGTGTGCAATTTTCTTCGGGTCCTTGTATTCACCCCTCAGATTCTTTGTAATGACCAATTCTTGGATGTTTACTTGATTAGACTCCATTTTCAACAACTCTGATTTTAAAAAGTCTACAGCCATGTTTATGTCGTGTTTGTCAAGGATGATGTCTATCAACCCACCATATTTTTTTTTACTATAGGTGCGTTATCTCGGTGCTTTAGCACAATACCCATGCTATTCTGCTTGAATTTCTGGTCGTTTTCCTCGTATTTGTTACCGACATAGCGTTTCTTGCTGAGCAATATGAATGGCCAAAACGTTTTTTCATACTCTAAATCGTGAGGGTGTTTAATTGTCTTTCCAAATTCTTTGGAAGCCTTCCTGGCTATCTCGATAGAAGGCATAATCAAATCTCTTTTTTTCAATCCCGAATTGTTTTTGAATATGACAAACAAGGAATCTGTATCACCATACAAGACATTAGCGTTGTAATGCGTTTCCAAAAACTCCTTGCCCAACATGATCATGCGTCTACCCGTCGCAGTAGTACATGCCGCAATGTCCTTCATATAAATTTGACTAGTCCTAGCACCACATTGTCCATATAACGAGTTAGCAGTTATCTTATACGCGTTTTGCAAACCATCCAAAACAGCCTTCTGGAGGGTTGTGTACACATCCTCAACATCCTCATGCATAATGTTAACCAATACTGTCCCGTCATCTTTCACGAACTCATGTTTGTTTGAATTGTACCATCCTTTGATATTGGTATCGGACTTTAAGTGCATTATGCTGATCCTTTTTCGAGTAATCTTCCTTGCTTGTAGTAGCTTCATCAAAATCTTAGGGATCAAGCTTTTTGCGCCATCCTTGGGTTGATAGTACCTACATACCCGCTCCCCGATCTTGTTTTTGTCGTTGTCATACATATCATATGATATGTTCAAATAATCGACTCCGGGCAAATTGTCATACTTGGGATCCAATACAATGGAATCGTGTGACAAGTTTTCACTGATCATGGAGGATGGATACAATGATGCATAATCTAAAACTGAAACAGGCTCATCTATGTAAATTCCTGGCACGGGATCTAATACAATAGCTCCTTCGTAAGAATCGTTTTGTTGTATATCTCCCTTCGCCTTGATAACAGGGATGAGGAAACCAGCCTCCTTGCACTCGTTCATCACAAGTGAGAAAATCTTGATGCCTTGTCCACGCATGAAAATATAATTCAGAGGAACTAGACAAACATTCGACATACCGATATTATTGGCCATGATTTCGAGATTGATAACCAGGCGGTTGCACAATTCACAATCTTGGACGCAATATTCTGCAATAATTTTTCGATCAACAGACGTCCCCTTTTGCAACCTGAATATATCCTGGGGGGTAACGTCATTCTTGTTCGATTTCAAAAAATGCGAAGCAACGTTGTTTAGTTTATAGGAGTCTAACCTATGTTCTCTCTGCAATACTTTCATAATATCTATAATAATCCTTCCAGGCATGTCGATGTATTTTAATAGATTGTCTCCTAGAGCAGAAGACGATAGTTTTTGATCAACATACTTACACTTTTTGTCCTTCAATCTGCCTAATTCACTAAATTGGTCCCAAATACCGAGTTCTATACATTTGTTGTAAACATACCAAAAATCAAAGCCATTGATGTTGTACCCCGTTATCACGTCCGGATCTAGGTCATCCGTTATCAGCTTTCGAAATCCCATCAACAAATCTTGTTCTTTCTCAAACACTTGGACGTCAATACCTTCAATGTCGTCACAAGTACCAAGTGTTAATATGTGTTTACTATTGCATTCATTGGATCCGTATATGTGTACGGTCACCCCAATCTGAATTATTTCGTCTCCACGTATATCGGGAAACTTCATAGATTTAAATTTATCCACCAGGTCTTGCAATATAGAGTCCCGGTTGAACTTTATTTTTGTTTACAGAAAAATATCATATTTAACTCTAGTACAACCGAGATCGATGATTTCAAGGGGTTTATCCAGAACCTCGACAACTTCTTCGTAGACCAATATCACAAGAACTCTGGAGCTTGGAAGCAGAAGACTTACCAGAATCCCGAGGTTGTTCGAGAGTTGTACACGTTCATGTACAAGTTGTCTGTTGACAAGGAAGGTAATACTGACACGTATCCCCCAACTTTCAAGTTGAACCTTCCTCAAAGGGATGGAGAGTATACATTTCCAACAGTTGACAGCAAGAACAGGCCTATCGACCTGACCAAGGCTAACTCTACTGGAGCGCATGCCAAGGCTATTATCAAGTGTGTTGGAATGTGGTTGGCGGGCGGTAAGTTTGGATGCACATGGCGACTAACAAACTTGATGGTTATCCCTAGGGATACCGGTAACAACAACAAGTTCCGAGCACCAGATCTACAATGTCTACAAATCCAATCCGACGACGACGACGAGGATAATAAGGCATCACGCAAGGTTGTCGACAACGACGACGACGACGACGATATTGATGTAGCTCCTCCAGTCATCAAGACTAAGTATTAAGGTATTAAGGTGTAGACATACATAGTACATAAACGATAAACAAAAAACAAAAAAGTGAATTTAAAACTCCTTTTTTTTTCATATAAAAAATGACACGAATCATCGCTATTTGCGGAAAGAAGAGGTCTGGTAAAGATACTATTGCTAATTATATTTCTGAAAAGTATGGATATGAAAATGTCAAGTTTGCAAATATATTAAAGGGCTTGTGTAAAGCAGCCTTTACATTGTCCGATTTGCAATTAGAAGACAGTGAAAAAGATGTCATAGACACTCGGTATGATAAAACTCCGAGACAAATAATGCAGTACATAGGAACGGATTTGATGCAGTTTGAAATGCAAAAATTCATGCCCAAGATAGGTAGACTTGTATGGACAAGTTCATTATTAGAATCGAAAAAAGACAAGTTTATAATTATATCAGATATGCGTTTTAAACACGAGGCTGAAGAGGTTTTGCGTTATGACCCTAGTGCTCTGATAGTAATGGTTGATAGATTGATGTGCAAAGACAATGTAGATGCGCATGTATCAGAGCACGAATTTATGGACATTCCATTTAATGTTACTGAAAAAAATAATAGTGGAATTGAACAATTATATGCTCGTATTGATAGTTTCATGAAGACTAGTCGAATTTGATAGTCATAGAACATGGTGTAACATTCAACTTCCTTGTCACAGATTTACTGAGCTCATTCCTTCTCTTTCTAGTCAGCAGCTGCGTATTCCCATCGATTTTATGAATCACTTTGGTCCTTACGTTATCGTCTTGTAATCGTTTCTTCTGGTTCTCTTTTTGAGTCCTGATCATGTCTTCGTCAATGACTTTGTCATTATCTTCAATATATTCTAATATATTATTGACTATGACCCACCTAAAAAAGTTTAGTTGACCAACGGTTGTTTCTAGATGTTTGCCTTTCTCGTAATAAAAATGCATCCTGTCCCTCCTCCTAAAAGGATCGAATTGTTGCTTGGAATAAGCTTTTAACTGAGATCTGTATGACAGATATACGTTAAAGTGGATAACGTCATTGTCAACGTTCCTCAGAATGATTGTGTTATTTTTCTTAGAATAATTGGTCACAAACCAATCAATTAATCTTAACGACACTGAGTATGATCCTTCTATTATTTTTATTAGTTTTTTCATATTGTTCTTGTCATTGTAAAACTTACCAAGCGACATCAACAACATGTCATTGTTATGAATGTGGTTTTTTTCATCATTTGAAATGTTTAGGGACATTATTTAGGATCTGTCAAGGTCCTCTTTAAATAATGTTGATCATAAATGTCATGATCGGACGATGTATTTATGCGCAACATCTAGATTAGTATACATCTTTCTGTTATCTGTTATGCGCTTATCAATCCCGACGTAACATGTTCTTTGTTTTAATATTTCAAAATCGTCATTATGGTATTTTACAAAATCATCATACTTTTCAACAACATATGGGGTATGCATAATGTCTTGTATCAAATGAACCATACGACTTAACTTGGGCATATTTAATCCACATGTGTATTTTTCAAATAGATGGATAAACGCTTAAAACCGCACTCACTGTGACGATCCTATTTCGAACCCGCGACGAAATTCATCAGGTTCAATGGAACTCATGTTCCACGGAGATACGGTGGTTTTTGGATTTGCCGGTTCTGATCTCAGGGTCAAATTTGGATTTTTTTTGGCATTGCCAACTGTATCTTTCCCCATTAAATGACCAGCGGTCAGATAATTCTGATTCTTCACATCCCCTTGACCAGCCGGTGCAACCTGAGCCCATTTACTATTAGCACAGTCTCGTGGGAGAAGGTCTTCGGGTTTAGTACGGTCTTGGGGGAAAAATTCATTATTATTATCTCCTATCGGATTTTGCTGTTGATTATAGTCAACCGCAATATAGTCTTCCATGCCATATGGATCAGTTGGCATGGGTCCTTTCGATACATCCATAATCGGTTCGTTTTTGTACTCGGGTTGGGGCTGAGACATGGCGGGGGCCATTGATTTCCTAGGATTTTCTTCATAAGTTTTTGTCGATGATACGACAGGATCAGAAAATTTAACAGACTTGTCATTTGTGTTAAATTTCTCTATACCAGCCTTATCAGAATTATCGACAGGTTGTTGATTAGGTTTACTGTAATATGTGATGAGTACTATAATTATAACTGCAGCAACTGTGATTAGTGAAACACGAATGCCAATGTTTATCCATTTTTCGTTTGCCATTTTTAGAATAATCAGAAGAAAAAAAAAGTTGAATCTACTCATTAACTTGATTCCTGACATTTTCTATTTCTTGAACATCATGACCACATATTTCGAGACATCCAATAGGTTGTCGCATTTCCTCGCCTTTTTTTTGTAATGGGATACTAATTTCATACTATGTTCTTTTAAGCCATTAATTTTCCGCACAAGCTCTTCTTTCATTTCTTCGATATCTATACTGTCAGGAGCCGCATATTCCTGGGGACTCTTGAAATCTTCGATAGACCATAGTATCTCAAAACTGTTACCCAATATAATGACTCCTTCGATACATAAGACACAATCGACCAATTGTTTGGTTTGTTTTTCCAATTCCGCCGTAGATTCGATGTAAAAACAATCGTCATTATCCGTAATTTTTTTATTTGTCACAAGAGAACACGTAGCATTCAGAGAGTCCAAGAATTTTTTGAAGTCATCATTAGTTGAAATATATACCTTGCAAATTTTGGGGCTGAATAACATTACATTGTTGATTATACACTCTTGTAAAGGAATGTAAACCCTTGCCTTTATTGTCGTCCTAATCTTCCAAAACTCATATTTCCCAATTCTGGACTTCGATTTTATTTTGATGTTATCGAAATCATACGACGATACATCTTCTATAATTTCTTGCCTGACCATATAATATATATTTCTCAAATTATTTTCGGCATTTAACGCATCGCGGGGTAGACACCCCAAAGAAATTATGTATGAAATTCAATATGATTGAAAGTATTAAAAATAAGGCAATCCATAAGGTGCTCGAATACGTGGCCAATGAAATATTTGACGATGACGAAATTAAGGATGTTATAAAAGACAAAATTATATCCCCGATGATGCACATGTTATATATTCAACTACAGCCTTATATTATACTGATGATAGGATGTATCATTTTGGTTATACTGTCATCATTGCTCAGTCTGATATTGTTCTTCCTCATGTACCTAAAAAAGTAAAATTACAATACCGGGATGCTGATTTTTTATACACGCATTTCAAAAAGCCATTAGTAAACCCCTTGTAATCCACCACTATACCCAAGTTCAAAAGACTATTCCATAACTCATCGATATGAGGTTGTAACAAATGACTATAATCGGAAATCCAGTCAGAATATCTTACATAAATATTGCTTTTTAACTTTGGAATCAGAACAGGACCATCTTTATGTAGGACCTGTTTTGTGGTAGCATCGGAAACATAAGTTTGGAGGCCAAGTATTGGGTCATGCTTTAGGATTATCATTTATTTACACTGTTTGATGAATTTTTAAATGAATTATTTTTCATACAAAAACTTTTCTTCAAGGGGCATCATTTCGTAACCTAACTCGTCGTTATTGTCATCGTTTCCTTTGTCTTCGAAAGTTTCGTATTCTACAAAGTTTTCCTTCACTATTTGCATAAAGTCAAACATTTCCATACCATCCATGAAACCATGCTCGCGTAGCGCAGATTTAATGTCTAAGAATTGTATAACAATTTCATTGAGGTCAACGTTCTCAATGACATCATTGATGTGTGTATTATTTTTAGTGTGTTTCGGATACTTGTGCTTTAATATGTCATCTATATCTACTTTGATTAACTGGTCCTCTACATCAAATTCTAGTAAAAGATTTTTCTTGTAGCTCATGTTTTATAGAAAAATACACGTAATGTTTAAGCATAAAAAAAATGATTTAAAAACATATAACAATATAATTGTAACAACGGTTTTCTTGGAGCTATACCAAAAAACACAATTATGAAGTCATTCAATGAGTTGGCGTGGTGCGTACTTGATAACTACTTTGAGGAGAACAAGAATACTTTCCTTGTTGAACATCTTATCAATACGTACAATGATTTCGTTCTCCAGAAGCTCGAACAAATCATAAACGGATTCAATTCCATAGACATTTACCATCAATACATCCCAGAAATTGAAAACTTCCAATACTTCATGAAAATCAACATACTGAACCCGGCGCTGTCTAAACCTATCATCCATGAAAAAGATGGAAGCACCAAGATCATGACTCCAAACGATGCTAGGTCAAGGAACTTTACATACACTGGAACCCTCTACGTTGACATCGAGATCCAGACAAACACGTACAATTTGGAAACAAAAGAGTATGTCGCCAATACGAAGAGGATCAATGGAATGTCCATCGGCAAACTACCCATCATGGTCAGGAGCAACTACTGTGTGTTGAACACAATTACACAACATGCATGCAATATGGGCGAATGCCCATACGATTATGGAGGGTACTTTATCGTCAATGGCAATGAGAAGATTGTTATATCACAAGATCGTATTGCCGAGAACAAGACGTATGTGCTTTTGAACACAAAGGCAACCACCTTCTCTTACACCGCAGAGATCAGATCTACGCAGGATAATGTATTCAGCGTTCCTAAAATCACAACCATTAAAATGTCGTCCAAGTCGAACCAGTATGGGCATTACATCAAGGTAAATATCCACCATATCAAGCACGATATTCCCTTATTTGTCTTGTTCAGAGCTCTGGGCGTTGAGAGCGACAAGGACATCATTGATTACATACATATGGGTTCTTATGATCCGGATATCATTGAACAACTCGTCGGCAGCGCTGATGACGGAAACTTTGTAGTAGGCCAAAAAGACGCACAAGACTATATGTTGAGGTATATGAACATCAATGGTCATCCTAGAGAGTTCATGGCGATCAGGACTTACAAGATGAAGCTATTACAAAACATTCTGAAGAACGAGTTCTTGCCTCACATCGGCCCTGACTTCAAGAAGAAAGCTTTGTACCTTGGATACATGGTGAACAAGTTGATCAAGTGCTTCATCAAGAAGCTCCCCATGGATGACAGGGACTCATACATCAACAAGAGGGTCGACACTCCAGGTATCTTGATGGCCAACTTATTCCGACAGTATTATGGTAAATTGATCAAAGACATGAGAAACATGTTGCAGAAAGAGGTCAACAATGGATCATGGAAAGCAACAAATAACTTTGTAAATGTTATCAACAAGGTCAACATTAACAAAATCATCAAGTCCACAATCGTAGAATCAGGTATCAAGTATGGGCTAGCGACAGGCAATTGGGGAATCAAAAATAACAAAACAAAACAAGGAGTAGCGCAGGTGTTGAATCGCATGACGTACAATGCAACAATCTCACATCTTAGGCGAATCAACACTCCCATCGAGAAGAGCAGTAAATTGATTCAACCTAGGAAGCTTCACGCTACACAATGGGGTGTTATTTGTCCTTGTGAAACTCCTGAAGGGGCGTCTGTTGGACTTGTCAAGAATCTTGCCATAATGACATATGTCACATCAGCATCTTGTTCTCTAAACATTAGAGAATGCCTCCAAAAATATGGAGTTATACATACGTCTAACCCATTGGAAATAGGGGGCAACACATTGATTGTAGTGAATGGAGATATTGTAGGGTTTCACACTGATCCTTTCAAGCTAATGAAGAACGTAAAGAACTTAAAATTACAAGGAGGTATCAATATTTACACTAGTGTATGCTGGAAACACAATCTGAACGAAATTCATATATGTACAGAAGGAGGTAGATGTGTCAGGCCGCTATTTGTAGTTAATGATAACAAGGCGGTTGTTGAACAATTTGCAGATGATATCAAGGAAAAGAACATTACCTGGAACACCATCAATATGTCCGGAATCGTAGAGTACATAGATGTAGAAGAATCAAACGTATCTATGATTGCGATGAATCACACATACCTATCAGACCCAGATAAGATCAACATCAATTATACGCATTTGGAGTTGCATCCATCACTCATCCTTGGCACTCTAGCCGGGAGCATTCCTTTCTCCGATCATAACCAAGCCCCTCGTAACACATACCAATGTCTTTGGGAGGAGGAACCGGTACACATGCGAGACGGGATATGGAAAAAGATCAAGGATGTAGTAATCGGGGATTCTGTTGTCACATTCAATCCAAAGACTATGGAACCTAGTTATACAAGAGTTATCAACCAATACATACGTCCAACAAACAAGCCAATCGTAAAGGTTACAAACGAAACGGGTCGCCATATTGTTGTAACAAACGATCATTTGTTCATGACGAATAAGGGTTGGTTGCCAGCGTGTAACTTGATGGAAGAAGGTATTAGAGTGGGAATTTATTTGCACTCTGTCCAAAATTATGACCACAAGATAGGTCAGTATGACTCAGACATCATGAAAAAAACAAACATGGACGAATCGGGTTTGAGATTGACGGCTAGACTCATAGGTTACAATCTAGGATGTGGCGAAAGTATCAATTGTTTGCATCTAATAGACTCCCTAATTAACACGGATGTAGACATTGAAAATCACATCCCCAATTGGATTAAATCAAAAATGTACACTAAGGAGTTCCTTTCCGGATTCCACAGCACACGGATGGATCATTATGGAAAGGTCAAAGTGATAGATGACCCTGAACTCATCCAACAAGTTATTAACATGCTCTTTGACATAGGAATCGATCTAACCATATATGGCGATGGTTACCGTGTTCATAATGTGTGTCAGTACATGGATAGTGTAGGGATTGAATATAACCACGAGCTAAACATGTCACTGGGCTTGAAGGCAGAATACCGAAAATATTGTAGTGAATCAAAGGATGAATGTGACAACTTCATTGATTGGAGCATCAATATAGATTCTATGTACAATACACAGTTTCAGCGAATCGTCTCTATTGAGCTGAAGGATAACTGTATGATAGCGGACATCACTACAGAATCAGATAATCATAGCTTCATCGGCGGTAACGGCTTCATGGTTCACAATTATGCAATGGGAAAGCAAGCAATCGGTTTATATTCAATGAACTTCCAAGACAGGTACGACAGCATCGGCCATGTCTTGAACTATCCCCCAAAACCAATCGTGTACACAAAGACTGCCCAGATTGTGAATGTAGATGACTTGCCATGTGGTTTGAATGTCATTGTTGCCATCGCGGCGTATACCGGATTCAATCAGGAGGATTCTGTCATCATGAACAAGTCGAGCATAGACAGGGGAATGTTTCAATCCACCGTATACAGGACGTACAAGGATCAGAACAACAAGAACCATTCGACCGGCGAGGAAGAGTTCTATTGTCATCCATCAAACGAGGGGGTGAAACAACTTAAACCATATAATTACTCAAAGCTTGGCTCAAACGGATTTGTTCCCGAGAATACATGTGTTAATGGGTCGGATATCATTATTGGCAAGTGCATGCCCCAGAAAATCAATGGTATGATTGTCAACAAAGACATGAGTTGTTCGTTAAAGACCAATGAGGTATGTTTCATCGACAAGAATTGCCGCGAAAACAAATACTTCAACAATACAAACGGAGATGGTTACAACTTCATTAAGATTAAGGTTAGGAGCGACAGAATACCAACAATTGGGGACAAGTTCAGTTGCTACACTGCAGATCACGAAGTACTAACGACTTCAGGATGGGTGTTTGTGAGCAATCTGACTTTCAACCACACAATCGCTACTATGGTTGATAATAAGCTAGTATATCAAAATCCAGTAGGCCTTCAGAAATACGAATACAAAGGAAAGTTTCATAAGGTGGTGAATGATAATATCAACTTACAAGTCACGCCAAATCACAGGATGTATATCTCATCTAATCGCACTAAAAAATTCAAGTGTAAGATGGCCAAGGATATTGTGAAAAAGGACTTGTTCTACAAGAAGAACAGTAATGATTGGATTCCAGAGGCGCATCCAATGATTGTATATGACAAATACAATGTACCACAGCTCATTCGCATTCCAGATTCCATACAAGTTGTATATGTATCATATATGATCCAAGCATACGGTAGATGGATCCTTAATGGGATATGTCCGTGCATCGATATCGCACTCTTCTTGGATGAGGGAAATTTGTACAAGTTCCCGACTTGGGTATGGGCGCTAAATAGCATACAGTGCCAAAACCTTGTTGGAGTTATAGCGGAAACAACCTTCAGCACTGATATTAACGATTTTGCGGACGATTTCCAGAGGTTGTGTCTCCATGCGGGATGGGCATGTGATAAGGTTTTCAATACGAATACCAGAAAATGGGACTTGAACATTCTCAAATTAGAAAAAGACACAGTGCCACTCGTCTTATCCACTGAAGTAAATATTCTAAACGGAGACATTAACCATGACGGGTTTGTATACTGCTGCTCAGTTCCTTTGGGTGAAGGAGTCATCTTTGTGCGCCGGAAAGGAGTTGTCTGTTTTTGTGGTCAATCCCGACACGGACAAAAAGGAACGGTTGGTATGATATACAGACAGGAGGATATGCCATTCACCAAGGAAGGTCTCGTTCCCGACATCATAATGAACCCTCATGCCGTTCCGTCTCGAATGACTATTGGGCAACTAATGGAGTGTATATTGGGTAAGAGTTGTGTAGTCAAAGGAACTCGTGGTGATGGAACGCCATTCACAGACGTCAACGTAGAGGACTTGGCTGATTCCTTGCAAACATGTGGACTAGAGAGGTATGGTAATGAAATTATGTACAACAGCCGCACAGGAGAGATGATGGAGACCGAGATATTCATAGGACCCACGTATTATCAACGACTTAAGCATCTTGTCCAAGACAAGGTTCATTCGAGGTCCAATAACGGACCTGTAGTAATGTTGACTCGGCAGCCTGCTGAAGGTAGAGCTCGTGACGGTGGACTGCGTCTTGGGGAGATGGAAGTGGAGTGCAAGTGGGCGCACGGTTGTATGCAGTTCGCAAAGGAGAGGTTCATGGAATGTAGTGACAACTACAGATTGTTCATATGTAAGACCTGTGGGATGACACCGACTGCGGCTAATCCCGAAAAAATATATGGTTGTGCAAGGCATGCAAGAATACGACAGATTTCAGCGAGATCAGACTTCCGTATGCCTGTAAATTACTCTTCCAAGAAATCCAAACCATGAACGTTGCTGCAAGGTTCTCCACGATTTAGTCAACATTTTGATAATTAAACTTTGACAATATAGACCCTACTTGTGTTTCTTGTGCATCGTTCAAAAGTGTACCGATCAAAGATGTTTGATCAATCAACGGATTGACCCTACAAGGTGGGCAATTATTTTTTGGGACAACTTGGTATACAGGCGGAGCTTTAGCTTCATCACTTACCAATTCACTTTCTTTTTGGAACCCTGTTTGGTATTTTGCACCCATATAATCTTTATCTTCTGTATTACGTTGGTTTACATAGCTTGTATAGCCTTGTGATTTAGAACCCGTTAATATCTTAGACACCTTTTCGGCAATTTTAAATATCTCGCTTTCTTTGAATTTTGATCCTGGACCCTTATACACCGTTTTATCTATCATATAATCATCGGGTGTCATTCCGAAACTTATTGGTGTTATGTCTGATTCATTGTCAACGGGAATATTATCTTTTGGATTGAAACTTTCCATGTGTTTCAGGCGCGATATATAGTCATACAGATTTTCATCATTCATAGAGTACGCTTTAATCTTGTCTTCTAGAAATTTAATTTCTCCCTCTGTAGGACTTCTATCATACACTTTTTGAAATTGTGTCGTGATCAAGAAGTTGCTTTGTCGATCTGTCATATCGCTTGACAATCCGGAATTTACGACATTGGTTTGGTTTTGTGAAAATATCCTATACTCTTCGGAATTCTGCAGAATAAGACGCAGTTGTTGCAGTGTAATTTTTTTGGTTTCCACTTGTGTATAATATTTCTCCAGTTCTGTCTATGTTGGATTCCTCTGCAACACTCCTTGGTACAATGATATTAAATTGACGTAAACGTCGTAATTTAGATTTTCAGCTTTCTCTTCTTCTTGAGGGTACATAGTATCAACTTCTTTTATACCTTTTGATAGTTGTTCAGCAGCTTTGGCAACTTGACTTTCCTTGTATTCGCCTGAAATCAAGAGGAAATCTTTCAATTTGTCTAGAGACAAGTCTTTATCACTCAACATCTTTTTGTATTTGATAATTTCTTCGGGTGTTGGATCCCTGCTCAATATACCTACGAAAGCATCAGTGACTATATGTTCCATATCAATGCCTTCCAGTACTGTACTAGGAATAGTAAATGCTTTGTCATCAATAGACACATCAGCAGCTAAACGAGTTTTTATGAATGATAAAATGTCCTCGTATTTATACGCATAAGTTGTAAAGGTTTGAATGCTTTCTGCCAATTCAGATTCCGTAGGGTCTCTCATGAAAACAGCGTTATACGCCTTGAATATATACGCCTTCTAATTTGTTAGGAATGTTTCGAATTCTATTCTTGTGAAACCGTTTTTAGACATTTCGTTAAAGTGATCTAGTTCGTTCTGGTTGGGTTCCCTATTCAATACCGCATTAAAAGCAATGCTTATACCTGACATGTCTTGAGTGAAATGTTCTTTGACTTGATTTTTATGGCTCATGTATGCTACAAATACAGCGGCGCCGGCCACAAGGACGAAAACAATTATCTTGATTACGCTTAATATAACTGATATGTACTCCATTCTATATCAATTTAAAGAAAAAATGAATAACAAAAAGTTCATGAATACAATTTAGCAACAATACTGACAGTTAATAATATATTGATCATAACACATGCGTTGGTGAACAATGAACTTAGTCCCAAATTAAGAGATTTATTGTCAATTTCTTCATCATCTGAAATAGACTCAGTTTCATCAACACACTTGGATTCATCGCATTCCGGATCTTCGGAATCAGGATCTTCGGTATATTCGGTATCAAGACCATCACATTCGGGATCAAGACCATCGCATTCGGGATCTTCGCATTCGGGATCAAGACCATCGCATTCGGGATCAAGACCATCGCATTCGGGATCAAGACCATCGCATTCGAGATCTTCGCATTCGGGATCTTCACATTCTGGATCTTCACATTCTGGATAGTCGGGATAAAGACCATCGAATTTAATTTCATATTCTTTCAGATTTCCAACCAATTCAACAAGTGGACTATCCTCAAACTTACAGTGCGTATCCATTATATTTAGTATAGTAAGTTTCTTTTAAATATCTTTTTGATTGTGATTCATGATTCCTTTCGTTAGCTGGTCAGAAATTTCTATATTGAACATTTTACCATACACACTACTAAGATTGTCAACATTTAATTTCAACGACTCTCTAATGTTATTGATGAGTGAAGCTGTATCAATACTCACCCTAATATCTGACGGGCTGTTAATCTGGATCTTAATTTCTGACTTTGATGGGGATGTGATGCATAACGATGCTAACTCATTCACCAGGTCTGCTAATGCTACCGAACTACTGGTGACAATATCAGGGGCAATATTTATAATATCACACAAATCACCTTCTTGGATCATTTGTCTATTCTTCTTTTTCCCGATGATGGAAATTACATGCATAACTCCAGAAAATGAAAAGTTTTCAAACATCTTATTGTTGATTAAGTTTGAATTAATATTGTACTTCAGGAAAAAATGTTGGTTTTCTGCCAAAAACTTTTCGATACCATGTTCATTGTTGACAATTTTTGTGAGGATACATTCGATTAAGTTAATACCGTCTGTTACATCTATGCGAGTGAAATTGTAATGATTTACATCTATCGAGTTTTCTAGGGTTTTGATCACATCTATTTTTAACATTTTTTCCAATTCAAATATCTTTTTAATAAATTCAATTATGTCTTTTGTTGATGAATCGGTAGTGAAAACATTCTTGAACCATTCAATGTCTGTGACTGTTTCACTCATAATATTAATATTGTAAATTAAAACTTTAAGTCAAACCGCATTGTTTTTAACCAACTTGTATGATAATTTCCCATCTATTTTCTTTATATTACCAACTATAACCATTTCATTCTTACTTGCATTGTCAACATCATAAAGAATACCCGATTTTTTGTCAAGTGCGAACCGATTACCATCCGGAAATTTCACTACCTTGAGCTTTATATCTTCGTACGTTAAAACTTGTTTTGCATTCTTGTAAACGTTATCACGGACGTCGAGCTGTATATCATTATTATACACGTTTTTCTCGTTTTTAATGTTAGGATGTAGTTGATAGCACTTTGTATTCAAATGGATCTTTTGGTGAAGTCGACAATCTATTGCACTGTTTTTCATAATCTCCAACAATTTGTCAACAATCTTTGATTTCCGAACGGCGATATTGTATATATATTCATCGGAAGTTGCATTCAAGTCTGCAAATTCGGTAGACGTACCCTTGCCTTGCAAATCACCAAATGACGACAAGTACATGAACGATTCAACACGGCGCTCATCTTTAGGCAATTCTGTATGTGAGTTCGCCCTGACAGCCCTCCCTATCACTTGGTTAAGACGTATATTGTTCCAATAAGGTTCTAATATATGCACTTGTCTGACATTCTTCAACGAAATTCCTTCTGATCCTGATTGTGTTATCATGATTACCTTTGCAACCTGTCCATGTAGGTTGCGATCAGATGGATTGGCACAAATCGATAGTACCTTTTTCAATATCTTTTTAGGGAGCATGTCAAAATTATTGTTGAATATGTTTAGCAATATCTGTGCATATTCAGGATCACTCTTGAACAATACATATCGTTGTTTTTCAATATTCAAATCTTCAATATCTACATCCCATTCACCCTTGGAGTCTTTAGCAATTTTAAGCTCTTCAAAACCGTTTGTGTCCATAGCTATTGATATTATACCTAATCCTTCGACTGTTCTGAATTGCGAGTAAACGAGACAAGTGCCTTTACATTCAATTATTTTTTCGATTAGAAACTTGAATTTCGGTGAGTAAGTGGCCAAGGCCTCTAGGGTCAAGTACTTGTCTCCTTCTTCCCTTATTTTTTTTAATGACCTTTCTATCAATGTTTGATAAGTCACTGTTGAATCTGTTTCTTCCACTTCTTCATCACGGGTTGAGTCATCGACATCATCCATTTCTTGTTTGAATTCCCCGATTGTGCTGGGATATGGTCTTTTTATTGAATTCGGAAACACAAAATTGCAAATAGATCTAGAGAAGCAACGATATATATTCCCGTTGTTCTTGAAGATATTATTACTTTCCTCGTTTTTGTATTTCGTGCGACTTTGAAGCTCGTTCTTCCTTTCCTTGTCTCTTTCTATTCCGTATTTCACGAATTGGTGATCGGACATTGGAAGCTTTACAATATTCAGAGGTGCTGACACTGGGTACAGTTCCTCAGGATATGCGTGATAATAAGACACCAGGCCCTGGATTCGACCTGACAACAAGTTTGAATTTTTTATGTCTGTTTTTTCAAAATCGATAAAATAAGAATTAAATTTGTCTTCCTCAGTTGGTAACAATGTTCGGGAACTCGTAGAATGAGAGTTGCTTTTGAATTTCACACCTAGTTCCTTCAAGTCTCCGATTATATTTTCAACAACATCAGGATTATGATGTTTAGATTTTACCAGTAAATTTTTGTCATTATCTTCATAACAGAACCCATCAGGAACGAGGTTTATGTTTATCTTGTTATTTGCCATGAAGAAATTATCCACATAGACGGACGTATTTAAGTATTCCCTAACAAGATTCACATCAAATATTTTGGGTCCGTACGTAAAGCTATGATACTCAAGTTTCCCCCTGACAAGGTTGTGTATGCATGCCAATTCATGTGGGTAATTGATCAAAGGAGTTCCGCTTAGCAACACTATCTTGCAGTTTTCGGCGTTCATAAGCATGTCGTAAATAGCCACAGACACCTTGCGTTTGTTGACAACGCGAGAGACGAAATTGTGCACTTCGTCTATGATAATTACATTACATTACATTACATTACATGTTAAAGTCTACTTGACACCGCGAGGGTGTATGAGACTCTGTGCTTTAAACAAAAAGAAAAAGCACCCACAAAGCAAAAAACCCCATTACATCAGGGGTGTGTCGAGGACAAACAAACCAAACTCCCAACCACCGTTTTGGTGGCGTAGGTATTAAACCCCTTAGAGCAGGACCCAGATCTCAACCACTTACAGTGGCGGAGGTAAGAAGCTAACAAATGAGAAGTCTCAAGAAGAAAAAAAAGGGATAATAAATTACGGTGCCACTAAGCAGTCCAGGGCTTCCTGTCTTGCTCTTCTACAAGTAGAAAGATAGTCGGCTAGGTTGCTCCAAAAAGACTTAGTGCCATTTCCATTCATAAAGGTTCTGAATGTGGAATCGCAGAATTCCACATTCCATACGGTTAAGTCGGTATCCTCATGGACATGCCTATAAATATCTGTAAACAGATTCTGGTAGCGGAGGCGAATATCATTATAAAAAGGGCACTCAAACATATGCATTTCATCCTCAGTTTTTTGGAACCCACACATTTGACAGTGTCTCATTGAGCGAGGGATGTGTGCTCTATCCACCACCCTCATTCTTTCTGTGTTCAGCCAATGGGAACCCATTCTAAACTGTGCTATAGAACGAATCTGATCCTGCTTATGTAAGGCGGATGTAAAGGGAATCAAGCCATTCTCATCATTGCTGTTGGCTGCGAACCATTTTTGGTATCGGAGGCGTTTAAAGCCAACCCTTCTCTCATCAGGGATGTCTCTAACTGCATTGGTGTCACTTGGGTACTTAAACCTCCATGACTCAAAAACTTCAGACATAATACCTTCGACATCGACAGCCTCCAAAATGTTGATGTTTTTACTGGATCCTAGCTTGTGGAGAGCACAACGCAAGTCATGAACCCAGCCAGTGTTGGAGTCAAAAGATTCCTCAAGAGCCATTCTAATGAGATCCTCAGGTTCTTTATGTATGGTCTTGTTCCAGAAGCGCAAAGCTTGTTTAAGCCAAGCAAAACACAACGGGGTTCTACCCAGCTCTTCCATGATAATATTAGATGTAGTAGATTGGCAAACACCCAACATTTGTTTAAGTATACCTCTATGCCATTTCTCACAAGCATGGTCATTTGAGATAAGTGTGTTGTTCAGAATAGAAGGAGCCCACACCTCACAGCCAAAATTCAGGATAGGTTGTACAAGAGAATCAAACAGGTGGGTGAGAATATCAATATTGTATATCTCCATAGTATGGCATCGCCTACGAAGCATGTGGTGTGCCTTTTGGGCCTTAGTGAGCATCCTAGAAAAAGCAGCTTTTGCACGATTGCTTGAGTCACCATCCACAAAGAGGGATCCCAAGTAGATAAAAGATAACTTTGTAGAAAGTTGTGCTCCATCATAGACAAATTTGTAATCAGGATCCATGCGGGCCTCATCACAGAATTGTTTGTTGAAAACGACAATCTCAGTTTTCTTTATATTCACAGCCATCTTAGTAGCCTCGCAGAAATCTCTCAGGCAGTCAAGCATCGCTTGCATATCTGCCGGGGATTCTGCCATTATAGCTAGGTCATCAGCATAAAGTAACAGTTGCAGAATCTTTCCCCTAAGCTCAGCCCCTACATTTGGGAGCTTGGATTGGAGGAACGATTCAATTCTATCAATGAACAGACCGAATAGGAGTGGGGATAGGGGGTCTCCTTGTTTAACTCCTACAAGGGATGGAAAGGAGGATCCAATGTCCCCATGTAGGCGAACTTGGAAAACAACATGATTATACATGGACTTCAGAATACTGAGATAGGGGTCCTTGACTCCTAGCCTTGCTAAGCAATCCCATAGCAAGTCTCTGTTGACCCAATCATAAGCCTTCTTGAAATCAACAAAAGCCACAAAGAGTGGTTTTTTCTTTTCTCTATATTTATCTACAATATGGTTAAGAATGAATGATGCATCTGCAGTACCCCTACCACTTCTAAATCCATATTGGCCAGCGGCTCTGAGGTTGAATTCTTCTGACCAATCATCTAGTCTACGTAGCATGCAAAGGGAGAAGATCTTTCCTATGGAGTTGCTCACCGCAAGACCTCGATAGTTGTCCTTGTCATACACACTGCCTTTGGATTTGGGTACGGGTACCAAGGCAGCTGCAGCCCATTGGCTGGGGTAAGAAGTCTTCCAGATGAGATTAAACAGGTTAGTCATAGCTTGTACAAATCGGGAGTTGGCCTCATGGGAAGCAAATCTGTACCATTCTGCAGGGATACCATCTACCCCGGGGGAGGAGTTTTTCCGTAGGGATTGGAGAACAGAAAACACCTCCTGGGTGGTAAAGTCTTGACATAACCATGTTGGTGCGGCCTCTATCTGAGGTCCATCAGCTTGAGGGACAAAGTCCCTAGCATCCAGACTTGGATCAATACCTACTTGCACATCAAAGAGGTCTGCAAAATAATCAGTCCAATCATGAATTGTGATATCTGCCGTAGTGGCCTTGTTAGGCTCACGCACGTCTTTCCAAAAACTTTTCGGATTATGCCGAAGATTCGTATGAAGGTTCTCCATGCGTGTTTCTAGCCACTTCCTCTTCTTTCTTCTGAGAATCCTCTTGTACTCCTTGTGCATAGAACCAGCCAAGTCAGAGCTAGAGCCATGTTGATGTTCTGCTTGGCTTGCTGCCTGTCTAGCACGATTGCATTCATCATCATACCATGCGTTCACGGGCCCGTGCTTACGCTTAGCTACAGGTTTGTGACATGGTGTGCATTTGCTTATGGCTAGTTCAATAGCACTAGCAATCCCCTTCTCTGAATCTTCCATAGATGAGCTATGGAGTGCATTGTCAAGTAATCGGTTAACATCTGGATCACGCTTAATTGTGTGTGCATACATCTGGACATAGTTGTCTTTCCATTTCAGTTTGGGCGAAGGTTTACCACCAGCAGGTGTACTAATAGTACCTTGAGAAGGCCTAAGGGCAGCATCTGGTATGTGGAGTGTGATAGGCATGTGGTCAAACTTTCCACCCCCGGGCCTGAGAGGGCAGTCATGCTTGGGAGCCACACTAAACTTGACTCCTGGGGTGTTGAGAAGACTAGGGGCGGCTAGCGCATAATCAATGACAGATTTCTTGTCCATGCCATCTGCAAAGAAGGTATGTGCACCTTGCATATCACCTTCTGTTCTACCGTTAAGGATGATAAGACCAGTTACTACACATAGCTGGAGTAGGGCCCCCCCCAATCGATTGGGGGGAGCTGTGTCCATGCTACACCTCGGTTGAATGGTTTGGTTGGGGGCTGTACTACTGGTTTGGGATACTGGTTCATCTCCTAACTCGGTATCATCATTGTCCAATAATAAACGTGTTGTCAAATGGATTTATGGTGTTGTTCTTTGTCATTTCTATTAACTTTGTTTTGCTGATACCGTTGTAATGAATAAAGTTATAGTAACTATTGATCATGTCGAACAATTGTTTTTGGATATTATTCCGATTTAATAAAGACAACTTTTCGAAGTTCGATGGAGATTCTACATCAGGTATCCATAAACCTTTAGTCTTTTCGCCTGATTTTGTACTCATTACATATTTCGGTTTCTCTAAATTATAGAACGACAATGTATCCGTATCGACGTCTTTCTTGTTCATGAATGTCCAATGCTGGTCTGTGCTAAACATTCTGTTTCCGTACTTTTGAATTTCACCCACGAAATTTTGCCTCAAAGATGTAGGCAACATAACACACACACCTTTGTTTATATACCCCTCGGCCGCAACAATCGCAGCAGCTGTCTTGCCTACTCCCAACCCATGATATAGCATGACCCCCCTGTATGGGCTTCCGGGCTGCATGAAATCTCGAATAAACCGTTGTTGAATGAATAGACTAGATTGGGTATCATTTTCGTATGAGAACTTAGATGTCACCCAATCAGTCAGTTTCGTGCTTTGAATTTATACCCATTTTTTGGGTTTTTTAACAGGTTTGTAACGAAGCTCCATATTATAATACATCAATATAAAAGCTATTATAATAATTGGCGTGATTTTTCATCTGCTCCCATCGGATCTGCGACCTGACATACACAACTTTAATAAAAGTCCCATGGTTTGTCGGGGTTGGCTTTGACAATATCCCACGTGATGGTGGGTTTTCTGCTGATCAAGTTCCAGTCCCACGGTTTGTCTGGGTTGGCTTGTATAATATCCCATGTGATATTGGGGTTTGTGCTCATTCCTAACCAGTCCCATGGTTTGTCGGGATTGGCTAGGATTATATCCCATGTGATATTGGGGTTTCTGCTGATCCTATACCAATTCCACGGTTTATCAGGGTTGGCTTTGACAATATCCCACGTTATGTTGGGGTTTGTGCTCAACTCATACAAGTCCCATAGTTTGTCGGGATTGGCTAGGATAATATCCCACGTGATATTGGGGTTTGCGCTCATTCCTAGCCAGTCCCATGGTTTGTCGGGGTTTGCTTTGATAATATCCCATTTGATGCATGGGTTTCTGCTGATCCTATACCAGTCCCAAGGTTTGTCTGGATTGCATTCGATAATGTCCCACGTTAAAGATGAGTTATAACTCAATGAAATCCACTCCCACTTGTGTTCCAGACATTTGACCCGTCTCGAGATGTGGCTATTTATTTCCGCTGATATCATTATTATTATAAAAAATTAAGATTGTAAATTTCAGTAATAACTAAATAATAGATGGTGGTATATCCACAAGTATCTTTATAAAAATTACTGTCCAATGGCCCGATTTGAAAAGATTAGAATCGGTATAAATCTGGGATAATAATAATAATTTAATAATAAACCATTTCATTATATTCCCTATAGAGTCTGTTTTGACATGCAACATAACTCGGGTTTGTGATGACATGTCGCCATATTTTTTGTATAGTTCTTACTGCCATGTATCTGCGTAGGATATCATATATGTCTTGGGAAGATAGCAACATATTGGGGTTAGTGCTCAATTCATACCAACACCAAGGTTGGTCGGGATTGGCTTGTACAATATCCCATGTGATATTGGGGTTTCTGCTCAATCCAAAACAGTCCCATTGTTTATCGGGGTAGGCTTCGATTATATCCCATGTGATGTTGGGGTTTCTGCTCAACTCATACAAGTCCCATAGTTTGTCGGGATTGGCTAGGATAATATCCCATGTGATATTGGGGTTTGCGCTCAATCCAAGCCAGTCCCATGGTTTGTCGGGGTAGGCTTGGACAATATCCCACGTTATGTTGGGTTTTCTGCTGATCCAGTCCCAGTCCCACGGTTTGTCTGGGTTGGCTTTGACAATATCCCATGTGATGATGGGGTTTGCGCTCAATCCACACCAATCCCATGGTATGTCGGGGTTGTCTTGTATAATATCCCACGTGATGTTGGGTTTTCTGCTGATCCTATACCTATTCCACGGTTTATCAGGGTTGGCTTTGACAATGTCCCACGTTATGTTGGGGTTTGCGCTCAATCCAAGCCAGTCCCATGGTTTGTCGGGGTTGGCTTGGATAATATCCCACGTGATGGCGGGTTTTCTGCTGATCCAAAACCAATTCCACGATTTGTCGGGGTTGTATTCGATAATGTCCCATATGATGTTGGGGTTTGCGCTCAACTCATACCAGTCCCATTGTTTGTTTGGATTATCTTGTATAATCTCCCATGTGATATCTGGGTTTCCGCTCATCCCACGCCAGTCCCAAGGTTTGTCGGGGTTTGCTTTGACAAACGCCAATTTGATGCAAGGGTTTCTGCTGATTCAATACCAGTCCCAAGGTTTGTCTGGATTGCATTCGATAATGTCCCACGTTAAAGATGAGTTATAACTCAATGAACTCCACTCCCACTTGTGTTCTAGGCATTTGAGCCGTCTCGAGATGTGATTATTTATTTCCGCTGAAATCATTATCATAAAAATTATGATTGTAAATTTTATGATAACTAAATAATAGATGGTAGTATATCCACAAGTATCTTTATATAAATACTGGCCAATGGCCCGATTTGTCCATTTCATTACATTCCCTAAAGATTCTACGTCGACACGCATTATAACTCGGGTTTGTATTGACATGTCTCCATATTTTTGGTATAGTTATTGCTGCTCTACATCTACGTATGATATCACAAATGTCTTGGGTGTTTCATATGCATTATTTCTGCTTTCTGGTGGAACATTCCGGATACACCATCTGCTGGGACATCGATGGTTTGATCGGCATATGCATGTGGCTAGCTGAACATTCAAGCATCATTCCCGCTTCTTACAAGGCACATCCTTGATACAAGGATACAGCAGTTGTAGACGGTCTATTGTGCAACACGCGATGTGCTTAGCATAAACATTTTTTGCATTCGATTGTAAAGACTGGAAGTATTTATGTCCTGTAAAATTGTTCCACTTCAGTTCCTCTCGCAAAAAAAACTGAGCTTGTTCATTTTTGTCTTCAAATATTGCGGCACATCTTGCAATTTATTTGAAGACCCGTTCTTCCCACACACTGACAGACGTTGTATCGATTACACCGACCTGCAATAAGAAGTTATAAACAGACTCCATCATCTTCACGGTACGTCAATATATATTTAAGTAGTACCCTTAAGCCTCAAACTTTCTGGCCTCATTGTGACGGCACCATCAGCCAAGCAAGGGTTCCTCAAGGTTTTGACCTGAATTTATTTTTTCTCAGTGCACCGCATGATATAATCTCCCGAATTGTCCATTTCATTATATTCCCTACAGAGTCTTCGTCGACATACATTATAACTCGGGTTTGTATTGACGTACCGCCATATTTTCTGAATGGTTCTTGCAGCTCTACATCTACGTATGATATCACAAATGTCTTGGTTAGATAGCAACATATTGGGATTTGCACTCAATCCGCACCAATCCCATGGTTTGTTGGGATTATCTTGTATAATATCCCACGTGATGTTGGGGTTTCTGCTAATAAAAAACCAATCCCATAGTTTATCAGGGTTGTCTCGTATAATCTCCCATGTGATGCTGGGGTTTGCGCTCATTACACACCAAACCCATGGTTTGTCGGGGTTTGCTTGTATAATCTCCCATTTGATGCAAGGGTTTCTGCTAATATAATACCAATCCCATGGTTTGCTGGGATTATCTCGTATAATATCCCACGTTATGTTGGGGTTTGCGCTAATGTTATACCAGTCCCATGGTTTGTTGGGGTTGGTGTTGATAATCTCCCACGTGATGATGGGGTTTGCGCTCAATCCACGCCAATCCCATGGTATGTCGGGGTTGTCTTGTATAATATCCCACGTGATATTGGGGTTTTCGCTAATATAAAACCAATGCCATGGTTTATCTGGATTGGCTTGTATAATATCCCATGTGATGTTGGGGTTTGAGCTCATTACACACCAGTTCCACGGTTTGTTAAGGTTTGCTTGCATAATATCCCACGTGACGTTGGGGTTTATACTCAATCTGCACCAATCCCATGGTTTATCTGGATTATTTTCGACAATCTCCAATGTGATGAGGGGAGAACTGCTAATATAAAACCAATCCCATGGTTTATCAGGGTTGGCTTTGATAATATCCGATGTAATGTTGGGGTTTCTGCTAATGTAATACCAATCCCATGGTTTATCTGGGTTGGTTTGTATAATCTCCCATGTGATGTTGGGGTTTTTGCTAATGTAATACCAATCCCATTGTTTATCTGGGTTGGTTTGTATAATATCCCATGTGATGTTGGGGTTTGAGCTCAATCCACCCCAGCTCCATGCGTGTTCCATGCATTTGATGCGTCTCAAGATGTGACTATTTATTTCGGTTGAAATCATATAAAAAATTACAATTATAAATATCATATACACAAGTATCTTTATATTGGTGTAAGATAGAACAAAAATAAATAATACAAAAATAAATAATAATCACTAGACCATTTCATTATATTCCCTAAAGAGTCTACGCCGACATGCATTATAACTAGGGTTTGTATTGACATGTCGCCATATTTTTTGTATGGTTATTGCTGCTCTACATCTACGTATGATATCACAAATGTCTTGGTTAGATAACTGCAACATATTGGGGTTTAAGCTCAATCTATGCCAGCTCCAATGTTTATTAGGGTTGTCTTGTATAATATCCCATGTGATACTGGGGTTTTTACTGATCAAAAACCAGTCCCATGGTTTATCTGGGTTGGCTTGTATAATATCCCACGTGATGCTGGGATTTGAGCTCATTACACACCAAACCCATGGTTTGTCGGGGTTTGCTTCGACAATATCCCACGTGATGCAAGGGTTTCTGCTAATATAATACCAATCCCATGGTTTGTTGGGATTATCTCGTACAATATCCCATTTGATGGAAGGGTTTGCGCTTATATAAAACCAATTCCATGGTTTGTCAGGGTTTGCTTGTATAATATCACACGTGATGTTGGGGTTTTTGCTGATCGAGTACCAGTCCCATGGTTTGTCTGGATTGGCTTGTATAATCTCCCATGTGATGTTGGGGTTTGCGCTCAACTCATACCAGTCCCATTGTTTGTCTGGGTTGTCTTGTATAATATCCCATGTGATACTGGGGTTTTTACTGATCAAAAACCAGTCCCATGGTTTATCTGGGTTGGCTTGTATAATATCCCACGTGATGCTGGGGTTTGAGCTCATTCCAAACCAGTTCCACGTGATGTTGGGGTTTGTAATGACAATGTCCCATTTGATGCAAGGGTTTGCACTGATCCAGTACCAATTCCATGGTTTGTTGGGATTGCTTTCGATAATGTCCCACGTTAAAGATGAGATACAACTCAATAAACCCCAATCCCACTTGTGTTCCATACATTTGACCCGTCTCGAGATGTGGTTATTTATTTCCGCTGAAATCATTATTATAAAAAATATGATTGTAAATTTCCACAATAACTAGATAATATATGGTAGTGTATCCACAAGTATCTTTATAAATATATTACTTTCCAATGGCCCGATTTGAAAAGATTAATCGGTAATTTAATTACATTACATTACATTACATTACATTACATTACATTACATGTTAAAGTCTACTTGACCGCGAGGGTGTATGAGACTCTGTGCTTTAAACAAAAAGAAAAAGCACCCACAAAGCAAAAAACCCCATTACATCAGGGGTGTGTCGAGGACAAACAAACCAAACTCCCAACCACCGTTTTGGTGGCGTAGGTATTAAACCCCTTAGAGCAGGACCCAGATCTCAACCACTTACAGTGGCGGAGGTAAGAAGCTAACAAATGAGAAGTCTCAAGAAGAAAAAAAAGGGATAATAAATTACGGCATCGCCTACGGAGCATGTGGTGTGCCTTTTGGGCCTTAGTGAGCATCCTAGAAAAAGCAGCTTTTGCACGATTGCTTGAGTCACCATCCACAAAGAGGGATCCCAAGTAGATAAAAGATAACTTTGTAGAAAGTTGTGCTCCATCATAGACAAATTTGTAATCAGGATCCATGCGGGCCTCATCACAGAATTGCTTGTTGAAAACGACAATCTCAGTTTTCTTTATATTCACAGCCATCTTAGTAGCCTCGCAGAAATCTCTCAGGCAGTCAAGCATCGCTTGCATATCTGCCGGGGATTCTGCCATTATAGCTAGGTCATCAGCATAAAGTAACAGTTGCAGAATCTTTCCCCTAAGCTCAGCCCCTACATTTGGGAGCTTGGATTGGAGGAACGATTCAATTCTATCAATGAACAGACCGAATAGGAGTGGGGATAGGGGGTCTCCTTGTTTAACTCCTACAAGGGATGGAAAGGAGGATCCAATGTCCCCATGTAGGCGAACTTGGAAAACAACATGATTATACATGGACTTAAGAATACTGAGATAGGGGTCCTTGACTCCTAGCCTTGCTAAGCAATCCCATAGCAAGTCTCTGTTGACCCAATCATAAGCCTTCTTGAAATCAACAAAAGCCACAAAGAGTGGTTTTTTCTTCTCTCTATATTTATCTACAATATGGTTAAGAATGAATGATGCATCTGCAGTACCCCTACCACTTCTAAATCCATATTGGCCAGCGGCTCTGAGGTTGAATTCTTCTGACCAATCATCTAGTCTACGTAGCATGCAAAGGGAGAAGATCTTTCCTATGGAGTTGCTCACCGCAAGACCTCGATAGTTGTCCTTGTCATACACACTGCCTTTGGATTTGGGTACCAAGGCAGCTGCAGCCCATTGGCTAGGGTAAGAAGTCTTCCAGATGAGATTAAACAGGTTAGTCATAGCTTGTACAAATCGGGAGTTGGCCTCATGGGAAGCAAATCTGTACCATTCTGCAGGGATACCATCTACCCCGGGGGAGGAGTTTTTCCGTAGGGATTGGAGAACAGAAAACACCTCCTGGGTGGTAAAGTCTTGACATAACCATGTTGGTGCGGCCTCTATCTGAGGTCCATCAGCTTGAGGGACAAAGTCCCTAGCATCCAGACTTGGATCAATACCTACTTGCACATCAAAGAGGTCTGCAAAATAATCAGTCCAATCATGAATTGTGATATCTGCCGTAGTGGCCTTGTTAGGCTCACGCACGTCTTTCCAAAAACTTTTCGGATTATGCCGAAGATTCGTATGAAGGTTCTCCATGCGTGTTTCTAGCCACTTCCTCTTCTTTCTTCTGAGAATCCTCTTGTACTCCTTGTGCATAGAACCAGCCAAGTCAGAGCTAGAGCCATGTTGATGTTCTGCTTGGCTTGCTGCCTGTCTAGCACGATTGCATTCATCATCATACCATGCGTTCACGGGCCCGTGCTTACGCTTAGCTACAGGTTTGTGACATGGTGTGCATTTGCTTATGGCTAGTTCAATAGCACTAGCAATCCCCTTCTCTAAATCTTCCATAGATGAGCTATGGAGTGCATTGTCAAGTAATCGGTTAACGTCTGGATCACGCTTAATTGTGTGTGCATACATCTGGACATAGTTGTCTTTCCATTTCAGTTTGGGCGAAGGTTTACCACCAGCAGGTGTACTAATAGTACCTTGAGAAGGCCTAAGGGCAGCATCTGGTATGTGGAGTGTGATAGGCATGTGGTCAAACTTTCCACCCCCGGGCCTGAGAGGGCAGTCATGCTTGGGAGCCACACTAAACTTGACTCCTGGGGTGTTGAGAAGACTAGGGGCGGCTAGCGCATAATCAATGACAGATTTCTTGTCCATGCCATCTGCAAAGAAGGTATGTGCACCTTGCATATCACCTTCTGTTCTACCGTTAAGGATGATAAGACCAGTTACTACACATAGCTGGAGTAGGGCCCCCCCCAATCGATTGGGGGGAGCTGTGTCCATGCTACACCTCGGTTGAATGGTTTGGTTGGGGGCTGTACTACTGGTTTGGGATACTGGTTCATCTCCTAACTCGGTATCATCATTGTCCACACCAAGACCAACCCGAGCGTTGAAGTCACCCATCACCACAACGTTGCCTTTTTCCTGGAAGTTCCCAATGATTTTACCTAGAGTGAGGAAGTGGTCCTCTATACTAATGCAGTCGTCACCATGTTTGTAGTATGAGCTGTTAGCATGTGGGATATAGCACACACCAATGTGTGTTCCATGTATGCGAATCCATGCCATGCCTAATTCAGGTGCCTCATGGACTAAAGTAGCATTTAGGCAAGTGCGGACATAGATAGCGACCCCCCCATCCTTGCTCAACTTGGGGCGAGGGGCACAAGAAAGGCATTTGAAACAATAATAATAATAAATAATAAACCATTTCATTATATTCCCTAAAGAGTCTACACCGACATGCATTATAACTAGGGTTTGTATTGACATGTCGCCATATTTTTTGTATGGTTCTTGCTGCTCTGTCTCTACGTATGATATCACAAATGTCTTGGGTAGATAGTAACATATTTGGGTTAGAGCTCAACTCACGCCAGCACCAAGGTTTGTCGGGATTGTCCGAGTTGGCTTGTATAATATCCCATGTGATGTAGAGGTTTGCGCTGATTCCACCCAGTCCCATGGTTTATCTGGGTTGGCTTGTATAATATCCCATTTGATGTTGGGGTTTGAGCTCATTACACACCAGTCCCATGGTTTGTCGGGGTTTGCTTCGACAATATCCCACGTGATGCAAGGGTTTCTGCTTATATAATACCAATCCCATGGTTTATCAGTGTTTGCTTGTATAAAACTCCACGTGATGTTGGGGGTTGTGCTGATCCTGTTCCAGTCCCATGGTTTATCTGGGTTGGTTTCGATAATATCACACGTGATGTTGGGGTTTCTGCTGATCCAGTACCAATCCCATGGTTTGTCGGGGTTGGCTTGTATAATATCCCAAGTCATATTTGGGTTTGCGCTCAACTCACACCAGTCCCATGGTATGTTGGGATTGTCTGGGTAGTCTTGTATAATGTCCCATGTGATGTTGGGGTTTGAGCTGATACGATCCCAATCCCATGGTTTTTCAGGGTTGGCTTGTATAATATCCCACGTGATGTTGGGGTTTTTGCTTATTCCACACCAGTCCCACGGTTTGTTGGGGTTTGTAATGACAATCTCCCATTTGATGCAAGGGTTTGCGCTGATCCAATTCCAATTCCAGGGTTTATCTGGGTAGTCTTGTATAATCTCACACGTGATGTTTGGGTTTGTGCTAATGTAATACCAGTTCCACGGTTTGTCCAGATTGCATTCGATAATATCCCACGTCAAACATGGATTATAACTCAATAAACTCCAATCCCACTTGTGTTCCAAACATTTGACCCGTCTCGAGATGTGGTTATTTATTTCTTTCGAAATCATTTTCTAATATAAATACTATTATAAATATGCCTACAAGTATCAATTTTTGATATTGTTGGATACAGGTAAATTACCACAAGATACCAGGTGATATTTTTCATCCGTAAAAAACATAGCCTGATTTGTTCAGATCTAAACTTATCACATTCTAGCTCTTCTTTCTATTCGTAAATCTATTCATAAATTTGTCAACGTTTCCACGTCTAAAATATCACGGGTATGTGAAACACGTGGGAATTCCGATTCTATTTTTTGTGTATCGATGAATATATTGATTATAATAATTCATTATATTCCCTAAAGAGTCTTCGTCGACATGCATTATAACTCGGGTTTGTATTGACATGTCGCCATATTTTTTGTATAGTTCTTGCTGCCCTGTATCTTAGTATGATATCACAAATGTCTTGGGTAGATAGCAACATATTCGGGTTTGTGCTCAACTCATACCAGTCCCATGGTTTGTCAGGGTTGGCTTGTATAATGTCCCACGTGATGTTGGGGTTTGTGCTCAATACACGCCAAGCCCATGGTTTGTCAGGGTAGGCTTGTATAATCTCCCATGTGATATTGGTGTTTGCGCTAATGTGATACAAATCCCACAGTTTGCCTGGGTTGGTTTGTATAATATCCCATGTGATGTTGGGGTTTGCGCTCATTCCACACCAGTCCCATGGTTTGTCGGGGTTGGCTTTGACAATCTCCCATTTGATGCAGGGGTTTGTGCTCAATGCACCCCAGTTCCATGCTTTGTCGGGGTTTGCTTTGACAATCGTCCATTTGATGCAAGGGTTTCTGCTGATCCAGTACCAATTCCAAGGTTTATCGGGGTTGGCTTGAATAATATCCCACGTGATATTGGGGTTTGCGCTTAATCCACCCCAGTCCCATGGTTTGTCGGGGTTTGCTTTGACAATCGTCCATTTGATGCAAGGGTTTCTGCTGATCCAGTACCAATTCCAAGGTTTATCGGGATTGGCTTGTATAATATCCCACGTGATGTTGGGGTTTGCGCTTAATCCACACGGTCCCATGGTTTATCGGGGTTTGCTTTGATAATATCCATAGTTATGGCACGGTTTCTGCTGATCCAATACCAATTCCACGGTTTGTCAGGATTGCTTTCGATAGTGTCCCATGTTAAAGATGAGTTATAACTCAATAAACTCTAATCCCACTTGTGTTTCATACATTTGACCCGTTTCCAGATGTGCCTATTTATTTCCATTGAAATCATTATTATAAAAAAATATGATTGAAAATTTCTATAATAACTAAATAATAAATGTCCATAAGTATCTATATTAATGTCCTACGTTCCGATTTTAACCCGATCTGAAAGTTTAGATCGGGTTAAAACGTATGATATCATCAATGACTTTTCAAGAATATTTGTTTCTTAAACTTTCGTAAACTTTCCCTTTTTTAGATTGTTGAAGTTGTTCTCATTTCCCCTGGGTGAAAGGCCTCAATAAGAAAAGGATAAATATACTTTTGTAAAAAACTTAAACTTTTCGTAAAACTTATACTTTTGGGTGTAAATATGTCAAGAATATGTTTGTTGTTCTTAAACTTTTCGTAAAACTTATACTTTTTAGATTGGTTGGAATTGTTCTCATTTCTGCCCCTTTGAAAGAGCCGTCAATAAGAAAAAGGATAAATAGTACTTTGTATGTAAAAAACTTAAACTTTCGTAAAACCTTATACTTTTGTAAACTTTTCAGAATATTTTGTTTTCTAAACTTCGTAAAAACTTATACTTTTGTAAACTTTTCAAGAATTTTTGTTTTCTTAAAACTTTTCGTAAAACTTATACTTTTTTAGATTGTTGAATTTTTCTCATTTTCCCCTTTGAAGGCCTCATAGAAAAGGATAAACATACATTTGTAAAAAACTTAACTTTTTCGTAAACTTATATTTTGGAAATATTTCAAGAATATTTTGTTTCTTAAACTTTTCGTAAAACTTTACTTGTACTTTTTTTAATTGTTTGAATTCTCATTTCCCTTTGAAAGGCCTCAATAAGAAAAGGATAACAAACATTTGTAAAAAACTTAAACTTTGCCTCGTAACTATACTTTTTTGTCAAATATTTCAATAATATTTTGTTTCTTAAACTTTCGTAAAACTTTAAACTTTTTTAGATTGTTTCGAATTTCCTCATTTTCTCCCCTTATGAAATGCCTCATAGAAAATTCGATAAATAACTTTTTTTCGTAACAATAACCTAACCACTTTCGTCTAAACTTAAATACTTTTTTTGGTAAACTTTTCAGAATATTTCGTTTTCTTCTTAAACTTTTAGTAAAATTCATTTTCGAAACACTTATATTTTTTAGATTGCATTGAACTTTTTCTTCATTTCTTCCTAATAAGAAAAGGATAAAAGAATTTTGTAAAAAACTTAAACTTTTCGTAAAATATACTTTCTGTAAAATTTTCAAGAATATTTTGCTCTTAACTTTTCGTTAAAAATTATTCTTGGTGTTAACTTTTCAAGCATATTTTTGTTCTTAAACTTTCGTAAAACTTATTTTTTTGTAAACTTTTCAAGAAGATTTGATTTCTTAAAAATTTCGGAAAAATTATCTTTGTGAACTTTCAAGAATATTGTTTACTAAATCTCGTAAATTAGCCTTTTTAGAGTTGTTGATTTTCTCATTTTCCCCTTTGAAAGGCCTCAACTCAATAAGAAAAGGCTAAATATACTTTGTAAAAACTTAAATTTCGTAAAACGTTATTTTGGAACCGTTCAAGAACTATTTTGTCTTCTTAAACTTTCGGTTACAACGATAACTTTTGTAAAACCTTCAAGAATATTTTGGTTATTAAACTTTCATTAAAACTTATACTTTTTATATTGTTGAATGCTTTTCCCATTTCCCCTTTGAAAGGCCTTCAATAAGAAAAGGCTAAATATGCTTTTGCTAAAAAACTAAAAATTTTGTAAAACTTATACTTTTGTAAACTTTCAGAATATTTTGTTTCTTAAACTTTCGTAAAACTTATACTTTTTAGATTGTGGAATTTTCTATTTTACCCTTTGAAAGGCCTCAAAAGCAAAGGACAAAATATACTTTTGTCTCAAAAACTTCAACCTTTTCGAAAAATTACTTTTGTAAACTTTTCAAGAATATTTGTTTCTTAAAACTTTTTTCGTAGTTTGAACTATACTTTTTTAGTTGTTGCATTTTCTCATTTTCCCTTGAAAGGCGCTCAATAAGAAAAGGTAAATATATTGTTAAAAAACTTAAACTTGTCGTTAAATTATACTTGGAAAACTTTCAAGAAATTTGTCTAAACTTTTCGGTTAAAACTTACACTTTTTTAGATCTGGAATCTTTCATTAGCCACTTGAAAGCCAATCAGAAAAGGATAAATAGTATCTTGAAAAAACTAAACTTTTGAAAACTTTATACTTTGTAAACTTTTGTAGAAAATTGTTTCTTAAACTTTTCGTATAAACTTAGAATTTTTTAAACTTTCAAGACTATTGGTTCTGAAACTTTGCGTTAAAAACTATATTTTTAGACTTGTGTGAATTTTCTATTTTCCCCTTTGAAAGGCCCTCAATAAGACAAGGAAAATATACTTTTGAAAAAACTAAACTTTCGTAAAACTTATACTTTTTAAACTTTTGTAGAATATTTGTTTGCTTAAACTTTCGTAAAACTGTTATACTTAGGATCGTTGCAATGTTCTCATTTCCCCCTTTGGCCTCAATCAGAAAAGGATTAAGCTACTGTAAAAAAAACTCAAAACTTTTCGAAAAAAACTTCTAGCTTTTGTAAACTTTTCAAGAATATTTGTTCTTAAACTTTCGTAAAAAACACTTATACTTTTTTAGATGTTTGAATTTCCCCATTTTCCCTTTGAAAGCGCCTCAATAAGAAAGGATAAATATACGTTTGTAAAAACTTAAACTTTTATAAAAACTTATACTTGTTGTAAAATTTTCAAGAATTTTGCTTTTAAACTTTTCGTAAAACTTATACTTTTTGTAAACTTTTCAAGAATATTTTGTTTCTTAAACTTTTCGTAAAAATTATTCTTCTTGTAAACTTTTCAAGAATATTTGGTTTCTTAAACTTTTCGTAAAACTTATACTTTTCGTAACCTTTTCAAGAATATTTTGTTTCTTAAACTTTTCGTAAAACTTATACTTTTTTAGATTGTTGAATTTCTCATTTTCCCCTTTGAAAGGCCTCAATCAGAAAAGGATAATATACTTTTGTAAAAAAACTCAAAACTTTTCGTAAAACTTATACTTTTTGTAATTTTCAAGAATATTTTGGTTTCTTAAACTTTTCGTAAACTTATACTTTTTTAGATTGTTGAATTTTCTCATTTTCCCCTTTGAAAGGCCTCATAAGAAAAGGATAAATTACTTTTGTAAAAAACTAAACTTTAGTAAAACTTATACTTTTTGTAAACTTTTCAAGAATATTTTGTTTCTTAAACTTTTCGTAAAACTTATACTTTTTGTAAACTTTTCAAGAATATTTGTTGCTTAACCTCGTAAAATTATGCTTTTGTAAATTCAAGAATATTGGTTTCTTAAACGTCGAGTAAAAACTATCGTTTCGCTAACCTTTTCAAGAAATTGGTTTCGAAAGGCCTCAATAAGAAAAGATTAAATTAATTTGTAAAAAACTTATACTTTCGGAAACTTATACTTTTGTAAACTTTTCAAGAGATTTTGTCTAAACTTTTCGTAAAAACTTCTACTTTTTTGATGTGGAAATTCTCATTTTCACTTTGGTTGAACGGCCTCAAATCAGAAAAGGATATAAAGATCCTTTTGTAAAAACTTAAACTTTCGTAAAACTTATACTTTTTGTAAACTTTCAAGAATATGTTGTTTTAAAAACTTTTCGTAAAAACTTATATATTTTAGATGTTGAATTTTCATTTTCCCCTTTGAAGAAGGCCTTCAATCAGGACAAAGGATAAAATCTCCTTTGGTAAACAAACTCAAACTTTTGTAAAAAATTATACTTTTGTAAATTTTCAAGAAATTTGTTTCTTAAATGTTCGTTAACACTTATATTTTTTAGATTTGGTGAATTTTCTCATTTTCCCCTTGAAAGGACGCAATAAGGAAAAGGTAAATTACTGTTTGTAAAAAATTAATCTTTTCGTAATAAAAACTATACGTTTCGTTAACCTTTTCAAGATATTTGGTCTTATTAAACTTTTCGTAAAACTTTATACTTTTCTAGATTGTTGAATTTTCTCATTTTCCCCTTTGAAAGGCCCTCAATAAGAAACGGTATAATATACTTTGTAAAAAAACTTATTATTTTCGGAAAACTTATACTTTTGTAAACTTTTCAAGAATATTTTGTTTTCTTAAACTTTTCGTACAACTTATTTATTTTTGTAAAACTTCTCAAGAATATTGGGTTTCTTAAAACTTTCGTAAAACTTATACTTTTTTAACTTTTCAAAAGAAATATTTTTGTTTCTCAACTTTTCGTAAAAACTTATATTTTTTAGTTAGATGTGAATTTTCTCATTTCCCCTTTGAAAGGCCTCAATAAGAAAAGGATAAATATACTTTTGTAAAAAACTTAAACTTTTCGTAAAACTTATACTTTTTGTAAACTTTTCAAGAATATTTTGTTTCTTAAACTTTTCGTAAAACTTATAATTTTTTATAAAAATAAGCACCAACAATCAAGTTGCTATCGCGTTCTTTAGTGACATTAAACGATATTTATTATAGGATCCTTTTGGATTTATTATAGGATCTTTATTGGGATATTTTTGTGGTGAGTTGTGTTGTGTCATTTTGTGTCCATTTGTGACGTGTTATGTTGTGGTATCGTATGTAAATTTTAGGTGTAGAAAATTTGAAAAATAAAAACTTATAAATAAAATAAAAACTAATAACCTCCGGAGTAAAGTCTTTATTCTGGGTTTTTTACTAAAACCTATATTGGGTTTTGGGTTTAGGGTTTTTCCATAATTGACTTGTTGGAGTATATATACCTAGTCAATCCATAAATAACCCACAACCCACATTTCGGAAGCGAACTAATTAAATAATTATAAATAATTAAATAATTATAAATAATTATAAATTATTATAAATAATTACAAATAATTAAATAATTATAATTATATATATAGCAGTATATAAGCGAACTAATTATATATATAGCAGTATATAAGCGAACTAATTAAATAATTATATATATAGCAGTATATAAGCGAACTAATTAAATAATTATAAATAATTATAAATAATTATAAATAATTATAAATTATTATAATTATATATATAGCAGTATATAAGCGAACTAATTAAATAATTATATATAGTTATAAATAATTATTTATAATTATAAATTATTATAATTATATATAGCAGTATATAAGCGAACTAATTAAATAATTATAAATAATTATAAATAATTATAAATAATTATAAATAATTATAAATAATGATAATTATTATAATTATATATATAGCAGTATATAAGCGAACTAATTATATATATAGCAGTATATAAGCGAACTAATTAAATAATTATAAATAATTATAAATAATAATAAATTATATATATAGCAGTATATAAGCGAACTAATTAAATAATTATAAATAATTATAAATAATAATAAATTATTATAATTATATATATAGCAGTATATAAGCGAACTAATTAAATAATGATTTATAATTATAAATAATTATAAATTATTATAAATTATTTATAAATAATTAAATAATTATAATTATATATATAGCAGTATATAAGCGAACTAATTATATATATAGCAGTATATAAGCGAAGTAATTAAATAATAATAAATAATTATAAATAATTGTAATTATATATATAGCAGTATATAAGCGAACTAATTAAATAATTATAATTATATATATAGCAAGTATATAATGCAAATAACTAATCCAATTTCTAAGAGGTTGGTTAAAGCAAGCGGGAAAGTCGCACTCGAGCTATATAAAAAATACATGAAAAAAGAGGTTAATCTACCGATTGCCGATGTCAAATTGTTAGAAAGTATACACGGTTTGAACAAGAAACAGGAAGATAAAAAGGAAAGAATTAAAGTACCGGAAATTAAAGTAATATTGGATAAGGAAGTAATTGGCAAGAAACATATCAAATATGAAGATGCTCGCGCATCCATCTTAAAAACTTACGCGGATACAATTTTGGGAATGTCATCCCATGAGAAAGGCGTTGTAAATGTTATCATTCATCTTGAACCCAAATCCAAAACATTTTTAGATCAAGTTAAAAAATGCAAAGCATACATCTTTAATGATTATAAATTGAATACAGCTAAATAACAGAATTTTCGTCTCAGAATACCATCAATTTTTGGTCGATGCGCATTTCTTTTTATTTATAATATAACCGCTAAACATATCAGAAGTCATACACTATGATATAGACAATTATATTCAAAAATACAATTACTCGAATGATATGTATTATAATTCCGACAATTTGAAGTTGTCTGAGTTGTACGAATTTCTGAAATCATCACCATTATTGTATCTGTTAAATTCTAATAATATAGGTGATACTTCGTCTATCAAAAAGAGCGCGAAGGTCATATATCAAATGCACCTGGACAATAAAAAAGAATTAGATTCAGACATGGGACGAGAATATACTAAAATTATGGGTAAGAAACATATTAAATATGAAGATGCCCGTGTATTAATCTTGAAATATGACGCAGATACGACATTGAACACTGCATCCAGAGCGAAATTAATTGTAAATGTGATCAAACATCTTGAACCCAAATCCAAAACATTTTGGGAGAAAGAAGTTGAAAAATTCAAAGAATACATATGGACATCAATTGAAGATGATGATCATCTAGAATTGAATCATGATAAATTGAAATTTTTTATAAAAAAGAACAAAAGTTTCGCATCAAAATACCATCAATTTCTCATTGATGCACATTTCTTTCTACTTATAATAGAACCTATTCATATATCAGACGTCATATACTATGATATCGGCGATTATATTAAAAATGACGACGACTCTATATACCACTTTAAGTTGTATGAAGTGTACGATTTTCTAAAATCATTGCCATTTTTTTATCTGTTGAATTCAAAATATACCGGTATGAATGAAATATTGAAGCCGGTCAGAGAAGGTGGAAAGGTTGTATATAAATTGAAAGCTTAGACTCCGAAGTCAATTATGAAACAGCGACGGTATAGTCGTCTTCAACATCATCGTCACCGCCACCCTTGCGTCCGTTCTTATTGGATTCCTTGATTGCGTCGATATGTGTCCGTGGTTCACTACACTTATTTTTTTGAGGAGTCTGAGGAAAAACTACTGTAGAAATTTTTGGAAACACGTGTAACCCGCGTCGGAATCCTTTATATTTTTTTATTAGTTTTTATTAGTTTTTAGCAGAGATGGGTATACACTCTTATATTGGTATCGGAACGATAATTTCTACCATTGGTGTTATATTATACTATTATAAGGATATTGCAGAATCTAGAAATAGTATTGCAGAATCTACAAATAGTATTGCAGAATCTATAAATAGTATTGTAGAATCTATAAATAGTATTGTAGAATCTAGAAATAGTATTGCAGAATCTAGAAATAGTATTGCAGAATCTAGAAATAGTATTGCAAAATCTAGAAATAGTATTGCAGAATCTCAACGCGAGAATATCAGTATCTTAAAAAATCTTGCAGTGTTGAAGGCGAATAACGCTACCCTGACTAAGAAGTTCAAGCGTATTTTGCGGTCTATTACTGTTGCGGATGCAGATAATTTTTCAGCGGAAGAAAGACAATGGTATGTAGATAATTGTTCTGCGTACAACATCCATTGTTTGTTGTCCCATGGTTTGTCCCATGGTTTGTCCCATGGTTTGTCTGATGTTGACTCTTCTTTGCCTACATCCGCTTTACCCGAATCCGAAAACCCCACCAACACCTGATACTGATACAGGGACACAGACGGTTGAACGGTTGGTTTACCAAAGTTTATTATTGTTCACAACTGGAATTGGAACTGGATCAGCTCAAGCCCTTGCATCAATAAGAAAAGGATAAATAAAACCTTTTGTAAAACTTAAACTTTTCGTAAAACTTATACTTTTGTAAACTTTTCTAGAATATTTTCAAGAATTTTTATATTCAAGAATATAAAAACGCATCACAACCACACAACAGATCACTATCGTTGGTCCTAAATTTTTTTTAGACATCCAGCGAAACCATCCACAATTCAACATCGAAGGACAAAGAATTGTATCTGAATCGATGACAATTCCAGCAGTTTCTTCAATATCCGAAACCTTCATACAAACCCAATCAGCCGTTTCAAGGGTTCTATTATAATCCGCAATAGCCTGCTTGATGTTTTTCGGATAGCCAATATAATCCATACCATTCTCGAAATAAGTACCAACAATCAAGTTGCTATTGCGTTCTTTAGTGACAATAAACGATTTATTATAGGATCCTTTTGGAGTATCTTTATGTCTACTACCAAAAGCAAACTCTATCTTTTTTTTCACCGCTTTATCTTCCAAAATATCATTCAACATCGATGGACAAAGAATTGTATCTGAATCGATGACAATTCCAGTTGTTTGCTCAATATCCGAAACATTCATACAAACCCAGTCATCCGTTTCAAGGTTTCAATTATAATCCGCAATAGCCCGCTTGATGTTTGTCGGATAGCCAACATAACCTATACCATTCTCGAAATAAGCACCAACAATCAAGTTCCTGTCGCGTTCTTTAGTGACAATAAACGATTTATTATAGGATCCGTTTGGAGTATCTATATATCTACAACCAAAAGCAAACTCTATTTTTTTTTCCACCGCTTTATCTTTTAAAATATCATTCAACATTGATGGACAAATAATTGTATCTGAATCGATGACAATTCCAGCAGTTTCTTCAATATCCGAAACATTCATACAAACCCAGTCATCTGTTTCAATGTAACGATTATAATCCGCAATAGCCCGCTTGATGTTTTTCGGATAGCCAACATAATCTATACCATTCTCGAAATAAGCACCAACAATCAAGTTCTTATCTAGTTCTTTAGTGACAATAAACGATTTATTGTAGGATCCTTTTTGAGTATCTATATGTCTACAACCAAAAGCAAACTCTATCTTTTTTTAAACGGTTTATCCCACGAAATATCATTCAACATCGATGGACAAAGAATTGTATCTGAATCGATGACAATTCCAGCAGTTTCTTCAATATCCGAAACATTCATACAAACCCAGTCATCTGTTTCAATGTAACGATTATAATCCGCAATAGCCCGCTTGATGTTTTTCGGATAGCCAACATAATCTATACCATTCTCGAAATAAGCACCAACAATCAAGTTCTTATCTAGTTCTTTAGTGACAATAAACGATTTATTGTAGGATCCTTTTGGACTATCTATATGTCTTCAACCAAAAGCAAACTCTATCTTTTTTCCACCGGTTTATCGCCCAAAATACTGATATTTCTTGTTGTTTTCATTAGAATCAATATAAGTATATACAATATTACGTTTATCCTTATACATCTTATATAAATCCATTATATCAGTTTATTATATTCAAATTCATTGACTATGACACCAAATCTTCCTATATAATCGATACAATTGGAAAGAAAATAACTATCAATTGAAAAGTGTCGTCCGGAGTAAATAATAAATTTTACAAGAAGAGTTATCATAAAATTCTACCATCTTATTACTTATCATAAAATTTTATGATAAATTTTATGAATAAATAATTCCATTCATAGTGTAATAGCAACAATGTCAACTAACACACTCAAGGACATGTCAACTAACACACTTAAGGACATGTCAACTAACTCACTCAAGGATATGTCAACTAACACACTCAAGGACATGTCAACTAACACACTCAAGGACATGTCAACTAACACACTTAAGGACATTCAAAATAATGTCGCGAATGAGCTGGAAAACATGTTCTTGGCACTAGAGAGAATACAAGAAATACTAATTTCTTCCTCTGACACTTTTTCTGGAACTTCTGTTATGGGTGACGCTTTTCTTACAGCACTAGAAAACTTATGGATGAAAAATCCGGATGTCGATGCAAAACGATTGGCAACATTTGTCAACAAATGCAAAGATTTGCTCGTGTATTAAGGATCGGTTGATGATCTGGGAAAAAGCAGTTGTCCTCTGTAAAAGAAGCAGGGTCCCTACTTTAAAACACTACCAGATGTTTGTACGAGGCGACTCCCCATGTTCGATGGACGCGACCGTTTTGGGAAGGATAGGACCCTGTCGTCCTAGAAAACCGTATCGCCGGTAGGGTCATACACCCACAAGGACCTCAAAAATCTCAGGGTTTGGGGGTGGGTGGGTGTGGGCATATGTTATCTTACCCATAAGTGGGATTGGAGTTTATTTTGTTTAGTCTAATATATGGAAATTCCAGCATTTTTTGCAATTATAGTTGCTATTCTGTCAGCTCTTTCTGCACAATTGGTTGAACCTGTAACCTTATATATGGATCCGATTATGATATGGATAATGGTTCAATTCGTTACAACGGTATTTGCAATATTTGCTGTAATTTACATATATTTTTGTTATCCTAATAAACTTGTACAATTATTTTCGTTAAAACATATATCCCGCATAACGATATCCACCTGTATTGGACCAGTATTAGGGTATTTTTCATTGGTATATATGATAGCCAATTCATCAAATACGGGTTTGGTCATTAGTCTTGCATCAAGAAAGTGGGCTTGCATTAGTCTTGCATCAAGAAAGTGGGCTTAGCCACCTCCGGGTAAGCCGGGGGAACAGGCTCAAAGGGAGGCGCCGACGAAGGCTGAGGCTGATACACAGGCGAAAGCTCTCGATTAGGCATCTGCTGATCAGCAGGCTCATACACCGGCGAAACAGCGGAAGTCTCAAAGACACAGGTGGCAGCAGCAGATGGGGTCACGCCACCGAAGTCAGCACTCGTAGCACTCTTCAAGTCCTCCTCATCATCAGTAGTAGTAGAGTAGTCTTCATCATAATTGAAGGGGACGCAATGAGGCTGCGGGTCTGATGCACAACGGATGATCTGTGTCTGTACACAACACAGCTTCATCAGGACATCCTCAACATCAGAGGACAGGCGTCGAACATTGAGAGAAGGAACCGTAAAGTTGGAGGATTGATCGGGGGGGGTTACTTCCTTGATGGCGGAAGGACCCTCCTCTCCGGCAGCAGAGGCCGCTGGCGCGCAGTCGTCTAGCCAATCTAGAGGAACCTTCACCCCCGTTGGGAGGATTCGGTCGCATCCATTGCTCACAATGACACTGCGGATCCCACGAGCCCATGAAACACCATTAAGTTTGGTAAGTTTCACAAAGCCGGCAGGAGGCCCTCGCGGAAGTTGCATTATCAAAGCAGTGGTAGTGATGAGGAGCCCAGTAACCTATCAGCTTGAAATCACTCCGGTAGAGTGGACAGTAGATTAAAGCAGCGGAACAGACGCACCAATCTATACACGGAGACAAGGATAACGTTACAGACACAGGAGACCCATAAAGGGGCACCTGTGGTGAAAGGAGGCGGTAGACAGGAACCTAACAGGGAACAGATCAGACCGGAGACGTAGGTGACAGGAAGCTGCCACTGAGTCATCTCAAGATGACTCAGTCCCACGGGAAGCTGGCTCAGGAGAGCCGATAGTTCTAAGGGAGTACATAAGTAGTCACCAAGTCATAAAACGCGTGAGAGCACCGCTATACATGCTGATACCTATGTTTGCTGTAATATTAGGATATTGTTTTTTCAAACAGAAACTAAATATGTATGCAATCATTGGAGTATCCATAATCACAATTGGAATCCTAGTTTTAATGCTGGTCTAAATTAGCGTGTGTACGTGAACTATAAATCGTGATACAAAAATTCTAAATTTGACAATATTTCTTTATGTAATATATACATGACTGCATTAAATTTAAGAAACTTCAAATGTTACATTTCTCAAGATGACGACATGAAGACAAAGTACTTGTATGTATCTGGGACTATGGAACCTAATAAGACAGATTTACAATTTGATGATAACAGTCAACTGGTTATATCGGATACGCTATCAGAAGAAGAGTTCGATTCTACTTACTATAAATCAATAAAGGTTTTAATCACCAATAAAATAATAAACATTCAAGAAAACTACAAAAGAAGTAATTTGGAAGGTCATAGATTTTCCAAACCTGGATTCGTTATTAAAGAAGCATTCACAAAAAATGAATTGGAAAAAATTAAGAATACGGAGAAGAAGAAAATAGGCATTTTCTTTAACAAGGCAAAGAAAGCAATGGGTTTGAAAAGCCCATCATTACAATCAAAAATTGAAAAACTAGGTATTCAGAAACTAACTTAAGAAAGCTAAATACAATACAACTTACATACAAAATAAGGATAGTTGGTCATCGTTTTGGTGGTGCTTTTATTAATAAACTAATGAAAGACCTTGCTGAAAACAAAAAATCGATAAGTTTATGTTTGATTACGGTGTAATTAATTCTGCAACATTTGGAAGTACCACTATTATTCAACACATTATGTCTTCAAAGACCTCTGTGAATGAATCGGAATATGACAGGTTGTTCAAAAAGAAACACCATCAATATGTTATTAAGGATTCACTAAATATAGAAGTAACTAATGACCACATATACGAGAAAAAATTCATTCAATTTGTGCAATATATGGACCGTGATGATGATGTTATAAAACTTAGAAAACTACAAGTTCCAGGTGCTAATGTATATGATGAAAGTATAAATATTAACTGGGGTGAACATACGTCTACTATGAATTATTTTTTGAAAATTAAGCAATTTGTAAGAGGTGATGATGTAGCAAGAACTCCACACGAACTCAGAACATTTGTAAAACAAAGAGCAATTAAGTCACCAACACTACCTCAAAGTAATAATGTAATCAAAGGACGACGACTAGTAAAATCAGCTGGCGATCGCCAAGTGGGTTCTTTATCATTTTTTAAACGACTTATGAAACCTACGACCCCCCCTATCAAAGTAACTACACCAAAACCGTCTATAAAAGTAACTACACCAAAACCGTCTATCAGAGTATCTACGTCTAAACCGTCTATCAAAGTATCTACGTCTAAACCGTCTATCAAAGTATCTACGTCTAAACCGTCTATCAGAGTATCTACGTCTAAACCGTCTATCAGAGTATCTACGTCTAAACCGTCTATTCGAGAATCATCTAAATCTGCCATGGTAACATCCAAACCGTCTTCTCGAGCTATGTCATTATCTAGATCGTCGACGCCATCTCTCGGATCATATAGATCTCGTGGGTCATCGATGTCTTCATCAACGTCACCAACACCGAAAAACAGAAAGATAGCCGAAAGGAAAAGGCTAAAAATGATAAGGCTAAAAAGGATAAGGAAAAGGCTAAAAAGGATAAGGAAAAGGAAAAGGAAAAGGCTAAAAAGGCTAAAAAGGATAATGAAAAACCTAAAAAAGAAAAACCTGATAATAAAGCTAAAAAGGCTAAAGAAAAGGCTAAAAAGGCTAAAAAGGCTAAAGGAAGAAAGTAATGCCCAGTTACTCGTTTAGCGTTTTTTGTTTTATTGTCCGAGTGAAAACAAGAGCTCTTTAACTTTATTTTTACCTACACCAGGTATTGATAGCAATCTCTTGTTTAAGTCTGTATCTATCTTGAAGCATTCGATAAGTGAAGCTATTCTATTGACTCCAAATTCATTCAAAATTGCCTCGGCATTGTTCAAAGAAATTCATGGTATATGTGATAACTGTAACTTGGCTATTACCATCGGATCCTTCTTATTTTCATGTTTTTTGCCTTTAATTATACATGATAGATATGTATTTTCGGAAATACCCCGATATACATTTTGTCCATTATCGAACTTGTCGCATATGTTGTTAATTAATGAACATGTGTCAGAAATATCATAGCTTGTAAATACCGGAATATTATCGCGTATTATTGTGTTAATGACTGCTGATCGTACTTGTTTGTCATCCGTATTCCATCTAAAAATTCCACCCGTTTCTATGACGTATGCGTATTTTTTCGTGCCATATACTGACAATGCCCTCGTCTTTTGTTCTATATATCTGCCATCCTTTATAGAAGCAATCAGGTCCGGTATAGATTTTCTTTCAATTACATAAAGCACATCTTTAGTTTCTTTACATACGATATTAAAGTCACCTATGTCGAGTTGTTTTTCTTCGTAAGGCATAGTAAGTCGATTAGATGAAATTATTCCTTTTTCTCTCGTATCTACATACAATAAGACGTTATTCATTTAAACATACATAGGTACATACCTTTATATAAAAAATGGAAAAGGTTAAAGGCTTGTATAATACATTAAATCAAGAGATGGGAAGTGAATTGCCATACAACCCCAACAAGAAGTTGGTATCTTATGACGATGTGTATAGTATATTGGCTGAATACCTAGACAAACCTATTATACATGATTTAAACATATATCGAAAGGCGTTTGTACATAGATCATATTGCACCCGAAAAAATGAGAACTTCATCAATGGCAATTCCGCATGCCCTGCAAACTGTTATCCTCTCCAAGAGGAGTCTAATGAACGATTGGAGTTTCTTGGAGACGCTATTGTGAACCTCGCCGTTGGCCGATACTTGTATGATCGATACCCGGATGAGAATGAGGGTTTCATGACAAAGGTCCGGACCAAGTTGGTTAACGGAATAATGTTGGGTAATTTTGCTTCAATTATCCGTCTTGACAGGTTCATTTTAATTTCAAAGCAAATTGAGGAAAATGAGGGCCGGACGAGTAGCAAAATAATGGAGGACGTGTTCGAGGCATTTGTAGGTGCCATGTTGAATGACGTCAAGGACAATGCTATTGTAGAAGATTGGTTGGTAAATTTAATCGAGGGCAATATAGATTTTTCAGAGTTGATCAGAAAAAACACGAATTACAAGGATAGTCTGATTAAGCACTATCAGTACAACCACAATATGTGTCCAAGGTTTTACGAAATGTCCATTGAAACAACATCATCCGGATGTAAAAAATATACGGTGTGTGTCAAGGGTGTTGATGATGTTCTTCTTGGGATAGGTAGTGGTTGTTCCAAAAAGCATGCAGAAAATGACGCATCGTATGTTGTATTGAGATCATTGGGCATAGCTGTTGATTGGTTGTGTAGAATCTGGTATATTTACTGTCATTTTCATTGAAATAACATTTTGTAACGACGTATTGATAATTTCTCCACACGTATCTGTAACTAGAAGCCAGTTAATTCCCGAATTATAAATATTCAGTGCGTCTATTATTTCTGCGTCTTCCTTAAGTGTTCCTATTTTTTGATTAATAATTCCGGGAGCAACCACATAGAATGAATTATAATATCCATCATCATTTGGTTTGCCTATTTCTACAACATCATGCCCCTCGTATCTGTTAACAAATTCCAAAAGTCGTATTGTAGGAACGTCCTTATTTTTATTTATAACGAAATTTCTTATGTTGACATGATCTCCAGGGAAGAATTCGTTCTTGTCAAGAAATTTATCTACCACAATTTTCAGGTACAGTGGATTGAATGATTCATGTTCGATCTTGAATATCATGTAATCATCTATGCTGTTATTGAACAACGTCCCATTGGGTTTCAAAAAGCTTAACGTTAGTTGTTGCAAAGTAGATAGTGTGTTCGGAAAAAATACGATTTTCTCGTCCTGCATAGGTTTCAGCAATGTATACCCCCTACCATTCGGGGTCTTGTATGTTTTGTCGAACAAAAGCTTACAAAAACAATTTCGGACATTCGAGTTTGTTCCGTCGTAATTACTTGGAAATTCGTCGATGCGCAACTTTATATAAGGGTATTGAAAGTCGAAATCGTGTTGGAATTGCAACTTCGGGTTGCACCTGTAATGTTTCCGTTCACAAATCTCGGCCGGAATCATTACACAACTGACTTTGAACATCTCTATATTCCGAGGTGTGTTACTAATAGAGTTATCTTTCTTGGAAGAGAAATCGACTACATATTTATACCTTAGTCTATCCGAATGCCAATCGCGATCGGCTCCGTTGATTGATATATATATATCGTTTTTGATATATTTTGGGGCAGGTATGATATATTTGATTTCTTTATTTGTTGAGTGTTCGTCTTGTGGCACTGGAGGCGGTATTGCTAGCGCCTTGTATAATTCATTTGGATCCGGAATACTTCCGTTCATTTTGTTAATTTCTATGCTAGAAAGTAATCTGTTGCTGATATCGCGAGTGTTTTGGTATTCTTTCAATTTTTTTGTATTTTTTTTATACTGACAACCATAAATATGATCCCAAGCACTATTGACATGTGTAAGCATTATGCTTCTTGTCTCGCAAATGCACTCAATCTTGTTTCCATTAGCCCCTTCGAGAGTTTCTACCTCCCGGGGAATGACTTTGTATTACAGAGAGATATGCTGTACATTGTTGATATACTTCATTCGTGTAATAACCCTATTTACAAACTGAAGGATAGGACACTAATGTTTTACGAAGAGTTGTCCGACCTACAACTGAGCATCGATGTAACTGTTTTTGCGTATATTAAGATTATATTACACCCTAATGACCTATTACCAGGGCTTGTGAGAGATGTATTCGACGACACCGGTCCTTATAACGACATCCCAATGGAGCTAAGGAAGGGTCTTGTAAATCGAGCCATAGGGGAATTGGGACGTAAGAAGAATCGATTAAGGACTGCTGTTGTTTTCAAAAATCAAAATGACGCAATAATGCACAAGGGGAAAGTGGATGGTGGTATAATGTACAGTCTAGCGGACAATGTTTGGGTTGTGAAAACGTTGGTTGAAAAGGAATTGAATGATGGGTTTGTCCCCATGAACGAGATGATAAAAAGTATGGCGAGGCATCAAATGTCTACTTTGTGGAAACGGTTGATATCTTTAGACTGTGATGTAATAGGTTTCAAAACGGATGCCATGTATTTTTTCGAACCACCCGGATTGGTATTACAAGACCATATTAAGGATATATTATATGTCAAAGGAGAAACTTCTGTAGGAAAAGCCAAGTATTTCAAGGATATTGACCGAAGCTACCCAAGGGTAAAATATAATGTGAAATTCACTGACAAGGACGTATTGGTGATAGGGAATCTTAGCCATGTTCAAGTTGCCGAGTATACCGTTTCCACTATAACAAAACATATAGTACCTGGTTGTATCGTGATGGCCGATGCGGGTTGCGGAAAGACATATACGTTGTTGAATCACTTGAAATCTAGGTTTGAATCGAAACAGGTACTAGTTGTTACAGCCTGGAATGCCCAAGCAAGCAAGATCAAATATTCATTTGATCTGAACGCGATCACGTGGCATCATCTCCGAGGCGCCCGACTGGATGACACTGTGCGGTTGGGAACTCGTGGCTATGATGTGTCTGGTGTGGCTGCTATTGTGTTTGACGAAGTTATGTTGTTTGGTCATGATAAGTTAGTGAAAATATCCAAGTACATGATGACGCATCCGCGCATTGAATTCTACGCAACTGGAGATCCAAAACAGTTGGAGGCTATAGGAGACATAATTGACAATGCATACAAGATAAAATTGTTGTCCACATCGATGTTATTCCCTTCGGTCCTAGGTCTTGGCGTCAATCTGCGCATACGCAAAGAAGATAGGGAGTTATTGAGGGCTATATTATCTGATGTGGGTGTAATATGCACCAAAGATCTAGTTGATAAGTATTTTAAACCTAACAAGATGACATTGGACGTGTTCAAGATATCTGGCTTAAAGCGTGGTATTACTTTCTACAACTCATCGACAGCAACTGTAAATAAGATTATCCATCCCATTGTTTATCACAGCAAGCACAAGTTGAGCAAAACGAAAGAGATATGTGGAATTCGCTATTACTTTGGAGACATACTGGTGTGTAAGCAACAAGTACGTACCAGAGTTCACAAAAAACTACATGTAAATTACCAATACACTATAGATTCAATGAATGACAAAGTGTTCATCTTGAAAGACGTTCATTCGAGTAATGTTTCATATGAAGTTAGTACATCGTTGATCTCAACTCATTTCGCACTTCCTTATTGTAGCACTGTACACAGTTCACAAGGAGGTACAGTTGACGAACCGTATTTACTGGCCGATATTTTTGCAGACCACGTTACTACCAATTGGATTATCAGTGCAATAACTCGATGTTCGCGTTTGAGTGACATATATATATTGACGACGTCATTGAAATCGGTATATGTCAACAAGAGCATAACTGATATGGTACATCGTTACAAATACCAAGACAAAATGAAAGGTTTTCAAGTGTGTGACGATACAATTGTGACAACTGGATGGATTCGCGATGCATACAAGGCCTCGAACGGTGTGTGCAAGTACTGCGGCGAAGACATGACATTTGAAAAGAATGAGCCTCGGAAGGTCACTGTGAACAGGTTGAATAATAACATAGGTCATGTGTTAGGTAATATAGAGGTATGTTGTTGGAAGTGGGGGGTCTTTCAATACATATATATCCAAGACTAGCAAAACGTATTCGCTATTCCACTCCAATTTAAAGTGGTTTATCCTCTTATAAGCCCAATAGCTAATTTCCTTAGGTGGGTCTTTATAAGAGGGTTTTTCGTGGTCTATGATGATGTGTTCTATACTGTGGCAATCACTACATTCTATATAGCCTTCGGATGAGATAGTTACAATATTCGGAGACCTACAATGGGGACATAATTCTTCAGCTAGGTTACAAGGGTTTATGTAATTTTTGTCAGTTTTTTGCAAATATTTATTGATGATAGACGCCTTGTTATTACACTCTTTGGGGTTTTCATCCTCATCATCATCCTGTTTCTTTGACGAAAACCAATTCAATATAGAGTTTTCAATTGGCTTGACGTACATATCTGATATTCCGCCATTGTCAACCATTGAATAGTACTTATACAAGATGTCACCAGTGTTCAATAAATAATTGACGCAATTGTCGTCGGACAACTTGTTTATCTTAACATTTACATCATGTCTCTCATCAGAAAGGGTAATGATTTTTTCCGTCGTGTGTTCGTCGTATATATTTTGCGAATCCTCTCTCAATTTTAGTATCGATTCGTCTATTTTCAGAATTCTACCTTGCAACAAAAATATTTTATTCGTTGTATTCAACAACTGGTTTATTTTAATATTGTGTTGTATATCTAAGGTTTTCTTCGTAGATGGGTTTTCCTTTTTATGTTGTTTTCTTGCTGAAACATTATGTGTACAGGTCATAAGTAATATAAACAAGTATTGAATCAAAACCCTTAAGCTAGTTGCATTACAAATTTCAACATTGTACAAAAAGAATAATAATTTTCAACACGATATTTAAGTATTTATTATTAATTGAATCAAACACATTATGATTATTGACGAAAACTCATTTGTTTTTAAATACGTATGTCCGATTCAATATTATATGGAACAGATATTTAAAACACATCGCATACTACATCTGTATGTATGTAATTGTTTGATAATGTTTATGATTTTCGGAATTATACACACAAATATTGAAGATTTTACAGGTTTCTTATTTTATTTAACCGCTAAATTTAGCCGAATATTTTTTATGAACACTATATAAATGGAAAATAATTGCGGTAAAAGACAAAGTAAATATGCACCCATAACGCATTATCATTCTTTATCAACTATTCAGATGAAAGACGTTTTACACAATGTATACAATATACGAACAGATCTAAAAATTAAGAGAGAAGACATGTGCAATTTGTTGTCACAAAATGAATACGTTATAAAACCTAACACCAACCAGACACGAAAAAACCAGACACGAAAAAACTCACCCATAGACATAACTCGACAAAACGCACGCCCCAACAAACTACAAAAAAATGAAATAGGTATAGTCTTTGAAAACATTAATAACTCTTGTTATATTGACTCCGTTATATTAGCACTGTTTCATCCAGTTGTTACATGGAACTATAAGACTTTTTGGTACAAATATACACTGAAAACAGATTTGAAAAAAAAGGCAGATACACCAAAACAAAAAGAAATTAAAAAAAAGCTCAATAGTATAGTATTCCAAATACATGCAACATTTAGAAATGACAAAAATGAAGTTACGACATGCAATAAACTACGTCGATTGTTTCAGAAATATCCTTCTACCTTTAACCGAACGGAAAAAAATGAATGGTTACACACGCAACAAGATCCAGTTGATGTCATCGCTATGCTAGAGCATGTGTTCGAAATACCATCAAGAAATATATTTTTAACAGGGAATTCTCAGAATGGAACACCCAAAGATGATGAACGCGCAGCGCTTATTGGATATGCTATACCACCGTACATGCTACAAACGCATAGTAAATTTTCCGACATTTATCCTAACCCTGGACGCGTGTTAAAATCATCGGGTTTTCTGTACGTCCAAATTTATCAAAATAATAGAAATAAATTAGAGAACCCTTTTACAGTACCCCTCCGTATGGATGGTATGCAACTGGTATCCGCTATTATACACATAGGTTCCTCTGGTGATTATGGTCATTATGTGGCCATGTTGAAAATAGGCAATACAGAATGGGTGTATTACGATGATCAGAATGATATTATGGAACGCTTTCAAGAATCGAGATTATACATGTATAAAAAAGGAATTCTCAAAACTTCAGGAGTTGGGTATTTATACATTTCTATATAATCGCGTTATAGTCGCGATTATATTAACTCGTATGTTTTCAAACATGGTATCAAATATATCCGAAACTATATATCTTGCGATTGATAGTCGATATAGAGATTTGTCTAAATTTCCTGACGCAAAAATTTATACTCGAGTTTGATACCCCTTTCAAGAACATTATTTCTATTGAATTAGTATATGCTCTATACGATAAACGGTATATAAATTTATGTATACCAGAAATTAGGAATTTTGTGATGTCCAACAACAATATTTTGAACGGTGCATTCATACAATTGCCTCTTAATTTAAATACTAATGAATACACATCTGATAAATTTCGGTCCATTAAAGTGTTTAATCAACCCCTATCAAAATTGACCAGATTATCCATGATCCTAATTTCAGACGATGGAAATCCGTATCCCATGAACGATTATTTCGCCAGATTTGAAATAGTATGCAGTAATACCATGTTATAACCCGTTCGTTTCGAATATAAAATGATACGAATAATAAATAACATTTTTCCGAGTTTATCTAGAACAAGTTTTGAGTCATGATTGATAAAAATTGATTTAAACACATTATTTTTATAATTTGTACGATCATGAAGACTTGTAAAACTTGTACCATCGACAAGGAAATTGACTGCTTTGAAGTGACAACGAAAGATGGTAAATGCAGACGCACTGTATGCAAACCTTGTTACAACCGGAAGAAGAGCGATCGGGATAAAATAGCGGAACAGAAGACAAAGACGCAATGTATGCCATATCGACGTTTCAAAGCTCTGATATCATATGTCCGGTGCAAATACGGAAATGATGAGTTGATTTGCTATAGCTATGCAGAGAAACTAGAATCGAAAATGTCACTTCCTTGTCACTATTGTGACCATTCACCTAAAATTGGAGAACCTCTAAATTGTCTCGTGGAAACCTCTAAATGGTCTCGTGGAAAATACGAAGATTCTAATACAGTACCTTGTTGTGGAGTTTGCAATTCCATGAAGCTTACGTTAACAGTTGATGAGTTCATTCAAGGTGTCCGTGACATTATTGACTACCGCGGTCATTTCACTAGATTGGAAAGACCTGGATTGGAAAGACGTAGATTGGAAAGACCTAGATTGGAAAGACCTGGATTGGAAAGACCTTTAGGAGGCTCGTCAGAACGCCGGGACGCTATAAAGGACAAGACGGATGAGCTTACTTATAATATGAAATTAAAGTTATGGTCTGGTGAATGTTACTTGTGTGGTAGAGGACCATCTTTTGGAATTGATCGTGTTGATCCGACGAAGAACTATAGAGACGACAATTGCAAAAGTTGTTGCTCGCTTTGCAATTATATGAAAAAAGATTGGTCCGAAACTATTTTCTTGACACATGTGTCACAAATATACACATATACATTGTTATGGGTGTTGGGAGATACTCGGAATATATTGAACAATGTAATGGGTCAACTAAAACCTGTTGCCCCACTTGATGAAAACGGACAACCATTGATTATATTTCCGATCGCTAGTTGTGCTAATGAAATAATTGGTAGGAATGGGTTCTACAACAGTCCAAAACGCTATTACCCGTAACACAAAAGGTAAAGGGCATTACTAGAAATATGTCGATGTTGGAGAATACAAAAGTCAAAGTTTATATATTATTAAACCTCTCATATAATTTTATATAATTTTAAAAAACAAAAATGATGTCCGATTCAATTTGAGTCTTATATAAAGAGATATGCATTGTTGATCATTATTTTACATTATTATTTTCCACAAGTATTTCATACCATGCTCGTTCAAAATAATGTCCCGCTTCTGGGTAGATGTGATTGTCTATGAAAGATATCAGATATTCGTAAAAACTTTTGGATGGTATGCAACTTGTATCCGCTATTATACACATAGGTTCCTCCGGTGATTATGGTCATTATGTTACCATGTTGAAAATAGGCAATAAAGAATGGGTGTATTACGATGATCAAAATGATATTATGGAACGCTTTCAAGAATCGAGATTATTATCGCCAGATTTGAAATAGTATACAGTAATACCATGTTATAGCCGTTCATTTCGAATACAAAATGATGCGAATAATAAATTGGTACGTAAATAAAGATTTGATTGTACATCTAAAGACAAGTTGATAAAAATTGATTTAAACACATTATTTTTCTAATTTGTACAAACATGAAGACTTGTAAAACTTGTACCATCGACAAGGAAATTGACTGCTTTGAAGTGACAACGAAAGATGGTAAATGCAGACGCGCTATATGTAAACCTTGTTACAACCGTAAGAAGAGCGATCGGGCCAAACAAGGCTCTAAAGACGTAGATCCGTCAACTGTCGCAAAACCATCTCATTGTTCAAAATGCGGCATAGGCGGTGACCAAGTCATCTTCAAATGGAGAACGGATGTCAAACAAGGAGCATGGCGGACTGAGTGTAATGCATGCTACAACGTGAATGGTTATAGTGAAAAGTCAAGGTCTAAGCGTCGGGAAGAAAATGAAGTGGATTATCTTTCCAACAATGCCAAAACACATCTCAAATGGGCGCACGCCAATCCGGCTAAAATAGCGGAACAGAAGACAAAGACGCAATGTATGTCAGATCGACGTTTCAAAGCTCTGATATCATATGTCCGGTGCAAATACGGAAATGATGAGTTGATTTGCTATAGCGATGCAGAGAAACTCGAATCGAAAATGTCACTTCCTTGTCACTATTGTGACCATTCACCTAAAATTAGAGAACCTCTAAATGGTCTAGATCGCATTAACCCTCGTGGAAAATACGAAGATTCTACTACAGTACCTTGTTGTGGAGTTTGCAATTCCATGAAACTTACGATCACAATTGATGAGTTCATTCAAGGTGTCCGTGACATTATTGACTACCGCGGTCATTTCACGGGATTGGAAAGACCTACTACTTTTGGAGGCTCGTCAGAACGCCGGGACGCTATAAAGGACAAGACGGATGAGCTTACTTATAATATGAAATTAAAGTTATGGTCTGGTGAATGTTACTTGTTTGGTAGAGGACCATCTTTTGGAATTGATCGTGTTGATCCGACGAAGAACTATAGAGACGACAATTGCAAAAGTTGTTGCTCGCTTTGCAATTATATGAAAAAAGATTGGTCCGAAACTATTTTCTTGACACATGTGTCACAAATATACACATGTACATTGTTATGGGTGCTGGGAGATACTCGGAATAAATTGAACAATGTAATGGGTCAACGAAAATCTGTTGCCCCACTTGATGAAAACGGACAACTATTGATCATATTTCCGAGCGCTAGTTGTGCTAATGAAATAATTGGTAGGAATGGTTCTACAACAGTCCAAAACGCTATTACCCGTAACACAAAAGGTAACGGGCATTACTGGAAATATGTCGATGTTGGAGAATACAAAAGTCAAAAAATAGATATGCAAAAGTGCCAGAATGCTATCATCCGTATAAGCAAAATATAGTACATTGCGATACAATGGTACATACAATGATGTATACAAATATGGGAGGACTCGCTTGCTAATTAGCATAAGCTAAGCCCCCCATACCCGACATAATCCTCAACACATTGTAATTCACTGAATACACTCTGATTTTGCAAGACCTTGATCCGTTTCCTTGGATATTCTTCACTGATGCGGGTGTTAGATTAAGGTTGAGAGTGGCATTGTCAATTCGAGAAAAGTTGCAAGTTCCACTGGGCTGGTGATCGACCGGACGGAGGGCGAAGCTGTAAGTACAAATTCCTTGGCTAGGTACGTTTTCGAAATGCTGATATGGCTGCACACAATTGTAGTACTTACCGCAACGTTCGGCCATGCGATCGTGTCCATTGAGTTGTAGACGGGCATTGTCGGTGGGGTTATCACCGTGTCCAAAGTATGATGTGATGAAAGTGTTAACGCTTCCTCCAGCAGCTATACTACCTGACGTGAGACCGGTCAATGATAATTCATTTGTTTTCATGGATTCGTCTTCATGATCTGTGTAGTTAAACCACTGCTTACCTTGTGCGTAGTTAGCATATGAATCTCCCGTACCCTTGATAGGGCCTGCAATGTGATCATCTGGTTGCACATCCCACACAAGGAACTTTACAGGGTGATTGAAGTTCAGTTTCAGCTTGTTAGGTTGTTGTGATGTAGATTCATCTCCCGTGAATTGTAGTTGTTCTATCAAATATTCGTGTGAGAATTGGGCAAAACGTCGGCGTTCGTCGGTATCGAGATACATGTAGTCAACATACAGAGATGCATTCAGGCTTCCAACAGGCATGGGGACGGAAGGGTCGGAATACACTTCTACTCCACCGGCATCCGCAATCTTTCCAAAGTAACAGCAGTCCTTGGCTTCGCGGAGCTCGATATTGATCTTGACTTCGTGATACTGAAGTGCAATGAGTGGAAGTGAAAGTCCGATGGACCTGCAAAACCAGAATTGGAGAGGAATATACAGGACGTCACCATCTATGATGATATCTGGCTCGGTGGGTGCTCCGTTCCTGTATTGCTTTTTGAGAGTGGTCAGACGAGGAACATTGCCAACCATATGGGCATATCCTAGAGCGTGTCCAGCTGTTTGTGTTAGCTCGTTTCAAATATGGAGCCAATCACCATAGTGCTTATCAATCCGCTGGCCTCTGATTTCAACTTCCACGGTTTTGATTAGGATATGACCAATCCATTCTAGATACCTGAATGCATGGCCATCAGGAATGTTTACAGATGGCAATTCGACACGTAGGTACATGCGGTTGATAAGATCACCATTCCTACTAATAGTACAAGTCACTTTCTTTCCCCAATCGGCCATTCCATTAAATGTCTGTTCTATACATTCCATAGCAAATCCAGTATGCCTTCTGTACACGATCTTGAAAAATGTAATCTGAGGGTTTCCTGTAAGGTAAATGTCTTGAGCGCTGTAAGCTACGAGTTGCATTAATCCTCCTCCCATTTTTTTGTTCTATATATAGTATTGTTACAGAAAAAAATTCTGAAGTCAAATGTATTAATTTAGCATTCTAGGGATTTCAAGGTGTTGATTAGTATTTACACTATTACCATACATAATATAGGATTTGGGAGCGTTCGCCACTAGACAGCCAAATCTATTTATTTTGAGTTAAATTTAATCTAATGAAATATAAAACATGCCTAAAACTTCTGGAATAGTCGCTAGTAGATCATCATTCTCACCAAGTACTTTTTTGACCACCCCCGCATACATTCTTATGATTGCTTACGTTATCGTGGGAATAGTCATTTTATTGCCATTCGAATTAAAGGTGTATAACGATGTAAATCAAGAGTACGAAATTATAGAGTACAAGTTCATGCATAGATTGTTATTGATTCTATATTTGCTATTGCCTATAATTCTACATGTATACAGCATCAATTGTATGATGGTAGGAAATTGTACCATATGGTCTTACGTCTATACATTTATTCACGTTACATGGATCCTTGTCTTTATATTTATTGCGTTTTCATATGCATTTGCTAAAAAATAACAATTTCGATTGTGTAATTCAGTAGTTAGTAACTTATAAACTTTTTATGCAAGTCTGAATCCGACTTATTTTTCAAAATCATTATATTGCCACCTAATGGCGTCTGTAATCATTATCAACTTTGTCCGGTTTATTTTACCGGTCATCTAGGAAAACAAAGTCTTAATATTTATTTCAATTTCAAAATCACATAGGTAGAAGAAAAATGGATTCTCCCTAATCGTTTTCGGATTCAATAGTTAGTTACGATTAATTTGTCCTTAGTAAGGAAAGTTACATTGTGTGGTTTAAACTTTCTATGCAATTCTGGGTCTGAATTGTTTTTCAAAATCATTATATTTGCGCCATTTTTATCGACAGCGTCTATATAATCATTATCAACAATATATTTGTGTTTGTTTTCCCTGTCATCTAGAAAAACAAAATCATGAATATCAATATGATCAATCAAGTTTGTAATTGATACATTTGTCATGTCTCCTTGAGTAGACTTCATAAACTTGTTGACATTGTAAATATTCTCCTTAAAGTAATATTCGTTGAATCCTCCATTATTCATATGGATGTTCTTGAAATCTCGTTGGTACAAATACAGACCAGCATTTCCGTATGCACATGTACTTTCGAAATTTTCACTCTTGATATGATTGATTAATTCATTTGGATCATTGTATATGCACTTCCAAACATTAAGTATATGTGCATTTGGATTGTTAATCAACCACTTGGATGGACGTATATACTTTATAAATTTACCATTCCCGATATTGGCATCTACAAATCTATTATGAGTGGGTACGTTATTTGACAAATACTTGTACATAGTTCATTTTGTCAATACAAGCTTTAAATGATAATAATAAGAAATGATATGAAGAACTACACATTAAAGTTTGAATATTACTAGAATCATGAAGAATTATGGATGGCAAACGCGGAATCCTAGAGAAATGTCAGTTTTCCAGACAGTCCATACTAGATCTGTCACGATATGTGATATCCAATATTCTTTAGACGCAACACGTGGCTTTGATAAATGTAATACAAGGATATCCTTTGAGAGCTGTTGTATTAATTACGACAACGTAGAAAAATATGATGACAAAGTCAATGTGTTGAATACCGCCTACTACAAAGACAATGTGTGTGATATATCGCCATTATACCGTTGTATAGCAATGTTTTCCGCTATAAAAAGACTGTTATGTATTGTTATTCTCGATATTAAATTATGATCCACACATCATACAACCAGTATCCATAGTGCAAACTCCTGTATCTGATAGTTCTTCCTCGTCTAGTGTAATCTTCACCGGGTCCACCACAGGACGAGTTCTAAGATAATACATACCCGTCTTCAATCCTTTTTTCCAAGCATAAAAGTGAAAGCTAGTAAGCTTGTTGAAATTCGGCTCGGCAATGAACACATTAAAGCTCTGGCTTTGGTCAATGAACGCACCCCGATCGGCTGCCATGTCGACCAATGCCTTTTGTTTTATCTCCCATGCTGTTTTGTACACGTTTTTCATGTACCCTGGAATAGAAAGACCTTGAACGGAACCATTGTTAGCTATAAGTGTATTGATGGTTGAACGATTCCACAAACCCAGGTTTTTGAGGTCGATAGTGAGATGGGGATTGACAACAACAAACTCCCCACTCAATACACGTCGCATGTAAATGTTAGACGTATAAGGCTCGAATGCCTCGTTATTCCCCATAATCTGACTTGTACTAGCAGTAGGCATGGGTGCAACAAGCAAAGAATTCCTTAATCCGTATTTTTTTATGTTTTCACGCAGACCTGTCCAATCCCAAATGGTGTTGTTTGTTTCGACGCCCCACATATCTGGTTGTAAAATACCTTGACTAGTTTTGCTACCTATATATGATTCATACGGTCCCATCTCTTTGGCTAGTTCATTACTCGCTTCTAGGGCTGAAAAATAAATGCATTCGAAAATGTCCCTGTTTAGTTGCATGGCTCCTGAAGACTCGAAAGCATATCCCATTACGATGAATGTGTCCGCCAGACCTTGTACACCAATTACAATGGGTCTGTGTTTCATATTGCTCCTTTTTGCGTTTTCAACTGGATAACTGTTATTGTCAATAATCTTGTTCAGGTTCCTTGTAACTTGGTGAACAATCTTTCTCAACTTTTGAAAGTCGAAGCTACGGATATCGTCTTTGATAGGCATCCCGAACATTTTTCCACGTTTGTCGCGGTGTTCACTGTTTACAAATTTCGGGAGCGCGATGCTTGCCAAGTTGCAAACGGAGTTTCTTCAGGGTCTGAGTACTGAATGATTTCTGTACAAAGGTTGCTGCTCTTGATTGTTCCTAGATGTTGTTGATTGCTTTTTCTGTTGCACGAATCCTTGTACAAAATATACGGGGTTCCCGTCTCGACTTGTGCCATCAATATAGACCACCATAAGACTTGTTCCTTGATTGTCTTCACACCCATTCTCAATCTTTCATACGATTCATATAGGTTATCAAACTCATCTCCCCAAACATCACTCAATCCATCGCGTTTCCGGGGTCAAACAATGTCCAATCGCCGTCATTCTCTACCCTTTTCATTAACAAATCATTCATCCACAAACCCATGAAAATATCACGCGCTCGTTGCTCTTCCTTTCCGTGGTTCTTTCTAATGTCGAGAAAGACAAATATATCCGCATGCCAAGGTTCAATATACAAAGCAAATGCTCCCCGGCGTTTCCCCCCTCCTTGGTCGACATATTTGGCGGTCTCGTTGAACACCTTGATCATGGGGATGATTCCGTTCGAAATCCTGTTGGTGCTATGGATACGACTACCCTTCGATCTGATGTTATGGATGCTAAGACCAATCCCTCCCGCCGTTTTTGATATCAGCGCACACTCCTTCAGCGTGTCGTAAATTCCTTTGATAGAGTCTTCCTTCATACACACCAAGAAACACGATGACATTTGTGGGCATTTAGTTCCTGCATTGAACAATGTTGGTGTTGCGTGGGTATCTTTTTTCTGTAAACAAAAATAAAAAAATAGACATGAACCAATCATCAACAATAAATATATGTCCAGATCAATCAGTGCATATTGGCCAAGTCATATACGATTATAGAAACACAATATAGACATGAACTATATTGTTTCATCGGTCACAGCATGAACATATTGACAATGTCAATCGGTTTAACTTTATTTTTTTGTGCTTTCAAAAGAAATAGTTCGTTCTCTCTTATGTTTTTTCGATGCACTTTTATATTTCTCTGTAGTAAGCTTCTATAATAAATTGTATGTATTTCTTTTTTGCATTTGATAGCTTCTAGCGAAGCAAGATTCTCGTATAGGGTTTTTTGTATATCTTCTATTTCCAATTCTAGTTGTTTCAAGACATACGGCATACAATCTTGTAATTTACACTCGCTCATTTTCATTTGGCGGATTGCGTATTTTTCGAGTAGTGGTATATTCGGATCATTATCAACTTCATTTGAAAGCTTGGTATTACATGTGTCGCCGCATTCCCAAGTTTTCTTTAAAGCTTTTTGGTACTTAGTTTGCGCCGGCGATACATGTACTATCATTCGTGTTTTATTGGCATTTGTCTTGGTTTGGCTCATGATTTATCATACTCATGACAAAATATTGCACACATGTCGTGTGATAAGACGGAGACGGAGATGGAGAAGAGCGTTTGGATTCATCTAATTACATTGTTGTGACACTAGGAAAAATAAACTATTGTAGTCGCCATCGGAAATGGCACTTTCGACATCCATAGTAGACCACCATGCGCTTGACACACAAGCCAAAAGCTACAACGGTGTGATTGGCCTTGTTGCACTTGGGACAAGGGACGAGAGCACTTCCTCGGGTGTCGTCCATGTAGAACATGGGTTCCATAATGTGGTCATCGGGGATCTCCATAATGTGGTCTTATAAGGGTTAAAACAAAAAAAGGCTTCTTTTGTAATGATGAAAAAAAGAATAAGCCCTAAACCATAAGAGACACTTAAAGAAACATAAGCCCGCTCTGTAAACCCTGTTATCCATCCACTTCCATGAAGCATGCGAAATATTCCCGAACAACAATATATAACTCGATAGTTGTGCCGCGTTGATGCATGTCATCATACACATAACAATGTTTCCGATATTATTTTGTAAGCAGGCGTCCAGAATGGTTGCAAATGATTCCTGAACAAATATCTTGAACAAGTATATAGCTATCGTATTCTGGTCTTCTGAGGAATTCAATTTGTCTAGAAAGATCGTCCATTTGCTTTTTAGTCCATTTGCTATAAGATTTTAGCTTTTAGTCCATTTGCTATAAGATAGTCCATTTGCTTTTGATCATGAAGATTATTATTACACATTTCTTGAATATTTTGCAGATTAATTCTGCTTTGTCCGGAAGGTGTTCTGTAGCAAAGAATTTTCGACGTGTCAGCCATTTTCCGAATCGTTTGGGAGTCGATTTCTGTAAGGAGAGCAGCCTTTCCAACTATAATGTAAACTGTTTCTTGTTTCCCGACATTTGGCATTGTAAATGTACGTGTGTTACTGTTACCTTCTTAACATATATTAATGTGGTTCTCTTTTATATCATTTTTGTATTGGGTATATAAGAATTTAAAAAGAAATATAAGGAAACTGAGTAACTGTTCAACCCTCATCAACTAAATTGTGAATACGTTGTCTCAAACGTTCTGACGCCAACGAAGAGCTTAGTGGACATGATGATAAAATTTGTTTTAAAGTAATTGGGGTTCCTATTTTCATCCTGAAATGTAAAATTATTAATATATATTAATATAATATATCTATGTCAACAAATGGCGAAAAATGCAATTTGTTACTTGCAAGAAAAAAAACAGTGCTGACTCTTGCCAATATCCGTGATATATATTTACGTATATTTACGGATTATCTATGTAATGGGCGTTCCTGCTTCCGAACGGATTTCCAATCTTACAATCACTTTTGGGGGGTCTTTTGATGCTTTTCAAATGCAATCTTACGATAAAAAACGTAAGATTGTAGTCAATTTTGACAAAATATGCTTGAAATGAGCTTGAAAGACGGAGAAACGTACAGATTGCGAATGTTACAACGTTGAAATGCCATATTTTGTAACACAAGGTGTTAACATCAATTCGTGTCTTACAATTATAATTGTAAGAAATAAAGGGAAAGCGGACGGTTATAAGGCGGCAGGCAGAATTCAGCTTTTACATCTTACAATAAAAATCGTAAGTATAATTCATTTAATTTTTATAATTTAGTAAAAAACGGCTATGTGTCAAACATCTTACTCCTCCTCCTCCCCCCCCCTCCTCGTCCTCCTCTTCCTCCTCCTTCTCCTCCTCCATGTCCCCATCCCCATCTTCCTCCTCCTCCATCTCCTCCTCCTCAGCAATGTCTGCATTGTCTCCATCCGATTGCACAGCCTTTGCCCTGGTGTCCTTCTCAATGGATTGACAAGCTAGGAGCATGCTTGTGTGGTACTTTCTCTGGATCTTCATACCCTTGGTGGGTTCGCAGCTAAATTGAAATGCGTCAATGGGAATATCGCCCGTCCATGTTGCTTTTCTCCTAACCCCCACGGTAATAGGCACAAGCTTGTGGTCCATCCAATCTTCTGGCCAAGTTGGGTATTGTGTTTCAGTGTACACCAACTTCTGACCCCCAAAGTACAAGGGCTTTAAATACACACATTCCACTTCTCCATTCACTGGTAGTGATTTGACCTCCACCACGTCCCATCATCTCAATCCGCTAGAGTCATCCATTTGTACCTTGACCACAGCGACATGACCAACAACCAAATCAGTAGTGGGCTCGTAGGCTATTCTTCTATCCGGCTTCGTCCCTTGTGAAGAACATAAGTACAACACATCCTCCTCCTCTGGCCTTTCCATATTAGTCTCCAAAGTGTGTGCAACCTTCATAGTCTTGGCAATCTCGTTACTTGCAGGTAAAAGGTCTGACACATCCATGGACAAGTCATCCAATGCTGCTATCAAGCGCTTGGCCATTGATTTCTCAGACTGTGTCAGAACACGACTGGTTGCTGACAACTCCGATGGGAAGTCGACAAAATGTTGGTCTTTCGGGTACTCCCCAGTCACAGCATCATCTGGTTGAGTGCTCCAATAACTCTTCTCAACTTTGAAGAAATCAGTCCACCACTTATTGCTGGCTTCCCAAGTTTCACGAAGCATCTCGGCAATATGTTTGAAGGACTGGGCATGGGATGGGCCATCGGCTGCTGGTTCATCCATCGGCTGCTGGTCATCGGCTGCTGGTTCTAGAACCAGAAGGTCCTCCGCTGCGTGTCGTACACGGACATCAGCTACGGGTCCTGCACGGTCGTCAACGGCGGTTTGTACAGGACCATCGGCCTTGTGGCCTGCAAGGACGTCACCTCAGTGCTTCTCGTTATGAATAGTCTTCCAGACAGCCGCCCAGTTTGCCTCGATATTCTCGAGCTCTTCAATCTTGATCTTGGGGGCTTCCTTAAGTACTGTTATGGTGTCCACCAGTGGGAAGCCTTGAAGGACGTAAATAGGTTCAGCGTCATTGTCCCACTGTCCTCTCCAAGATCCTGACTCGTCATACTCCTTGTAATAGACCCCTGCAATTGTTGGTGTGCAAACATGTATTGTATATTAGTGAATCATTTAGGACACCCATATTCCTCCCGACTATACTCGGGAGCATCCCTTGGATAATACATCCTAGGTCCTAGGTACAACTTCCTTTGTATCATTTAGTTTCTATTGAAGACTGTACATGTAAATCAATGAGGACATGGCACACCCATATTCCTCCCGAGCATAATCGGGAGCATTGTGCAGACAGTACATACACGCACGGTAGCATTTAATTTGTAAATATCAGTATATCAAGTATTCTTACCGACTCTCCCGTTGGGACCTTTCGTTATCTTGAATGCGTGTAAACGGCGATTAACTCCTTTGACGGTGCTAGTGCCATGACCGAACAACTTGTAAACGTTGTCTAGGAGGACAGCGGAGAAGTCCCCTATAGAGGTCACGACGTCTTGCCTTGTGTAAGGGCCCATTCTCTTGAATAAGTTACCAACAATGCCCATCAGATGGTCCAGGGTGTACACTTCCATGTTCTTTAACCCTTGCGAGATCACTGAGTACTTTTGGTCAAGATTGCTATGTGTGTGTCCGGGAGGGAGGAAATGGACGTACACCTCCTCAAACCAGTTCATCTCAACCAGCAAGGACAAGTATGCGAACATGAAAGCGTTCTTGTTGTCCTTTGCCGCGTTGTCCATTTGCAAGAAGCAATACGGTGGAAGCTGCCCCTCTTCTTCAAGGACCCGGTTGAAGAAATGTTGGAAGCATGATATAGTCAGATTGATGGACTGCGAGTAGAATGGCAAAGCCCAATAACCAATGAAGCCTCTTCCCAGGGAGAATGATCCTGAGTTAACATAGAAGGAAACATGAAGTCAGAATATTAGCATTATTTTGTTAAGTAATCATTTCAAGTTTTAAATACTGTGTATGCTCCCGATTATGATCGGGAGGACATGTCCTACGTGCGCTGTATTTGTACTCACACATGATGCGTGTCTTTAGAAGATCACCTCCTGCAGTCTTCTTTGTATGTGAGAAGTGGCGTGACTGAGGAAGATTAGTCTTCTTGTTGTCCATTGCATCAGCGGATACGTGCAAGAAGAGCTTCGGATACTGTTCAGACAGTTTTTCACAGATGTCATACCTACGCCTTGACTGGTTTTAGGATTGCTTTCCCCTACTTTTCTTCTCCACGGGAATATTTGTCTGGCTTACTCCTTATGACTTGTGTTGTGGAATCCCAGGAATTCTGGGTACCAGAATACCAGGGATTGGGGGGAATGTTATGATACAGCCTATAGCTGTATCAGTAACGGTGCGGGGCTTAGGTCCGACACCCACTATAGCAGCTGGTGACCAGGCATCTGCCTGGCAGCTAGCAGTGTAGTAGGTGACTTCAAGCGAATAGGGTCGTTGGGTTTGTCAATGCTCCCGATTATGATCGGGAGAATTGTGTGTATTCCGAGTTTGGTTTTCTCAATCATTCGCTCGTTGGGTTTGACAATGCTCCCGATTATGATCGGAGGACTGTGGGTATTCTGAGTTTGGTTTTTCTCAATCATTCGCTCGTTGGGTTTGACAATGCTCCCGATTATGATCAAGAGGACTGTGGGTATTCTGAGTTTGGTTTTTCTCAATCATTCGTTCGTTGGGTTTGACAATGCTCCCGATTATGATAGGAAGGACTATGGGTATGCCGAGTACAAAAAAAAAAAAAAAAAAAAATGCTAAGTACATGTTTTCTGAATCATTTGCTCGTTAGGTTTGTCAGTGCTCCCGATTATGATCGCAAGGACTGTGTGTATTCCGAATTTGGTTTTCTCAATCATTCGCTCGTTGGGTTTGACAATGCTCCCGATTATGATTGGGAGGACTCTGTGTATTCCGAATTTGGTTTTCTCAATCATTCGCTCATTGGGTTTGTCAATGCTCCCGATTATGATCAGGAGGACTGTCGGTATTCTGAGTTTGGTTTTTCTCAATCATTCGTTCGTTGGGTTTGACAATGCTCCCGATTATGATCGGGAGGACTATGGGTATACCGAGTACAAAAAAAAAAAAAAAAAAAATGCCGAGTACATGTTTTCTAAATCATTCGCTCGTTGGGTTTGTCAGTGCTCCCGATTATGATCGGGAGGACTGTGTGTATTCCGAATTTGGTTTTCTCAATCATTCGCTCGTTGGGTTTACAATGCTCCCAATTATGATCGGGAGGACTCTGTGTATTCCAAATTTGGTTTTCTTAATCATTCGCTCGTTGGGTTTGTCACTGCTCCCGATTATGATGGGGAGGAATGTGTGTATTCCGAATTTGGTTTTCTCAATCATTCGCTCGTTGGGTTTGACAATGCTCCCGATTATGATCGGGAGGACTCTGTGTATTCCAAATTTGGTTTTCTTAATCATTCGCTCGTTGGGTTTGTCACTGCTCCCGATTATGATCGGGATGAATGTGTGTATTCCGAATTTGGTTTTCTCAATCATTCGCTCGTTGGGTTTGACAATGCTCCCGATTATGATCGGGAGGACTCTGTGTATTCCGAATTTGGTTTTCTCAATCATTCGCTCGTTGGGTTTGTCAATGCTCCCGATTATGATTGGGAGGACCGTGGGTATTCTGAGTTTGGTTTTCTCAATCATTCGTTCGTTGGGTTTGACAATGCTCCCGATTATGATGGAGAAGAGCGTTTGGATTCATCTAATTACATTGTTGTGACACTAGGAAAAATAAACTATTGTAGTCGCCATCGGAAATGGCACTTTCGACATCCATAGTAGACCACCATGCGCTTGACACACAAGCCAAAAGCTACAACGGTGTGATTGGCCTTGTTGCACTTGGGACAAGGGACGAGAGCACTTCCTCGGGTGTCGTCCATGTAGAACATGGGTTCCATAATGTGGTCATCGGGGATCTCCATAATGTGGTCTTATAAGGGTTAAAACAAAAAAAGGCTTCTTTTGTAATGATGAAAAAAGAATAAGCCCTAAACCATAAGAGACACTTAAAGAAACATAAGCCCGCTCTGTAAACCCTGTTATCCATCCACTTCCATGAAGCATGCGAAATATTCCCGAACAACAATATATAACTCGATAGTTGTGCCGCGTTGATGCATGTCATCATACACATAACAATGTTTCCGATATTATTTTGTAAGCAGGCGTCCAGAATGGTTGCAAATGATTCCTGAACAAATATCTTGAACAAGTATATAGCTATCGTATTCTGGTCTTCTGAGGAATTCAATTTGTCTAGAAAGATCGTCCATTTGCTTTTTAGTCCATTTGCTATAAGATTTTAGCTTTTAGTCCATTTGCTATAAGATAGTCCATTTGCTTTTGATCATGAAGATTATTATTACACATTTCTTGAATATTTTGCAGATTAATTCTGCTTTGTCCGGAAAGTGTTCTGTAGCAAAGAATTTTCGACGTGTCAGCCATTTTCCGAATCGTTTGGGAGTCGATTTCTGTAAGGAGAGCAGCCTTTCCAACTATAATGTAAACTGTTTCTTGTTTCCCGACATTTGGCATTGTAAATGTACGTGTGTTACTGTTACCTTCTTAACATATATTAATGTGGTTCTCTTTTATATCATTTTTGTATTGGGTATATAAGAATTTAAAAAGAAATATAAGGAAACTGAGTAACTGTTCAACCCTCATCAACTAAATTGTGAATACGTTGTCTCAAACGTTCTGACGCCAACGAAGAGCTTAGTGGACATGATGATAAAATTTGTTTTAAAGTAATTGGGGTTCCTATTTTCATCCTGAAATGTAAAATTATTAATATATATTAATATTATATATCTATGTCAACAAATGGCGAAAAATGCAATTTGTTACTTGCAAGAAAAAAAACAGTGCTGACTCTTGCCAATATCCGTGATATATATTTACGTATATTTACGGATTATCTATGTGATAAAAAAGGTATACAATATTGTATAGAAAAGTTCAATCTTGATCGTATTGTTTCAGTTATTGACTTTTTATTTTTGGTCCATGACAATCAAGATAACCTTTTTATCTTATTAACCCACATCTATGGTGATTTGAAGGCTTATCCGGGAAGAGACATCGGTCAATTTAAACATATTTTGAATTCATGGATAACCGACATTGCGTACAAATTTCGTAAATCTACAGCAAAGCCGGATCTTACTCTTGGTATATTATATGATATATACAAAGATAAATATGTAAACTGTGCCAATATAACATGTTTTCACCCTTACCGTATTTCACAAGCCATACAACAAAATTATCGGGTAATAGAATATCAAGAAGAGCTAACATATATGATACATAAAATCTACTATTATTTGAATAGTCGTTTACAAAAAATTCAAACAAATGGTCCAATAGAATCCGATGAATTTCAAACTATAATATTGGATAAATTTTTCAATCGTTTTGAAAATAATGTAGTCAATAAAACCAAAACATATCCTTCAGCAAACACACCACATAGAGGTCAATCAGCAAAATCTATGTCTACGTCAGCACCACCTAGGAAACCGACACCTAATAAATCATCACCACAATCGATGTCTATGTCGCCACCACCTAGGAAACCGACACCTAATAAATCATCACCACAATCGATGTCTATGTCGCCACCACCTGGGAAACCGACACCTAATAAATCATCACCACAATCGATGTCTATGTCGCCACCACCTAGGAAATGGACACCTAAGAAATCACCATCTCCACTGAAGAAAACATCACCTAGGTCAAAAACCCCAAAGTTTACTTTGATCGATCTCAAAAGTTTGTACAAAAAAATAAAAGTTAAATTTCCCGTAAAAAGCAAAAATAAAGCACGTTTCATTGTTCATTCGGATCATTTTCCAAATTATATAAAAGAAGCAATGAAACATAATATCACATTAAGTAGTAATATAACCATGGTATTCGAGAGATTACCAACTTACATACCTATTAATGATAAAGAAAGGTACGACGAGATAATTGACGAAATTTTTGTTGATTTGGACCCCTTCTAAGCAAAATCTCTCTTTTATGTCTACTTCAAATACAAATGAATGACAGTATCATTCTTCTATTCTTTCATAGTTTTTAATACTATCACTTTTTTTTACGTGGTAGTATAGAGAAAGTGGATGGATAATAGATTTTTGCGGGAGTTTTGATTGTAGTGCATCTTTAACTTCTTCATCGAATAATACAACGAGGTCCGGTGATATGTACTTCCGAGCAATGTCAATGACAACCTGGGTGGTCATTATGGTTATAGTTGTATAAAAAACATATATTTCTAAATCGTTTTTTAAATGATACTTTTAGTTTTTTGTGTTCAAGGACAGGCGGTGTATCGACATCTACGCAACAGATCCTCAAACTCGATGCGACCGTTCTTGCAGTCAGTACCGGACTCCTTATTCTCATTATTATCATTAATATCATTACCCCTTGTGCGGGCCAACAAGTATGGAAATGAAATGCAATGCTCAACTCCGACACCATCATCGTCGTCAAAATAAAATGCCGAATCAGTAGTACCATACAACCGGTTCAATTCTCGTATCAACTTGGTATGAGTCATCACGACATGATAGCGTTTTTCTTTAAGCCAATCTGTGAACTGTTTGTACATGACCCGGCTCCTTATTTTTTTACCGGACAAGACATCTGTCATGTTTGTTACATATTCCATTACAGCAACAGTCAAATCTTGCTTTATATTCTGGACGGTGCTATCCATATTATCGATGTCTTCATCAATGACTGTAATATTTTGAAGTTGTTTTGTTACATAATCGGCGATGATCTCTATCATATTATGAGACTTCCCTCCAAAATACTCTCGACCTATATCCGTCCGGGGATCGAATGTCGACTTGAATTGTCTGATTAACTCTCTTTCAGCCGTCAAGCAATCCGGAGTGTATATAGAGAATAACAGCCTACTCCCTTTTGGATACTGTGTCAATCGCCGTCTGATATTATCGGTCCTCCCTATTTTGAACAGTTTTTCCCCTGATTTAATGAACTCTCTTTCCCAAATCAAGTACAAATGTCCGTTTTTCATTGGATGTATGTGATATATATGGTTTTAGCACTTTGCTTCTAAATACTTTTTCATTTGTGACGGATCCACAATCACAGAAAACAAATGTAGTCACGCTTAATGAACACATATGGTGGCATCATCAAGCAAGCACCAGATGCATGAACGCTATTTTCGGTGCTCAAATTGTAGACTGACTCGTCATGCTTCCACATTTCTACCACATATTTGGCGATATACGTATTACCACGCATAAATTCTTCAGCAAAGTCGTCTAGGACCTTGTGTTCGGGAACAATATACTTCTCTACGAATCTGTGATGATCTAACTCTACGATATAGGTAAAGCTAACGTACGCCATTGGATCTGGTGCCTACTACTGAGTGTCTTGATAGTGTCTTCGTAGTTATATAATGGATTACAGTTAGCAAAATCGGCTATTTATACATTACATTCTTTAATCTCTTTAAGTGGCATCAGTAGTATTTTAAATTGTTAAAATTTTGTCTCAATGTCATCAGAATTTTAAAGAAATCTACCTGGCTTATACCGCCAGCATTTGAATTTACAATTGGAAAGATTGTATTGAATATTTCATACGACAAATCTGTTATGTTCTTTGGTTGTTGTCGCAATTCATAGGGTAACTTGTCGGGATGCACTTTCAAAAACGCTACCTTTTTCAATGGGAACTTGTTCAGTGTTTTGATATACCAATGGATTACTGTTTCAACAGTATATGGTTGTACTTCAGGCGTAAGAGCTACTAGACGAATGGGTGTATGTATACTTATTTTATAATTCTCCCCAACTTGTGTCAAAATGTTCACAAATTCATTCTTGTTACATACTCCATTACTGGTCGCTTGGTTCATCATATACTTCAAAATATCAGTCACGATATTCTTCACTCTTTTATATCGAGACATTTGGTCTCTCAATGACGACGGTAACGCATTCTGATTGAATGTCGTGTATATTGCAACATTGTCCATTGGAAACGAGAGTTTAAATTCCATATACCAATTGATAATGACTTTTGTTTCGTATTCTGTAGTAGACGTAGGCAAAGGGGGGGCAGGTATCCTCATAGTTTTTGGTGGATGCGGTAATTTATACTTTGGGGACTGTACCTTCAACCGTTTAGTATTTTGTTCAGGAAATGACCTATCTTCTGGCTCTGGGAATACAGTTGGTATATATCTCCTATATTTAGCTCTAGGTTCGGGAGCCGGTATAGGTATTTTAACATTTTGTGTATTGTCTTTCTTTTTGAGCATGGAGGGAGGACGCGATGTAGGGTCAGATTGCGTATGGATGTGGTCGGTTTTGACTCGTTTACCCCTGAGTTCAGGTGTTGGAGATTCGGTTTTGTTTGAGTTTTTGTTACTGCACTCACTGCGTAATTTTCTGTACGTCGGGCCGTTTAGCTTTATTTTGTAACCTGTTCTGGGGTTAACCAAATGAGATACCCACCATTTGTCACATACAGTGCTTGAATTTTTCATTTTATATATAGACGGATTTGAAAAATAATAGTGACGGCAATTGTGTGATAAAAAAAACGTTGTTTTCCTTCCCATTCTGATCTCAAAACACTGTTTACTTTTAATTGTTCATACACGTAGACGTGGACGAATCGGAATCATATTGTGGCCCATCTAATTCTTCTAACATTCCAAAAACATTTTGATACACTACGTTTCTATTTAATTGTTGGAGTTGATCTTCAATATCGAACTCGCGCGGATATAGTGATTTGTAGAAAAGATACTCGACAGACACCTCAAAATACATCCAGGCTCTGCTCGTCAACAACAATGACGGTTCTGGCAAGAAAGCATCCAACGTCCAATTTTCGTGCTGATGTTCTCCGAGTAGTAATACATCAGCAATAAGACATAACTGATGTGGATGAAAGTAAACACGAGTGATATTCATTGAATGATTAACATTCAGATGTTTTAATCATTTTCAAATGTTTTAATCATTTTTATATCTCTTAGCGGCTTAATATGAAAATAACTAATGACAAAGCTATAGATGATACCTATAATTTATGTTCATGAGTTGAATACAACAGGATGGAAAAAAGTGAAATGAAAATAAAGGCGGCAATCACAACAAACCAATACAAACGACACAGACGACACAACTGACAACCGATATAACAAATATGTTCAACCATATCGAGTTTTGCAAGTTAGCTGTAGCAGACGTACCGTATTTTTCATTCAATGACAAATGTTTTTGGTGCAGAATTGTCAAAGTATATGACGGTGATAGCGTGACCGGTATCATTCAATTCGAAAAAACATTCTATAAAATCTCTATTCGACTGAACGGAATCGACGCATGTGAAACCAGATCAAATACGAATGTATTTCTTAAAAATAAAGCGGTAGCATGCAAAGAAAGATTGGAATACTTGATAGATTTCAAAAATGCCAAAACGAATTGCATGGTGTGGATTTATTGTTACAAGAACGATAAATACGGTAGAGTTTTAGCAGATATATACAAATCCCCCGATAGTAAAATAAAAATACAAGACATCCTAGTGGATGAAAATATGGCCTACGTGTATACGGGTGGTGCTAGAAAAAATATGGATGAGCAAGTAGATTACTTCAAAGACATTTAAAGGGAAATAATTAAAAAAAATGAAACTATATATGAAGGGACATACAACATAAGTTAATCACACTTTGATGTCTAATTGTGATAGTGATACTCGCATAAGTCTGGTTATGAGTATGTGCATAGATTCTAGTATGATGATGAGTTTGACCATGAATTTCAATGTTCACATAAGTCTAAAAATCATATGTTTGTTTATTATTACAGTATTAGTCACTATCTTTTTATTTAAACATTCATTATTCTTCTAGTCTATCAGATTCATCACGTAAAGGAATCGGCGGGAATACGAAAGAAGGACCGTATGGCATTTCTGTTCATAAACGCGAAGCTTCGTCAATATTGCGGCAAACTTATTGTAACTGAAATGACACGGAAACTTGGCGGACGACATAACAGTCTTGTAAAACTGCACGGCGTCTATGACTTGTTCTTGTAATTCTTCTTTCCTGTCAGTTATATACTTACTGATCAGTATAACCGGATCTGATCCAACCTCATCGCTAACTTCTACATCTACTTCTGCTTGTACTGACGCATCACATGAAGATTCGTCAGAAGATGACTCGTCTTCCACAGACACTTCATCGCGTAACAGTACAATGGATTGAGATACAGTGTTTATAATGGTTATGATATCGCCCTGGAAGTATTCGTCGCCGATACAAGAGTAGTGGATTAAAGACTTGCACTTTTTTAGTTGGCCGACGATTTCCTTTTCTAAATTTGAGGCATTATTGACTTTGACTATCATATACACATTGGATCCTTTCCGAATGTGAGACGCGCTATCTATAATAGACGAGGAACTACCGATTTTGTAAACGTCCTCATCAGTGTTTATGAATTTCCGTTCCTTGATAATGTATATGTACTGTTCATCAAAGTTCATTTTTGTTATTATAAGAATGTTAATGTATTTTGTTTTTATTCCATTTTCATTATATAAAATGCTAGAAGGTACATTTGACACAAGCACTGCGTTGGCAGGGATTTTCTTATGGGTTCTATTCGGCTACCTGTCGAGGATTTTGAACTGTGATCTACAACGTCTCATGAACACCCATCCACTCGTGATTCACCTGATAGGTATAACTACGTTTTTCTTCCTTTTTACAATTTTAGATAACAACAACAAGATACATATTGCACTGGTATGGTTGAAAACTTTCATTGTTTACGTCGCATTTCTTCTAATGACAAAGTCAAAATGGTACTTTATAGTACCCATCCTAGTTATCCTACTTGTGGACCAAACCTCTTCGAAAACAAAAACCTTATCATATTTAGTAAGGTCCAAAAAATAGCGGGCTGGACAGAGGAAATGCAGGGTAGGGGAGGGGGGGGGGGGGGGGGGGGGGGTAGATATGTGTAGGGTGAGGGGGGTTGTAACCCGTTGTGTCACCCACCCCAAAACAGATAGGTGTGGCCAGCAGCCACATGGGCGCTGAGCTAACAGTGCACAACCATGCATGGGGGGTAGGGGTCTTTGCTGCAATTCAGGTTGGAACAGAGTATGAACTGAGTTTGAATGGGGTATGAGTGGAGTAAGAATGCAGTGAGTACGAAGCATGCACGGGGTGTGAACAGAGTATGAGGGTATACAAACAGAGTATTAACCAAGAGTGAACAGAGGGTATGAATGAAGAATGAACAGAGTTCAACCATAGTATGAACGGTGTATGAATAGTGAATGAAGAGTATGGATGGTGTATGCACAGAGTGTGAATGGAGTGTGAACAGAGCATGGACGCTGCATGAACAAACGGAGAACAGAGGATGAACATAGGATGAACAGAGTAGGACAAAGAGCACATGCTATATGTGATGGGGGTATGTAGATATTAGTATGTTTATAATGCAAGCCCTGCTATTCTTTGCTCTGTATGTTGTTACAGTCCAGGCGTAGCCAAATAGGCTGAAGGGACATGCCCAACCATGATATCAGGAGGGGCTAAAACAAACAAAACCTGATGATCTGAACCTAAAACAATCGTTTTAACGACGGGGGCTCTGAGATCGTGCTACAGTGATGATCAAATTTCTCGATTCGTATAATGCACTATATCAAAGTTCCACACTACTGACTTTTATTACCTGCCCTGAATCTTGCCCCAGGCCTGAGAGCCTGTAATGGAGGACTCCTCCTTCAGCTGCCCTTCCTGTCCCTACTGCCTTGAAGACTTGGGCCACTGTGGGGGCCCTACGACACTGCCCTGTGGTCACAATGGATGCTTGGAATGCTTCACCCTCTTTGTCAACAGCCGCGATCCTTCCTGCCCGCTGTGCCGCATTCCGCTGGACCCTAATGTCCCCCTCAAACATAACAGCCAGTTCAAAGAGGTGCTTGAAGTGCTGGCCCGGCTGTCCTCATTTGTGTCTGAGCTTTGCCTAGGCACTGCCACCTCCCCCTTGCTCACCACCTCCGACGAGCTCTCTCCCCCACCCACCACTTGCGAACAGTCTAGGGCGGAGGAAGAGTGCAAGTGGCCCCTGCATCCTGATAGCCTGTGCCAAGCTTGTGATGCAGGAGACTTAGAGGGTGTGCAATCCCTGTTAAGGAAAGGGAGGGAGGAGACGTATTCATGTCCAGATCTTCATAGAGCCCTTCACACTGCAGCAAAGGGGGGCCACTTGGAGTGCTTGAGTGCTATCCTTGAGCATGTTGCTTGCGTGCTTGGGCCTTCTGCCCCTGCCAACATGGTGAACCTGAAGGCAGCGTGGGCTAGGAGATCAGCCTTGCATGAAGCTGTGGTGTCGGGTCAGCGTGGCTGTGTGGCCGCCCTCCTAGAAGCAGGAGCCAAGTCAGATGATGTGGATGCAATGGGGGACAGCCCTCTTGTGTCAGCTACGGAAAGAGGTGAGGAGGAATGTGTGAAGGCTCTCGTGGACTGTGGAGCCATGATAGAAGCTGAGGACAAGCATGGTAAGACTCCCTTGCATTTGGCTGCTGCAAGGGGACATGTAGAATGTGTCAAGGCTCTTGTGGACAGTGGAGCCATGGTAGAAGCTGAGGACAAGAGGGGAAAGACTCCCTTGCATTGGGCTGCTGGACAGGGATACGAAGAATGTGTGATGGCTCTTGCGGACAGTGGAGCCATGGTAGAAGCTGAGGATGATCATGGACAGTCTCCCTTGCATCTGGCTGCTGCACTGGGACACATAGAATGTGTGGTGGCTCTTGTGGACTGTGGAGCCATGGTAGAAGCTGAGGACGAGCAGGGAGGTACTCCCTTGCATTTGGCTGCTGAACTGGGTGAGATAGAATGTGTGAAGGCCCTTGTGGACAGAGGAGCCATGGTTAAAACTGAGGACAAGAAGGGAATGACTCCCTTGCATCGGGCTGCTTATCAGGGGTATGTAGACTGTGTGAGGGCTCTCCTGGACAGAGGAGCAATTGCAGGAGCTGAGGATATGTCTGGAAAGACTCCCTTGCATTATGCTACTGAAAACGGACATGCAGAATGTATGAAGGCTATCCGAGACTGTGGAGCCAACTCAGGCGCATAGGAGAAGCAGTAAATGACTCCCTTGCAAGTCGCTGTTTCACCCTTGCGCCACCACTGATTGTTCCCTGCTTCTACGCAGTAAGGGCTGCTACATGTCGGCAATTGCAAAAACATGCAAGTATATAGTTTTCTCTACAGCCTGTAGCTCAACGTGGATGGATGGGAAGCTTTGTTTGTCTTTATTGAAAGGATTTCCACCCCAGGAAGTGGGACTCTGTACACAAAACAGCGCCCATCAAGGATTCAGAAAGAAAGGCGGATCAAATGGTGTTATTTGAAACTACGGGGAAAGCAAAGGACTTTAAGAGATCTGCCCCCTACACCTCGACACCAAAAGTTTCTGAATCAGTGTAGGCAATCAATAAACAGAACCTCGGCCAGCAGTCGTAGATACAGGTCTGTGTGACAGCTCAGTGTCAGCACTTGGGCATTCAATGGAGTTGTGACCAAATCCTCCACAGTTCCAGCAGGCCATCATGCTGGGTGGGATTCGGTCCTTCCTTGGTCTGCCTCCTTTGTAGGCAGCATCTGCCACGTGATCAGTCTCTTCGGGGGAGATGACAGAGTCAGAGATCTGGTTAGAGATCTGGTACCTGGTCATCTGTGTCTGGAAGGATGCAAAATCAGGGCAGATATAGTTATGGAAGGATGAGGCAAGTTTCTGAATCAGTGTAGGCAATCAATAAACAGTCTTCTGGCCATTGGATGGTTGGAAGTAGGGTTATCCAAAACGTTACGCTTCACGTCTCAAACACAGACATTGGCGGGTCCATTAGGTTGCAAGCATATATTTAGGCTAATGAGACATAGATTGTAACTTATGAGACGCAGCTAGCTCCTCCTACTCAAACAACTTCAGGACTGCACAAGTGTGTGTGCGTGTGGAGTCAGCACTTAGGTTTTGGTGGTTTACGTCTAGGGATTAGGATCTAGGTTAAGGATGAGATTGAGGGTGTAGGTGGTAAAGGAAAAGGAGTGCTGACCAGCTTCTCCCTACCAGGAGGAGGGCGGAGTGGCAAGTTTAAGTGGAACTTGTCTAGAAGGCTGGGGGGGTTCTGGGGGCAGCGTGTCGCACTGTGGACGCACCGAGTTGATCAATTAGCTTAACCCTAAGACTCGGTAGTGCATTTTCAAGCTTACATGACAGACATTAAAATGCAGATGAATGCTTCAAGCTCGAACCAGTAGCTGGCGATTGGAGCTGGCTGGAAGCTACCATGTGTAGCCCAAAAAAGAAACCGTGATTTCAGCAATCTTGCTTGGAGTGCTAGTTTAGTTCCTAGAGCCTTCTCTTTCTTTTCAGCTACAAGTGGCATGGCTCTCAGCTACATGCTAGCTACATTACCAGCTACATTATTAGCTACATCTTCACTTTATAGGTATGGCTTTCAGCTACATGTAGCAGCCTCTGAGCAAGGCTTTAAGCTACGTGTTCAGCTGCATGCAGCCGCTTCTAGGCAAGGCTTCTAGGCTTTTCCTAATCTGTATTGAGCAAGATGGCTGTCGAGGACTTTATCGCCCGGTACATTAATCGTACAATTATCGTGCAATATAAAACTGACATTGTACGATATCACGATATTCCCATGTATCGCCCGACTATCGTGCGATGTAGCAAACTGATTATCGCCCTGATATCGTACTGAAAAAAACTGATAAACAAAAAGAACAGATATACAGTAAAATGAATCAGCTCGGTATTCCGCTCTACGCCCTATTTTGAAGGGTCGCGGGTTCGATGCCGGCAGGCGCCATTTTGCTCACTCTCTCGCAGACGCTCTGGAGGGCAGCAGGCACCCTGGCAGCAGCAATGAGAGTGGTGTGTGTTTGATTGTCCCCTTTCATGCCATGCACTGTTGGTGCTATAGGGTGGGTGCTACAGGTGGAAGTGTAGTTTGAGGCTTCATGATGGTGATCTAGTGGCAGCTCCTCCTTTTTAACATGGCGACATGCTGGCCGTGGACCTGTAGATCTAGTGGCAGCTCCTCCTTTTAAACATGGCCACATGCTGGCCGTGGACCTGTAGATCTAGTGGCAGCTCCTCCTATTTAACATGGCCACATGCTGGCCGTGGACCTGTAGATCTAGTGGCAGCTCCTCCTTTTTAACATGGCCACATGCTGGCCGTAGACCTGTAGATCTAGTGGCAGCTCCTCCTTTTTAACTTGGCGACATGCTGGCCGTGGACCTGTAGATCTAGTGGCAGCTCCTCCTTTTTAACATGGCGACATGCTGGCCGTGGACCTGTATATCTTGTAGCAGCTCCTCCTTTTTAACATGGCCACATGCTGGCCGTGGACCTGTAGATCTAGTGGCAGCTCCTCCTTTTAACATGGCGACATGCTGGCCGTGGACATGTAGATCTAGTGGCAGCTCCTCCTTTTAAACATGGCGACATGCTGGCTGTGGACCTGTAGATCTAGTGGCAGCTCCTCCTTTTTAACATGGCCACATGCTGGCCGTGGACCTGTAGATCTAGTGGCAGCTCCTCCTTTTTAACATGGCGACATGCTGGCCTTGGACCTGTAGATCTAGTGGCAGCTCCTCCTTTTAAACATGTCGACATTCTGGCTGTGGACCTGTAGATCTAGTGGCAACTCCTCCATTTTAGCATGGCGACATGCTGGCCGTGGACCTGTAGATCTAGTGGCAGCTCCTCCTTTTAAACATGTCGACATGCTGGCTGTGGACCTGTAAATCTAGTGGCAGCTCCTCCTTTTAATTATGGCCACATGCTGGCCGTGGACCTGTAAATCTAGTGGCAGCTCCTCCTTTTTAACATGTCGACATGCTGGCCGTGGACCTGTAGATCTAGTGGCAGCTCCTCCTTTTAAACATGTCGACATGCTGGCCGTGGACCTGTAGATCTAGTGGCAGCTCCTCCATTTAAACATGTCGACATGCTGGGCGTGGACCTGTAGATCTAGTGGCAGCTCCTCCTTTTTAACATGGCGACATGCTGGCCATGGACCTGTAAATCTAGTGGCAGCTCCTCCTTTTTAACATAGCGACATGCTGGCCGTGGACCGTAGATCTAAGTGGCAGCTCCTCCTTTTAACATGGCGACTGCTGGCGTGTGGACCTGTAAACTAGTGGCAGCTCCTCCTTTAAATAGCGCCAGTGCTGGCCATGGACCTGTAGATCACTGGCAGATCCTCCTTGTTACACATTTGGCCACATGCTGGCCGTGGACCTTGTAGATTAGTGGAGCTCCTCTTTTAACTGGCGGAACATGCTGGCCGGGACATGTAGTCTAGTGGCAGCTCCTCCTTTTAAACATGGCCACATGCTGGCCGTGGACCTGTAGATCTAGTGGCAGCTCCTCCTTTTTAACATGTCGACATGTGGCCGTGACTCTATAAAATCTATGGCAGCTCCTACTTTAATTATGGTGAATGGCTGCCGTGAGACCTGGATGTAGCGGCGCTCATCATTTTTAACATGGCAACTGCTGGCCCCGTGGACCTGCGATCTAGGGCAGCTTCCTACTTTTAACATGGCAAACATGCTGGCCGTGGACCTGTAGATCTAGTGGCAGCTCCTCATTTTTAATATGTCGACATGCTGGCCGTGGACCTGTAAATCTAGTGGCAGCTCCTCCTTTTTAACATGGCCACATGCTGGCCGTGGACCTGTAGATCTAGTGGCAGCTCCTCCTTTTTAACATGGCCACATGCTGGCCGTGGACCTGTAGATCTAGTGGCAGCTCCTCGATTTAAACATGTCGACATGCTGGGCGTGGACCTGTAGATCTAGTGGCAGCTCCTCCTTTTTAACATGGCGACATGCTGGCCGTGGACCTGTAAATCTAGTGGCAGCTCCTCCTTTTTAACATAGCGACATGCTGGCCGTGGACCTGTAGATCTAGTGGCAGCTCCTCCTTTTAATTATGGCGACATGATGGCCGTGGACCTGTAGATCTAGTGGCAGCTCCTCGATTTAAACATGTCGACATGATGGCCGTGGACCTGTAGATCTAGTGGCAGCTCCTCATTTTTAATATGTCGACATGCTGGCCGTGGACCTGTAGATCTAGTGGCAGCTCCTCCTTTTTAAACATGGCCACATGTGGCCCGTGGACTGTAGATCTCGTGGCGCTCCTCCTTTTTTTTTTAAAAACATGGCGACAGCGGCGTGGAACGTGTAAATTCTAGTGAGCTCCTCCTTTTTAACTAGCGACATGGCAGTGTGGACTCCTCCTTTGTGCACTCCTCCTTTTTAACATGGCGACATGCTGGCCGTGGACCTGTAGATCTAGTGGCAGCTCCTCCTTTTTAACATGTCGACATTCTGGCCGTGGACCTGTAGATCTAGTGGCAGCTCCTCCTTTTTAACCTGGCCACATGCTGGCTGTGGACCTGTAGATCTAGTGGCAGCTCCTGCTTTTTAACATGTCGACATTCTTGCCGTGGACCCGTAGATCTGGTGGCAGCTCCTCCTTTTAAACATGGCGACATGCTGACCATGGACCTGTAGATCTAATGGCAGCTCCTCCTTTTAAAAATGTCGACATGCTGGCCGTGGACCTGTAGATCTAGTGGCAGCTCCTCCTTTTTAACATGTCGACATGCTGGCCGTGGACCTGTAGATCTAGTGGCAGCTCCTCCTTTTTAACCTGGCGACATGCTGGCTGTGGACATGTAGATCTAGTGGCAGCTCCTCCTTTTAAACATGTCGACATGCTGGCCGTGGACCTGTAGATCTAGTGGCAGCTCCTCCTTTTAACATGGCGACTTGCTGACCATGGACCTGTAGATCTAGTGGCAGCTCCTCCTTTTAAACATGTCGACATGCTGGCCGTGGACCTGTAGATCTAGTGGCAGCTCCTCCTTTTAAACATGGCCACATTCTTGCCGTGGATCTGTAGATCTAGTGGCTGCTCCTCCTTTTTAACATGGCCACATGCTGGCCGTGGACCTGTAGATCTAGTGGCAGCTCCTCCTTTTAAACATGGCGACATGCTAGCCGCGGGCCTGTAGATCTAGTGGCAGCTCTTCATTTTTCCTCCTTTTTACATGTCCACATTCTGCCGTGGACCTGTAGGCATGCTAGTGGCAGGCTCTCCTTTGGGGGTTTAACATGGCCAATGCGGGCCGCGGACCAATAGATCAGTGGCAGCTCCTCCTTTTAAACATGCGACATGCTGGCGCCACGGACCTTGTAGACTCCGTGGCAGCTCCTCCTTTTTAACATGGCAACATGCTGGCTGTGGACATGTAGATCTAGTGGCAGCTCCTCCTTTTTAACATGGCCACATGCTGGCCGTGGACCTGTAGATCTAGTGGCAGCTCCTCCTTTTAACATGGCGACATGCTGGCCGTGGACGTGTAGATCTAGTGGCAGCTCTTCCTTTTTAACATGGCCACATGCTGGCCGTGGACCTGTAGATCTAGTGGCAGCTCCTCCTTTTAAACATGGCGACATGCTGGCCGTGGACCTGTAGATCTAGTGGGAGCTCCTCCATTTAAAAATGGCCACATGCTGGCCGTGGACCTGTAGAATCTTATGGCAGCTCTCCTTTTAAAACATGGCAACATTCTGGCCGGGCCTGTAGATCTAAGTGTCAGCTCCTCCTTTTAAACATTGCCAACATGCTGGCCGCGGACCTGTAAATCTAGTGGCAGCTCTCGTTTTTTAACATGGCCAACATGTCTGGTCCGTGACCTGAGAATCTAGTGGCAGCTTCTCCTTTTTAACATGGGCCATCATGTCTGCCGTGGACTGTAGATCTATGCATCTCCTCCTTTTTAACATGGCCACATGCTGGCCGTGGACGTGTAGATCTAGTGGCAGCTCCTCCTTTTTAACATGGCGACATGCTGGCTGTGGACCTGTAGATCTAGTGGCAGCTCCTCCTTTTTAACATGGCGACATGCTGGCCGTGGACCTGTAGATCTAGTGGCAGCTCCTCCTTTTAACATGGCCACATGCTGGCCGTGGACCTGTAGATCTAGTGGCAGCTCCTCCTTTTTAACATGGCCACATGCTGTCCGTGGATCGGTAAATCTAGTGGCAGCTCCTCCTTTTTAACATGGCGACATGCTGGCCGTGGCCGTAGTCTAATGGCAGCTCCTCCTTTTTAACATGGCGACATGCTGGCCGTGGACCTGTAGATCTAGTGGCAGCTCCTCCTTTTAAACATGTCGACATGCTGGCTGTGGACCGGTAGACTGATCTAGTGGCAGCTCCTCCTTTTTAACATGGCGACATGCTGGCTGTGGACCTGCAGATCTAGTGGCAGCTCCTCCTTTTTAACATGGCCACATGCTGGCCGTGGACGTGTAGATCTAGTGGCAGCTCCTTCTTTTTAACATGTCGACATGCTGCCGTGGACCTGAGATCTAGTGGGCCGCTCCTCCTTTTTAACATGGCACATGCTTGCTGTGGCCTGTATATCTAGTGGGCAGCTCCTCCTTTTAACATGGCCACATGCTGGCCCGTGGACCTGTAGATCTAGGGCAGCTCCTCCTTTTAAAAACATGGCGACATGCTGCGGGGACGTGTAGATCTATGGCAGCTCTTCCTTTTTAACATGGGCCCCATGCTGTCGTGGACCTGTAGATCTAGTGGGCAGCTCCTCCTTTTAAACATGGCGACAGCTGGCCGTTGGACCTGTAGATCTAGTGGGGAGCTCCTCCATTAAAAATGGCCACCATGCTGGCCCCCGTGGACCTGTATATTCGTGTCAGCCTCCTCCTTTTAAACATGGGCACCATGCTGGCCGTGGGGACTGTAGATCTAGTGGCAGCTCTCCTTTTAAACATGGCCCACGCTGGCCGCGGACCTGTAAATCTAGTGGCAGCTCCTTTCCTTTTAACATGGCCACCTGCTGGCCGGGACGGTAGATCAGTGGCAGCCTCCCGCTTTTTAACATGGCCACATGCTGGCCGTGGACCTGTATATCTAGTGGCAGCTCCTCCTTTTTAACATGGCCACATTCTGGCCGTGGACCTGTAGATCTAGTGGCAGCTCCTCCTTTTTAACATGGCGACATGCTGGCTGTGGACCTGTAGATCTAGTGGCAGCTCCTCCTTTTTAACATGGCGACATGCTGGCCGTGGACCTGTAGATCTAGTGGCAGCTCCTCCTTTTTAACATGGCCACATGCTGGCCGTGGACCTGTAGATCTAGTGGCAGCTCCTCCTTTTTAACATGGCCACATGCTGTCCGTGGATCGGTAAATCTAGTGGCAGCTCCTCCTTTTTAACATGGCGACATGCTGGCCGTGGACCTGTAGATCTAGTGGCAGCTCCTCCTTTTTAACATGGCGACATGCTGGCCGTGGACCTGTAGATCTATTGGCAGCTCCTCCTTTTAAACATGTCGACATGCTGGCTGTGGACCGGTAGACTGATCTAGTGGCAGCTCCTCCTTTGTTACATGGCGACATGCTGCTTGTGGACCTGGGCAGAATCTAGTGCACTCCTCCTTTTAACATGGGCGACATCTGGCCGGACCTGTAGATCTAGTGGCAGCTCCTCTTTTTAACATGTCGACTTCTGGCCGTGGACCTTTCTGATCATGACACGTCCTCCTTTTTAACCTCGCGACATGCTGGGCTGTTGGACTTAGATCTAGTGGCAGCTCCTCCTTTTTAACAATTGCCACCTCTGGCGTGGCCTGTAATCTAGTGGGCAAGCTCCCTCTTTTAACATGGCGACTTGCTGACCATGGACCTGTAGATCTAGTGGCAGCTCCTCCTTTTTAACATGTCGACATGCTGGCCGTGGACCTGTAGATCTAGTGGCAGCTCCTCCTTTTGAACATGGCCACATTCTGGCCGTGGATCTTTAGATCTAGTGGCAGCTCCTGCTTTTAAACATGGCGACATGCTGGCCGTGGACCTGTAGATCTAGTGGCAGCTCCTCCTTTTTAACATGGCCACATGCTGGCCGTGGACCTGTGGATCTAGTGGCAGCTCCTCCTCTTAAACATGTCGACTTGCTGGCTGTGGACCTGTAGACTGATCTTGTGGCAGCTCCTCCTTTTTAACATGGCGACATGCTGGCTGTGGACCTGCAGATCTAGTGGCAGCTCCTCCTTTTTAACATGGCGACATGCTGGCCGTGGACCTGTAGATCTAGTGGCAGCTCCTCCTTTTTAACATGTCGACATGCTGGCCGTGGACCTGTAGATCTAGTGACAGGTCCTCCTTTTTAACCTCGCGACATGCTGGCTGTGGACGTGTAGATCTAGAGGCAGCTCCTCCTTTTTAACATGTCGACATTCTGGCCGTGGACCTGTAGATCTAGTGGCAGCTCCTCCTTTTAACATGGCGACTTGCTGACCATGGACCTGTAGATCTAGTGGCAGCTCCTCCTTTTTAACATGGCCACATGCTGGCCGTGGACCTGGAATCGAGTGCAGCTCCTCCTTTTAAACATGGCGACATGCTGGCTGTGGACCTGTAGATCTAGTGGCAGCTCCTCCTTTTTAACATGGCGACATGCTGGCCGTGGACCTGTAGATCTAGTGGCAGCTCCTCCTTTTTAACATGGCCACATGCTGGCCGTGGACATGTAGATCTAGTGGCAGCTCCTCCCTCCTTTTAACAGGCCACTGCTGGCGTCGTGGATCTGTCCAGTCTGCATCGACGTGTTGTCCTCCTCTTTTATATCCCCCTTTGCACCTTGCGTTTCCTTTTCCCTTTATCTCTCTCTTGTCCTCTCCTCTTGTTATCCCCCCTATTAGGGTCCTCCGCACGTTTCTTTCTGTTTTGGCGCCCAAATTTCTCTCTCTTATCAGCGTCCTCCTTTTAACAGTCGACATCTGGCGTGGACTGTAGATCTAGTGACACGTCCTCCTTTTAACCTCGCGACATGGCTGCTGTGGACTGAGATCTAGTGGCAGCTCCTCCTTTTTTAACATGTCGACAATTCTGGCCGTGGACCTGTAGATCAGTGGCAGCTCCTCCTTAACCATTGGACTTCGTGACCATGGACCTGAGATCTCGGCAGCTCCTCCTTTTTAACATGTCGACATGCTTGCCGATGACCTGTAGTCTAGTGGCAGCTCCTCCTTTGAACATGCCACATTCTGGCCTGTGGATCCTGGACCTGTAGATCTAGTGGCGCTCCGTCTTTTTAAATATGGGCTACATCTGGCCGTGGGACCTGTAGATCTATTGGCACTCCTCCTTTTAAAACATGTTCGACATGCGGGCCGTGACCTGTAAATCTATGGCAGCTCCTCCTTTTTAACATGGCCACATGCTGGCCGTGGACCTGGACATCTGTGCAGCTCCTCCTTTTAAATTTATGGTGACTGCGCCGTGGACCTGTAGATCTATAGTGTCAGCTCTCTCCTTTTAACATGGCCACATGGCTGGCCGTGGACCTGTAGATCTAGTGGCAGCTCCTCCTTTTAAACATGGCAACATGCTGGCCGTGGACCTGTAGATCTAGTGACAGCTCCTTCATTTTTAATTTGGCGACATGCTGGCCGTAGACCTGTAAATCTAGTGGCAGCTCCTCCTTTTTAACATAGCGACATGCTGGCCGTGGACCTGTAGATCTAGTGGCAGCTCCTCCTTTTTAAACGGTGCCACATGCTGGCCGTGGACCAGTAGTCTAGTGGCAACTCCTCCTCCTTTTAAACTGGCGTACATGCTGGCCGTGGACCTGTGATCTAGTGGCAGCTCCTCTTTTAAACTGTCGACATTGACGGCCGTTGACCTGTAGATCTACTGGCACTTCTCCTCCTTTTTAACATGGCACATGCGGGCCGTGACCTGTAGATCTGTGGCAGCTCCTCCGCTTTTTAAAACATGCGACCATGCTGCCTGTGGACCTGTAGATCTATTGCAGCTCCTCCTTTCAATATGGCCACAGCTGGCCGTGGACCTGTTAATCTAGTGGCGCTCCTCTTTTAACACGGCCACATGCTGGCCGTTGACTGTATATCTAGTGGGCATCTCCTCACTTTTAATATGGCGAATGGCTGGCCGTGGACCTGTAAGCTAGTGGCAGCTCCTCCTTTTTTTACATGGCGACATGCTGGCCGTGGACCTGTAGATCTAGTGGCCCAGCTCCTACCTGTAACAGTGGCCACATGCTGGCCGTGGACCTGTAGATCTAGTGGCAGCTCCTCCTTTTTAAACATGGCACATGCTTGGCCGTAGACCTGTAGATCTAGTGGCAAGCTCCTCCTTTTAACTTGGCGACAATGCTGGGCCGTGGACCTGTAGATCTAGTGGCAGCTCCTCCTTTTTAACAGGCCACATGCTGGCCGTGACCTGTATATCTGTGAGCAGCTCCTCCTTTTTATGGGACATGCTGGCCGTGGACCTGTAGATCTAGTGGCAGCTCCTCCTTTTTAACATGGCACATGCTGGCCGTGGACATTAGATCTAGTGGCAGCTCCTCCTTTTAAACCTGGCGACTCTGGCTGGGACCTGTAGATCTATGGCAGCTCCCTCCTTTTTAACATGGCACATGCTGGCCGTGGACCTGTAGATCTAGTGGCAGCTCCTCCTTTTAAACATGGCGACATGCTGGCCTTGGACCTGTAGATGCTATGGCAGCTCCTCCTTTTTAAACATGTCGACATCTCGTGCCGTGGACCTGTAGATCTAGTGGCAACTCCTCCTTTTACATGGCGACATGCTGGCCGTGGACTGTAGATCTAGTGGCAAGCTCCTCCTTTTAAAATGGTCACATGCTGGCCTGTGGACCTGTAAATCTATGGCAGCTCCTCTTTTAATTATGGCCCACTGCTGGCCGTGGACCTGTAGAGTCTAGTGGCCAAGCTCCTCCCTTTTTAATATGTCGACATGCTGGCCGTGGACCTGTAGATCGTGCAGCTCCTCCTTTTTAACATGGTCGACATGCTGGCCGTGGACCTGTAATCTAGTGGCGCAGCTCCTCCATTTTTTTAACATGCCACATGCTGGCCGTGGACCTGTAGATCTAGTGGCACTCCTCTCCTTTTAACATGGCGACATTGGCCGTGGACCTGTAATGCTAGTGGCAGCTCCTCCTTTAACTGTCGACATGCTGGCCGTGGACCTGTAGATCTAGTGGTGCAGCTCCTCCTTTTATAACATGGCCACATCTGCCGTGGCCTGTACATCTAGTGGCAGCTCCTCTTTTTAACATGGGACATGCTGGCCGTGGACCTGTAGATCTCGTGGCAGCTCCTCCTTTTTAAACATGGCCACATGCTGGCCGTGGACCTGTAGTCTAGTGGCAGCTCCTCCTTTTAAACATGGCGACATGCTGGCCGTGGACCTGTAATCTAGTGGCAGCTCCTCCTTTTAAACATGGCAAATGCTGGCCGTGGACCTGTAGATCTGTAGGGGCAAGCTCCTCCTTTTTAACATGGCGACATGCTGGCCGTGGACCTGTAGATCTAGTGGCATTCTCCTCCTTTTAAACATGCTCATGCGGCCGTGGACCTGTAGATCTAGTGGCAGCTCCTCCTTTTTAATATGCACATGCTGGCCGTGGACCTGTAGATCTAGTGGCAAACTCCCCTTTTAACATGGCCACATGCTGGCCGTGGACCTGTAGATCTAGTGGCAGCTCCCCTCTTTTTAAACTGGCCACAATGCTGCCGTGGACCGTAGATCTAGTGGCAGCTCCCTCCTTTTAAACATGTCGACATGCTGGCCGTGACCTGTAATCTAGTGGCAGCTTCCTCCTTTTTAACATGTGGCACATGCTGGCCGTGGACCTGTAGATCTAGTGGCAGCTCCTCCTTTTAACATGCCGACATGCGGGCCTGTGGACCTGTAGATCTAGTGGCAGCTCCTCCTTTTTTACATGGCGACATGCCTGCTGTGGACCTGTAATCTAGTGGCAGCTCCTCCTTTATAACCACATGCTGGCCGTGGACCTGTAGATCTAGTGGCAAGCTCCTCCTTTTAAAACTGCCGACATGCCTGGCCGTGGACCTGTAGATCTAGTGGCAGCTCCTCCTTTTTAAATTCGACATGCTGGCCGTGGACCTGTAATCTAGTGGCAGCTCCTCCTTTTTAACATGGCCGACATGCTGGCCGTGGACCTGTGATCTAGTGGCAGCTCCTCCTTTTTACTGGCGCATGCTGCCGGTGGACCTGTAGATCCTAGTGGCAGCTCCTCCTTTTAAACATTGCGACATGCATGGCCGTGGACCTGTAGATCTAGTGGCAGCTCCTCCTTTTACACTGGCACATGTGGCCGTGGACCTGTAGATCTAGTGGCAGCTCCTCTTTTTAATATGGCGACATGCTGGGCCGTGGACCTGTAATCTAGTGGCGCTCCTCCTTTTAAACATGTCGACATGCTTGGTCCGTGGACCTGTAGATCTAGTGTACAGCTCCTCCTTTTAAACATGGCGACATGCTGGCCGTGACCTGTAGATCTAGTGGCAGCTCCTCCTTTTTACGGCCTACATGCTGGCCGTGGACCTGTAGATCTAGTGGCAAGCTCCTCCTTTTAACATGGCGACATGCTGTGGCCGGTGGACCTGTAGATCTCGTGGCACAGCTCCTCCTTTTTAAACATGTCGACATGCTGGCCGTGGACCTGTAGATCTATGGCAGCTCCTCCTCTTTAACATGGCCCTGATGCGGGCCGTGGACCTGTAGATCTAGTGGCAGCTCCTCCTTTTTAACATGGCGACCAATGCTTGCTGTGGACCTGTAGATCTAGTGGCAGCTCCTTCTTTTAATAATGGCGACATGCTGGCTGGCCGTGGACCTGTGATCTAGTGGCAGCTCCTCCTTTAAAACATGGCCGACATGCTGGGCCGTGGACCTGTAAATCTAGTGGCAGCTCCTCCTTTTTAATCATGGTCGACATGTCTGGCCGGGACCTGTAAATCTAGTGGCAGCTCCTCCCTTTTTAACATGGCCACATGCTTGGCCGTGGACCTGTAGATCTAGTGGCAGCTCCTCCTTTTAACATGGCGACATGCTGGCCGTGGACCTGTAGATCTAGTGGCAGCTCCTCCTTTTAAACTGTCGACATGCTGGCCGTGGACCTTTAATCTAGTGGCAAGCTCCTCCTTTTTAACATGGCGACATGCTGGCCGTGGACCTGTAAATCTAGTGGCAGCTCCTCCTTTTAATATGGTGACATGCTGGCCGTGGACCTGTAGATCTAGTGGCAATCTCCTCCTTTTTACATGGCCACATGCTGGCCGTGGACCTGTAGATCTAGTGCAGCTCCTCCTTTTAAACATGGCGACATGCTGGCCGTGGACCTGTAGATCTAGTGGCAGCTCTCCTTTTAAACAGGCGAACATGCTGGCCGTGGACCTGTAGATCTAGTGGCAGCTCCTCCTTTTTAACATGGCGACATGCTGCCGTGGACCTGTAGATCTAGTGGCAACTCCTCCTTTTAACAATGGCCACATGCTGGCCGTGGACCTGTTAGCATAGTGGCAGCTCCTCCTTTTATATGACCAACATGCTGGCCGTGGACCGTTAGATCTAGTGGCAGCTCCTCCTTTTAAACATGGCTCCACATGCTGGCCGTGGACCTGTAGATCTAGGGCAGCTCCTCCTTTTAACTGGCCACTGCTGGCCCGTGGACCTGTAGATCTAGTGGCACTCCCTCCTTTTAAAACATGGCCACATGCTGGCCGTGGACCTGTAGTATCTAGTGGCAGCAAGCTCATCCTTTTAAACATGTCGACATGCTGGCCGTGGCCACTGTAGATCTAGTGGCAGCTCCTCCTTTTAAACATGTCGACATGCTGGCCGTGGACCTGTAGATCTAGTGGCAGCTCCTCCTTTTTAACAATGGCCACATGCTGGCGTGGACCGTAAATCTAGTGGCAGCTCCTCCTTTTAATTATGGACATGCTGGGGCCGTGGACCTGTAGATCTAGTGGCAGCTCCTCCTTTTTAACATGGCCACATGCTGGCCGTGGACCTGTAGATCTAGTGGCAGCTCCTCTCCTTTTTAAATATGGCCACTGCTGGCCGGGACCTGTAATCTAGTGGCAGCTCCTCCTTTTTAAACATGGCGACATGCTGGCCGTTGACCTGTAGATCTAGTGCAGCTCCTCCTTTTAAACATGTCGACATGCTGGCCGTGGACCTGTATCTACTGGCAGCTCCTCCTTTTTAACATGCGCACATGGGCCGTGGACCTGTAGATCTAGTGGCAAGCCTCCTCCTTTTTAACATGGCCACATGCTGCCGTGGACCTGTAGAATCTAGTGGCAGCTCCTCCTTTTTAAACGTCCACATGCTGGCCGTGGACCTTTAAACTAGTGGCAGCTCCTCCTTTTAACACGCCAATGGCTGGGGCGTGGCCTGTAGATCTAGTGGCAAGCTCCTCCTTTAATATGTGGACATGCTGCCGTGCCACCTGTAAATCTAGTGGCAGCTCCTCCTTTTTAACATGGCCACATGCTGGCCGTGACCTGTAAGATCTAGTGGCAGCTCCTCCTTTTAACGGGGCACATGCTGGCCGTGGACCTGTAGATCTAGTGGCAGCTCCTCCTTTTAAACATGCGACATGCTGGCCGTGGACCTGTAGATCTATGGCAGCTCTCTCCTTTTAACATGTCGACATGCTGGCCGTGGACCTGTAGATCTAGTGGCAGCTCCTCCTTTTTAACATGGCCACATGCTGGCCGTGGACCTGTAAATCTAGTGGCAGCTCCTCCTTTTAATTATGGTGACATGCTGGCCGTGGACCTGTAGATCTAGTGGCAGCTCCTCCTTTTAACATGGCCACATGCTGGCCGTGGACCTGTAGATCTAGTGGCAGCTCCTCCTTTGTAAACATGGCCATCTGGCCGTGGACCTGTAGATCTAGTGGCAGCTCATCCTTTTAACAGGCGAAATGCTGGCCGTGGACCTGTAGATCTAGTGGCAGCTCTCCTTTTAACATGGCTACATGCTGCCGTGGACCTGTAGATCTAGTGGCACTCCTCCTTTTTAAACATGGCCACATGCTGGCCGTGGACCTGTAGATCTAGTGGCACTCCTCCTTTTTAATTATGACCATGCTGGCCGTGGACCAGTAGATCTTAGTGGCAACTCCTCTCCTTTTAAACATGGCGACATGCTGGCCGTGGACCTGTGATCTAGTGGCAGCTCCTCCTTTTTAACAGTGGCCACATTGCTGGCCGTGGACCAGTAGATCTAGTGGCACTCCTCCTTTTAAACATGTCGACATGCTGGCCGTGGACCTGTAGATCTAGTGCAGCTCTCCTTTTAACATGTCGACATGCTGGCCGTGGACCTGTAGATCTACTGGCATGCTCCTCCTTTTAACATGGCCACATGCGGCCGTGGCCGTAGATCTAGTTGGCAGCTCCTCCTTTTTAAATGGGACATGCTGGCGTGGACCTGTAGATCTAGTGGCAGCTCTCCTTTTAAAGGCTGACATGCTGGCCGTGGACCTGTAGATCTAGTGGCAGCTCCTCCTTTTTAAAAACATGGCCACATGCTGGCCGTGGACCTGTCGAATCTATGGCAAGCTCCTCCTTTTTACATGGCGCACATGCTGGCCGTGGACCTGTAGATCTAGTGCAGCTCCTCCTTTTTAACATGGCCACATGCTGGCCGTGGACCTGTAGATCTAGTGGCAGCTCCTCCTTTTACATGGCGACATGCTGGCCGTGGACCTGTAGATCTAGTGGCAGCTCCTCCTTTTAAACATTGCCACATGCTGGCCGTGGACCTGTAGAGTCTAGTGGCAGCTCCTCCTTTTAAACAGGCAACATGCTGGCCGTGGCCTGTAGATCTATGGCCGCTCCTCCTTTTAACCACATGGGCGACATGCTTGGCCGTGGACACTGTAGATCTAGTGGCAGCTCCTCCTTTTAAACATGGCGACATGCTGGCCGTGGACCTTGTAGATCTAGTGGCAGCTCCTCCTTTTTAACATGGCCACATGCTGGCCTGGACGAGATCTAGTGGCACTCACTCCTCCTTTTAAACATGGCGACATGCTGGCCGTGGACCTGTAGATCTAGTGCGCTCCCTCCTTTTAAACATGGTCGAGATGCTGGCCGTGGACCTGTAGATCTATCTGGCACTCCTCTTTTAAACATGGCCACATGCGGCCCGGGACCAGTTTTTGTTTTAACAGATCCTAGTGGCAGGCTACCTCCTTTTAACAGGCGCATGCTGCCTGTGACCTGTAGATCTAGTGGCAGCTCCTCCTTTTTAACATGGCCACAATGCTGGCCGTGGACCTTAAGATCTAGGGCAGCTCCCCTCCTTTTAATATGGTCGACCATGCTGGCCGTGGACGCTGTAGATCTAGTGGCAGCTCCTCCTTTTTAACATGGCACATGCTGGCCGTGGACCTGTAGATCTAGTGCAGCTCTCCTTTTTAACATGCGACATGCTGGCCGTGGACCTGTAGATCTAGTATGGCAGCTCCCCTTTTAAACATGCGACTTGCTGGCCGTGGACCTGTAGATCTTGTGCAGCTCCTCCTTTTTAACATGGCCACATGCTGGGCCGTGGACCTTGATCTAGTGCAGCTCTCCTTTTTACATGGCGATATGCTGGCCGTGGACCTGTAGATCTAGTGGCAGCTCCTCCTTTTTAACATGGCCACATGCTGGCCGTGGACCTGTAATCTCAGTGGCAGCTCTCCTTTTTAACATGGCGACTGCTGGCCGTGGACCTGTAGATCTAGTGGCAGCTCCTCCTTTTTAAACATGGCAAATGCTGGCCGTGACCTGTAGATCTAGTGGCAGCTCATCCTTTTAAACACGGCGAACATGCTGGCCGTGGACCTGTAGATCTAGTGGCAGCTCCTCCTTTTTAACATGCGACATGCTGGCCGTGGACCTGTAGATCTAGTGGCGCTCCCTCCCTTTTAAACTACGGCCACATGCTGGCCGTGGACCTGTAATTCTATGGCAGCTCCTCCTTTTTAACATGGCCGACATGCTGGCCGTGGACTGTAGATCTAGTGGAGCTCCTCCTCCTCCTTTAACATGTCGACAATGCTGTGCCGTGGACCTGTAGATCTAGTGGCAGCTCCTTCCTTTTAACCATGGCGACATGCTGGCCGTGGACCTGTAGATCTAGTGGCAGTCCTCTTTTTAACATGTCGACATGCTTGGCCGTGGACCTGTAGATCTAGCTGGCAGCTCCTCCTTTTAACACATGGCGCTGCCTGCCTGGGACCTGTAGATCTAGTGGCACGTCCTCCTTTTTAACATGGCAACATGCTGGCCGTGGACCTGTAATCTAGTGGCAGCTCCTCCTTTTAATATAGGACATGCTGGCCGTGGACCTGTAGATCTAGTGGCAGCTCCTCCTTTTAACATGGCCACATGCTGGCCGTGGACCTGTAGATCTAGTGGCAGCTCCTCCTTTTAATATGTCGACATGCTGGCCGTGGACCTGTAAATCTCGTGGCAGCTCCTCCTTTTTAACATGGCCACATGCTTGGCCGTGACCTGTAGATCTAGTGGCAGCTCCCTCCTTTTTAACATGGCGACATCGCTTGCCGTGGACCTGTAGATCTAGTGGCAGCTCCTCCTTTTAAACATGGCGACTGATGCAGGCCGTGGACATGTAGATCTAGTGGCAGCTCCTCCTTTTAAAACAGGCCACATGCTTGGCCGTGGATCTGTATATCTAGTGGCAGCTCCTCCTTTTTAACAGGCCACATGCTGGCCGTGGGACTTGTAAATCTGTGGGAGCTCCTCCTTTTAAACATGTCACATGCTGGCCGTGGACCATGTAGATCTAGTGGCAGCTCCTCCTTTTAAACATGGCGACATGCTGGCCGTGGACCAGTAGATCTAGTGGCACTCCTCCTTTTAATATGGTGACAATGCTGCCGTGGACCAGAATCTATGGCACTCCTCCTTTTTTAAAGACGCTTGCGCCATGGACCTGTAGATCTCAGTGGCAGCTCCTCCTTTTAACATGTCCTACATGCTGGCCGTGGACCTGTATATCTAGTGGCAGCTCCCTCCTTTTCAATTCATGGCCACATGGCCGTGACCTGTATTAGTGGCTCCTCCTTTTAAAAACATGGCCGGACATGCTTGCGTGGACTGTAGATCTAGTTGGTCAGCTCCTCCTTTTATTCAGGCACATCTGGCCGTGGACCTGTAAATCTAGTGGTCAGCTTCCTCTTTTACATGTCACTGCCTTTGCCCGTGGACCTGTAATCTAGTGGCAAGCTCCTCCTTTTTAACATTGGTCGCCTGGCTGGCCGTGGACCTGTAATACTGTGGCAGCTCCTCCTTTTAACATGCGAACATGCTGGCCGTGGCCACTGTAGATCTAGTGGCACTCCTCCTTTAAACATTCGACATCTGGCCGTGGACCTGTAGATCTAGTGTCAGCTCCTCCTTTTTAACATGGCACTGCTTGGCCGTGGACCTGTAAATCTAGTGGCGCTCCTCCTTTTAAATTATGGTACAGTGCTGCCGTGGACCTGTAGATCTGATTGGCATCTCCCTCCTTTTTAACATGGCCCACTCTGGCCGTGACCTGTAGATTCTAGTGCAGCTCCTCCTTTTTAAAACATGCCACATGCTTGGCGCGTGGACCTGTAATCTAGTGGCAGCTCTCCTTTAAACATGGCAACATGCTGGCCGTGGACGGCTGTAAGATCGTTAGTGGGCAGCTCTCCTTTTAAACATGTCCATTCTGGCCGTGGACGCTTTAGATCTAGTGGCAGCTCCTCGCTTTAACAATGGCACATGCTGGCCGTGGACTGTAGATCTATTGGCACTCCTCCTTTTAATTATGGTGACCATGCTGGCCGTGGACGCTGTGATCTAGTGGCAGCTCCGCCTTTTAAACACTGGCGACATGCTGGCCGTGACCTGTAGATCTTGGCATCTTCTCCTTTTAACATGGCGTCACTCTGCCGTGGACCTGTAGATCTAGTGGCAGCTCCTCCTTTTTAACGATGGGCGATATGCTGGCTGTGGACCTGTAGATCTATGGGGCAGCTCCTCCTTTTAACATGGCCACATTCTGGCCGTGGACCTGTAGATCTAGTGGTGGGCAAGCGCCTCCTTTTTTAACATGCGACTTGCTGCCGTGACCTGTTAGATCTAGTGGCACTCTCCTTTTAAACATGCCACATGCTGGCCGGTGGACCTCTAGATTAGTGGCAGCTCCTCCTTTTAAAAAACACGGCAACATGCTGGCTCGTGACCTGTTAGATCTTGTGGCAGCTCCTCCTTTTTAACAATGGCGACATGCTGGGCCGTAAGGACCTGTAGATCTAGTGGCAGCTCCTCTCTTTAAACAAACGGCCACATGCCTGGCCGTGGACTTGTAGATCATAGTGGCAGCTCCTCCTTTTACTGGCCCATGCTGGCCGTGGACTTTGTAGATCTAGTGGTAGACTTCCTCCTTTTAAACATGTCGACAGCTGGCCGTGACCTGTAGATCCTAGTAGTGGCGCTCCTCCCTCTTTAAACAGCGCATATGGCTGAGCCATGGATGTAGATCTAGTGGCAGCTCCTCTTTTACATCATGCCACATCTGGCCGTGGACCTGTAGATCTAGTGGCAAAACAGCGCCTCCTTTGTAAAACGGACGCTTGCGGCCGTGACCTGTAGATCTAGTTGCGAGCTCCTCCTTTAACATGGCCCATGCTGGCCGTGAGCTGTACATCTAGTGGCAGCTCCTCCTTTTAATAAGGCGACATGGGCCGTGGACCTGTAGATCTTAGTGGCAGCTCCTCCTTTTTTAACACGTGGCACATGCTGCCGTGGACCTGTAGTCTAGTGGCAGCTCCTCCTTTTTATATACTCCGACTCGAATCAGGCACTCCCCCTATGAACTGGCGACAGTGGCGGTACCCTGTAACTTGTGGCAGCTCCTCCTTTTAACATTGGCGACATGCTGGCCGTGGACCTGTAGTCTTAGTGGCAGCTCCTCCTTTTTAACATGGCGATATGCCTGCTGGACCTGTAGAATCTAGTGGCAGCTGCCTCCTTTTTTACCATGGCCACATGCTGGCCGTGGACCTGTAGATCTAGTGCAGCGCCTCTTTTTAACATGGCGACTTGCTGGCCGTGGACCTGTAGATCTAAGTGGCAGTCCTCCTTTTAAACTGGCCACATGCTGGCCGGTGGACCTTAGATCTAGTGGCACAGCTCCTCCCTTTTAAACACGGCAACATGCGCCGTGGACCTGTGAGATCTTGTGGCAGCTCCTCCTTTTTAAAACATGGCGACATGCTGGCCGTGGACCTGTAGATCTAGTGGCAGCTCCTCCTTTAAACACGGCCACAATCTGCCGTGGACTGAGATCTAGTGGCAGCTCCTCCTTTTAACATGGCCACATGCGGCGTGGACTGTAGAATCTAGTGGTAGCTCCTCCTTTTAACATGTCGACTGCTGGCCGTGGACCTGTAGATCTATTGGCAGCTCCTCCTTTTAAACACTGCTGTTGCTGCCCGTGGCACTGTAATCTAGTGCAGCTCCCTCTTTTAACACGGCACATGCGGCCTGGGACCTAGTGATCTGTGGCGCTCCTCCTTTTTCTTTAACAGGCACAGTCCTTGTGCCTGGACCTGTAGATCTAGTGGCTAGCTAGCTCCTCTTTTAACATGCGCCAGCATGTGGCTTGTCGGGACTCTGTAATCTTAAGTGGCAGCTCCTCCTTTTAACTTTGGGACATGCTGGCCGTGGAACCTGTAGATCGTGGCAAGCGTCCTCCTTTTTAACATGCACTGCTGCCGTGGACCTGTAGATCTATGGCAAAGCTCTCCTTTTTAAATATGTGCCGACATGCTGGCCGTGTACCTTAGAATCTAGTGATCAGCTCTCTCCTTTTAAAACACGGCACATGCTGGCCGTGGACCTGTAGTCTTCGTGGCAGCTCCTCCTTTTTTAACATGGCGACATGCTGCCGTGGACCTGTAGATCTAGTGGCATCTCCCTCCTTTTTTAACCACGGCCACATGCTGTCTCGTGGACTTGTAGATCTATGGCAGCTCCTCCTTTTACATGGCCACATGCTGGCCGTGGACTTGTAGATCTAGTGTAGCTCCTCCCTCCTTTTAAAACATTTCGACATGCTGGCCGTGGACCTGTAGATCTAGTGCGCTCCTTCTTTTAAAAAACACGACGCTTGCGACCATGGACCTTTAGACTAGTGGCAGCTCTCCTTTTTAACATTGCCACATGGCTGGCCGTGGACCTTTAGATCTAGTGGCAGCGCCTCCTTTTTAACATGGCGACTTGCTGGCCGTGGACTGTAGATCTAGTGGCAGCTCCCCTTTTAAACATGGCCACATGCTGGCCGTGGACCTGTAGATCTAGTTGCACTCCGCCTTTTAAACACGGCCAACATGCTTGGCCGTGGACCTGTAAGATCTTGTGGCAGCTCCCCTTTTTTAACATGGCGACATGCTGGCCGTGGACCTGTAGATCTAGTGGCAGCTCCCTCCTTTTAAACACGCCACATGCTGGCCGTGGACCGTAGATCTTGTGTCAGCTTCCTCCTTTTTTAACATGGCGACATGCTGCCGTGGACCTGTAGAATCTAGTGGCAGCTCCTCCTTGTTTAACATGGCGATTCTGGCTGTGGACCTGTAAGATCTTAGTGGGCATCGCTCCTCCTTTTTCACATGCCACATGCTTGCGTGGACCTGTAGATCTAGTGCAAAGCGCCTCCTTTTTTAACAATGGCGACCTTGCTGGCCGGACCTGTAGATCTAGTGCAGCTCCTCCTTTTAAACATGGCCACATGCTGGGCCGGCGGACCCTGTAGATCTGTGGCAGCTCTCCTTTTAAACACGGCAACATGCTGGCCGTGGACCTGTAATCTTGTGGCAGCTCCTCCTTTTTAACATGGCGACATGCTGGCCGTGGACCTGTAATCAGTGGCGCTCCTCCCTTTTAAAACACGCCACATTCTGGCCGTGGACTTGTTATCTAGGGCAGCTCCTCCTTTTTAATTAACATTGCCACAGCTGGCCGTGGACTTGTAGATCTAGTGGTAGCTCCTCCTTTTTAAACATGGTCGACTGTGCTGGCCGTGGACCTGTAGATCTAGTGGCAGCTCCTCCTTTTACACGAACCTTGGGACCATGACCTGTAATCAGTGGCAGCTTCCTCCTTTTTACATGGCCACATGCTGGCCGTGGACCTGTAGATCTAGTGGCAGCGCCTCCTTTTTAACTGGCCACATGCTGGGCCGTGGACCTGTAGATCTAGTTGCAAAAGCTCCTCCTTTTTAACCATGGCCACATGCTGGCCGTGACCTGTAGATCTAGTGGCAGAGCTCCTCCTTTAAACATGGCCACATGCTGGCCTTGGACCTGTAGCTCTAGCCGGCAGCTCCTCCATTTAAACAGGCAACATGCTGGCCGTGGACCTGTAGATCTAGTGGCAGCTCCCTCCTTTTAAACATGATCGACATGCTGGCTGTGGACTTGATCTAGTGGTCAGCTACTCTTTAAATGGCCACATCTGGCCGTGGAACCTGTGATCTAGTGGCAAGCATCTCCTCCTTTAATATGGTGACTGCTGGCCTTGGACCTGTAGATCTTAGTGGCGCAAGCTCCTCCTTTTAACACGGCGACATCTGGCCATTGACCTGTAGATCTTGTGGCAGCTCCTCCTTTTAACATGGCGACTGCTGGCCGTGGCCCTGTAGATCTAGTGGCAGCTCCTCTCCTTTTTAAACATGGCGATATGCTGGCTTGGACCTGTGAGATCTAGTGTAAGCTCCTCTTTTTTAACATGGCCACATGCTTGCCGTGGACCTGTCGAGAACCCCCCCCCCCCCCCCCCCCAAGTCAGGTTAAAAAAAAAGCAAGAGTAAAAACGTACATGGACAACAAGAGAAAGAGACAATCGCAAACTGGCAGAAGGCAACCCACAAGAGACGGCTTCTCCCCCCCTCCCCCCGCATTTGGCCCATGTAAAAAGGAGAGCTTCACTAGTCTACCGGTCCCACAGCCAGCATATCGCCATGGTTTCAAAGGAGGAGCTGCCGCTCGATCTACAAGGTCCACGTCCACATGTCGCCAGTTAAAAAGGAGGAGCTCCACAAGATCTACAGGTCTCAAGGCCAGCATGTCCGCCGTGTTTAAAGGAGAGTCTGCCACTAGTTACAGGTCCCGGCCAGCATGGTACCATAATTAAAAGGAGGAGCTGCCACTAGATCCTACAGTCCACGGCCGCATGTGGCCATGTTTTTAAAAGGAGGAGCTGCCACTAGATCTACAGGTCCACAGCCAGCAGGTCGAATGTTTAAAAGGAGGAGCTGCCACTAGATCTACAGTTCCCGGCCAGCCTGTTTGCCTGTTAAATGGAGGAGCTGCCGCGAGATCTACAGGTCCACGGCCAGCATGGGGCCATGTTTAAAAGGATAGTGCCACTAGATCTTACAGGTCCACGGTCCATCTTGGCCATGTTAAAAAGGATGAGCTGCCACTAGATTCACAGTTCCACGGCCAGCAGTGGCCATGTTTAAAAAGGAGGCGCTGCACTAGATCTACAGGTCCACGCCTATCAGGTGGCCATTGTTTAAAAAGGAGGAGCTGCCACTAGATCTACAGGTTCCATGGTCAGCAAGCGTCTGTTTAAAAGGAGGAGCTGCCACTAGATCTACAGGTCCACGCCAGCATGTCTACTGTTTAAAAGGAGGAGCTACCACTAATGATCTACAAGTCCCACGGCCAGCAATGTGCCATGTTTAAAAAGGAGAGCTGCGCACTAGATCTACAATTCCACGGCCAGCATGTTGGCCGTGTTTAAAGGAGGAGCTGCCCTAGATCTACAGTCCCGGCCAGCATGTCGCCATGTTAAAAAGGAGAGCTTGCCACAAGATCTACAGGTCCACGGCCAGCATGTTGGCCGTGTTTACAATTAGGAGCTGCCACTAGATTTACAGGTCCAGCAGCATGTGGCCATGTTTAAAAGAGGAGCTGCCACGATATCTACAGGTCCCGGCCAGCAAGTCGCCATGTTAAAAGTAGGCGCTGCCAACTAGATCTACAGGTCCACGCCAGCTGTGGCCATTTTAAAAAGGAGGAGCGCCATCTAGATCTACAGGTCCACAGCCAGCATATCGCCATGTTACAAAGGAGGAGCTGCCCTAGATCTACAGGTCCACGGCCAGCTGTCGTCCAGGTTAAAAAGGGAGCTGCCACAAGACTACTTCCACGGCCAGCAATGTGGCCGTGTTTAAAAGGAGGCAGCTTGCCACTAGAATCTACAGGTCCTCGGCCACATTTCGCATGTTAAAAAGGAGGAGCTGGCCACAAGATATACAGGTCCCGGCCAGCATGTTGCCGGTTAAAGGCGGATCTGCCACTAGATCTACAGGTCCACGGCCAGCATGTGGCCATGTTTAAAGGAGGCGCTTGCCACTAGATCTACAGGTCCACGGCCAGCAAGTCGCCCATGTTAAAAAGAGAGGCGCGGCCACTAGATCACATGTCCACGGCCAAAGCATGTGCCTTTAAAAAGGAGGAGCTCCACTAGTCTACAGGTCCATGGCCGCAAGCTTCGTGTTAAAAGAAGGAGGCTGCCACTAGATCCTACAGGTCCACGCCAGCATGTCGCACATGTTTAAAAGGAGGAGCGACACTATATCTACAAGTCCCGGCCAGCCTGTGGCCATGTTAAAAAGGAGGACTGCACTAATCTACAAGTCCACGGCCAGCATGTGGCCGTGTTTAAAAGGAGGAGCTGCCCTAGATCTACAGGTCCACGGCCAGCATGTCTGCATGTTAAAAAGGAGGAGCTTTGCACAAAATCGAACAGGTCCACGGCCAGCATTTCCGTGTTTAAAAAGGACTTGCCACTAGATCTACAGGTCCACGGCAGCATGTTGCCATGTTAAAAGGGGACGGCCACTAGATCTACATGTCCACGGCAGAAGTCGCCATTTAAAAAGGAGGCGCTGCACTAGATCTACAAGGTCCGGCCAGCATTTGGCCATGTTAAAAAGGATGAGCTGCCACTAGATCGTACAGGTCCACGCAGCCTATCGCCAATGTTAAAAGGAGGAGCTGCCACTATATCTACAGGCCACGGCCAGCATGTCGCCATGTTAAAGGAGGAGCTGCCACAAGATCTACAGGTCCAAGGCCAAGCATGTCGCCGTGTTTAAAAGAGGAAGTCTGCCACTAGATCTACAGGTCCATGGTCCAGCAAGCGTTCCTGTTAAAACGGAGGAGCTGCCACTAGATCTACAGGTCGCACGGCCAGCATGTGCCATGTTTAAAAGGAGGAGCTACCACTATATCTACACGTCCACGGCCATCATGTTGGCCATGTTGAAAAGGGGAGCTGCACTAGATCTACAGTCCACGGCCAGCATGTGGCCGTGTTCTAAAATGAGGAGCTGCCACTAGATCTACAGGTCCACGGCCAGCATGGTACCCCCCCCCCCCCCCCCCCCCCCCCCCCCGCCATGTTTAAAGGAGAGCTGCCACAAGATCTACAGGTCACGGCAGCATGTTGCCGTGTTTTAAAAGAGAGCTGCCACTAGATCTACAGGTCGCACGCCAGCATGTGGCCATGTTTAAAAGAAGGAGCTGCCACTAATCTACAGTCACGGCAGCAGTCGCCATGTTAAAAGGATGCGCTGCACTAGATCTACAAGGTCCACGCAGCATGTGGCCATGTTAAAAAGGAGGAGCTGCCAACTAGATATACAGGTCCACAGCCAGCATATCGCCATGTTAAAAAGGAGGAGCTGCCACTAGATCTACAGGTTCCACGGCCGCATGTCGCCATGTTAAAGATGAGCTGCCACAAATCTACAGGTCCACTGCCAGCATGTGGCCCGTGGTTTAAAAGGAGGAGCTGCACTAGATCTACAGGTCCAACGGCCAGCAGTCGCCATGTAAAAAGGAGGAGCTGCCAAAAGATCTATCAGGTCCACTGCCAGCATGTTGCCGTGTTTAAAAGGAGGCTGCCCTAGACTACAGGCACGGCCAGCATGTGGCCATGTTTAAAAGGAGGAGCTGCACTAGATCTACAGGTCCACGGCACAAGTCGCCATGTTAAAAAGAGGCGCTGCCACTAGATTACAGGTCCACGGCCAGCATGTGGCCATGTTAAAGGAGAGCTTGGCCACTAGATCTACGGTCCCATGGTCAGCAGCGTCGTGTTTAAAATAAGGATCTGCCCACTAGATCTACAGGTCCCGGCCAGCATTTCGACATGTTTTTTAAAAGGATGAGCTACCACTAGATCTCAGGTCAGTCGCAGCATGTGGCCAGGTTCAAAGGTATGAGCTGCCACTAGATCTACAAGTCCCACGGCCAGCATTTGGCCGTGTTTAAAGGAGGAGCTGCCACTAGATCGACAGGTCCACGGCCAGCATGTCTCCATGTTAAAAGGATGAGCGCCACAAATCTCCATGTCCGACGGCAGCATGTTGCCGTGTTAATGGATGAAGCTGCCACTAGATCTGCATGTCCACGGCCGCATGTGGCCATGTTTAAAAGGAGGAGCTGCCACTAGATCTACAGGTCCACGGCCAGCAAGTCGCCATGTTAAAAAGGAGGCGCTGCCACTAGATCTACAGGTCCACGGCCAGCATGTGGCCATGTTTAAACGGAGGATCTGCCACTAGATCTAGCAGTCCACAGCCCAGCGTATCGCCATGTTAAAAAGGAGGAGCTGCCACTAGATCTACAGGTCCACGGCCAGCATGTCGGCCATGTTGAAAAGGAGGAGCTTGCCACAAGATCTACAGGTCCAAGGCCAGCATGTCGCCGGTTTACAAGGAGGAGCTGCCACTAGATCTACAGGTCCACGCTCACATGTACCCATAATTAAAGAGGGCTGCCACTAGATCTACAGTCCACGGCAGCATGTGGCCAGTGTTTAAAAGGAGGAGCTGCCACTAGATCTACAGGTCCACGCCGCATGTCGACATGGTTTAAAAGGAGGAGCTTGCCACTAGATCTACAGGGCCACGCCAGCATTTGCCAGGTTTAAAAGGAGGACTGCCACTAGATCTACAGTTCCACGGCCCAGCTGTGGCCATGTTAAAAAGGAGATCTGCCACTAATCTACAGGTCCACGCCAGCATGTGGCCATGTTAAAAAGAGGAGCTGCCACTATATCTACAGGTCCACGGCCCACATGTCACTATAATTAAAAGATGAGCTGCCACTAGATTTACAGGTCCCACGGCAAGCATGGGCCATGTTAAAAAGAGGAGGCTGCCACTAGATCTACAGGTCCACGGCCAGCATGCGACATGTTTAAAAGGAGGAGCTGCCACTAGTCCTATACAGGTCCCACGCCATCATGTCGCCATGTTTAAAAGGAGAGCTGCCACTAGATCTACGGTCCACGGCCAGCCTGTTCCATGTTAAAAAGGAGAGCTGCCACTATGATCTACAGTCCACGGCACATGTGGCCCATGTAAAAGGAGAGCTGCCACTAGATTTTACAGGTCCACGGCCAGCATGTCGACATATTAAAAGGAGGAGCTGCCACTAGATCTACAGGTCCACGGCCAGCATGTGGCCAGTTTAAAAGGGACTGGCCACTAGATCTACAGGTCCACGGCCAGCATGTCACCATAATTAAAAGGAGGAGCTGCCACTAGGATTTACAGGTCCCCGGCCAGCATTGGCCATTTAAAAGGAGAGCTGCCACTAATCTAGCAGGTCCATGGTCAGCAAGCGTCGTGTTAAAAAGGAGGAGCTGCCACTAGATCTACTGGTCGCACGGCCAGCATTCACATATAATAAAGGAGGAGCTGCCACTAGATCTACAAGTCCCACGGCATCATCTCGCCTGTTTAAAAGGAGGAGCTGCCACTAGATCTACAGGTCCACGGCCAGCATGTCGACATTTTAAAGGAGGAGCTAACCAACTACTCATACAAGTCCCACGGCCAGCAGTGCCCTGTTAAAATGAGGAGCTGCCACTAGATCTACAAGTCCACGGCCAGCGTGGCCGGTTTAAAGGAGGAGCTGCCACTAGATCTACAGGTCCACGGCCAGCTGTCGCCTGTTTAAAAGGAGGAGCTGCCACATATCTAACAGGTCCACGGCCAGCATTTGCCATGTTAAAAGGAGGAGCTGCCACTAGATCTACAGGTCCACGGCAGCATGTGGCCATGTTAAAGGAGAGCTGCCCACTAACATTTACAGTCCCACGGCCAGCATGTCTACATATTAAAAAGGAGGAGCTGCCACTAAATCTACAGGTCCAGCGGCCAGCATGTGGCCATGTTTAAGGATGAGCTTGCCACTAATCTACGTCTCACGGCCAGCAATGTCACCATATTAAAGGAGGAGCTGCCACTAGATTTACAGGTCCACGGCTCAGCATGTGCCATGTTAAAAGAGGAGCTGCCACTATATCTACAGGTCCATGTCAGCAGCGTCCTGTTTAAAAGGAGGAGCTGCCACCCTTTTGTAGATCTACTGGTCCACGGCCAGCATTTGGTCCATGTTTAAAAGAGGGCTGCCACTAAATCTACGAAGTCCGGCCAGCAATCTCTCCTGTTTTAAAAAGGTGGCTGCCACGAGATCTACAGGCCCACGGCCAGCATGTCGACATGTTTAAAAGGAGGAGCTACCACTAGATCTACAAGTCCACGGCCGCATGGTGGCCATGTTAAAAAGGAGGAGCTGCACTAGATCTACAGGTCCACGGCCAGCATGTGGGCCGTGTTTAAAAGGAGGAGGCTGCCACTAGATCTACAGTTCCACGGCCCAGCATGTCGCGATGTTAAAAGGAGAGCTGCCACAAGATCTACATGTCACGGCCAGCATGTTTGCGTGTTTTAAAGGAGGAGCTGCCACTAGATCTACAGGTCCACGGCCAGCATGTGGCCATGTTTAAAAGGTGGAGCTGCCACTAGATCTACAGGTCGAACGGCCCAGCAAGTCGCCATTTTAAAAAGGAGGAGCTGCCACTAGATCTACAGGTCCACGGCCAGCATGTGGCCATGTTAAAAAGGAGGAGCTGCCACTAGATCTACAGGTCCACAGCCAGCATATCGCCATGTTAAAAAGAGGAGCGGCCACTAGATCTACAGGGCCACGGCCAGCATGTGGCCATGTAAAAAAGGAGGAGCTTGCCACAAGATCTACAGGTCCACGGCCAGCATGTCGCCATGTTTAAAAGGAGGAGCTTCCACTAATTTCCAGGTCCACTGCCACATGTCGGACATATTAAAAAGGAGGAGCTGTCCACTAGATCTACAGGTCCACGGCCAGCATGTGGCCATGTTAAAAGGAGGCGCTGCCCCTAGATCTACAGGTCCCACGCCAGCAGTAACCATAATTAAAAGAGGAGCTGCCACTAGATTTACAGTCCCCGGCCAGCATGTGGCCATGTTAAGAAGGATAGCTGCCACTAGATCTACAGGGCCATGAGTCATCAAGCGTCCTTTTTTTTTTTTTTAAAAGGAGAGCTGCCCACTAGATCTACTGGTCCACGCCAGAAATTTGGCCATGTTTAAAAGAGAAGCTGCACTAGATCTAACAATCCACGGCCAGCATCTCGCCATGTTTAAAAGAGGAGCTGCCACTAGATCTACAGGTCCACGGCCAGCATGTCGACATGTGTTAAAAGGAGGAGCTACCAACTAGTCTACAAGTCCACGGCCACATGTGCCATTTGAAAAAGGAGGAGTCTGCCACTAGATCACAGTCCACGGCCAGCATGTGGCCGTGTTTAAAAGGAGGAGCTGTCCACTAGATCTTACAGGTCACGGCCAGCATGTCGCCATGTTTAAAAGGAGGAGCCTGCCACAAGTCTTCCAGGTCCACGGCCAGCATGTTGCCGGTGTTTAAAAGAGAGCTGCCACTAGATCTACAGGTCCACGGCCAGCATGTGGCCATGTTTAAAAGGAGGAGCTGCACTAGATCTACAGTTCCACGGCCAGCAAGTCGCCTCATGTTAAAAAGGTGAGCTGCCCTAGATCTACAGGTCCACGGCCGCATTTGGCCATGTTAAAAAGGGATGAGCTGGCCACTAGATCTACGGGTCCACAGCCCGCATACGCCATGTTAAAAGGAGGAGCTTCCACTAGATCTACGGTCCACGGCCAGCATTTGGCCATGTTAAAAAGGAGGACTGCCACAAGATCTGACAGGTCCACGCCAGCATGGTCCGCCGTGTTTAAACGGAGGAAGCTGCCACTATATCTACAGGTCCACGTCCAGCATGTCACCAAAGTAAAAGGAGAGCTGCCACTAGATCTACAGGTCACGGCCAGCATGTGGCCCATGTTTAAAAGTAGAGCTGCCACTAATCTACAGGTCCACGGCCAGCATGTCGACATGTTTAAAAGGAGATCTGCACTTAGATCTACAGGTCCCCGGCCACAGTGCCATTTTTAAAAGGAGGAGTCTGCCACTAGATCACAGGTCCACGGCCAGCATGTGGCCATTTTAAAAAGGATGGCTGCCACTAGATCTACATGTCCACGGCCAGCATGTGGCCTATGTTAAACAGGAGAGCGCCACTAGATCTACAGTTCCACGGCCAGCATGTCACCATATTAAAAGGAGGAGCTGCCACTAGATTACAGGTCCACGGCCAGCATTTGCCATGTTAAAAAGGAGTACTGCCACTAGATTACAGGGTCCACGGCCCCATGTCGACATGTTTAAAAGGAGGAGCTGCCACTAGATCTACAGTCCACTGCCAGCATGTGCCATGTTAAATTAGGAGGAGCTGCCACTAGCTCTACAGCGTCCACTTCCAGCATGTGGCATGGTTAACAAGGAGAGCTGCCATAGATTTACAGGTCCACGGCCAGCATGTGGCCATGTTAAAAAGGGAGGAGCTGCCACTAGATCACAGGTCCACTGCCAGCATTGGCCTTATTTAAAAGGAGAGCTGCCACTAGCTCTACAGTTCCCATCAAGGCTGTCGGCCATGTTAAAAGGAGGAGCTGCCACTATATCTACAGGCCACGGCCCGCATGTGGCCAGGTTAAAAGGAGGAGCTGCCAGGAGATCTACAGGTCCACGGCCAGCATGTCGACATGTTTAAAAGGGGATCTGCCACTAGAATCTACAGGTCACGGCCAGCGTCGCCATGTTTAAAAAGGAGGGAGTTGCCACTAGATCTACTGGTCCACGGCCAGCCATGTGTCCACGTTAAAAGGGGAGGCTGCCACTAGATCTACAGGTCCACGCCAGCATTTCGCCATGTTTAAAATGAGGAGCTGCCCCTAGCATCTACTGTCCCCGGCAGCATGTCGACATGTTTAAAGGAGGAGCTGCCACTGATTACAGGTCCACGGCCACATGTGGCCGTGTTAAAAAGGGGGGGGGGGTGGGGGGGGGGGGGGGGGGAGGAGCTGCCACTAGATCTACAGATCCACGTCCAGCATGGTGGCCATGTTTAAAAGGAGAGCTGCCACTAGATCTACATGTCACGCCTGCATTTCGCCATGTTTAAAGTAGGAGCGCCCTAGATCTACAGGTCCACTGCAAGCATTCGCCATTTAAAAGGAGGAGCTCCACTATATCTACAGTCCACGGCCAGCATGTTGGCCCTGTTAAAAAGGAGGAGCTGCCACTTAATTTACAGGTCCACGGCCACATGTCTACATTATTAAAAAGGAGGAGCTGCCACTAGATCTACAGGTCCAGGCCAGCATGTGGCCATGTTAAAAGGAGAGCTGCCACTAGTCTACATGTCCACGGCCACATTGGCCTTATTTAAAAGGAGGAGCTGCCACTAGATCTACAGGTCCACAGCAAGCATGTCGGCCATGTTAAAAGGAGGAGCTGCCACTAGATCCTACAGGTCCACGGCCCGCAGTGGCCATGTTAAAGGAGGAGCTGCCAGTAGATCTACAGGTCCACGGGCCATCATTTCGACATGTGTTAAAAGAGGAGCTTGCCACTAGATCTACAGGTCCACGGCCAGCATTGTCGCCATGTTTAAAAGGAGGAGTTTGCCCACTAGATCTACTGGTCCACGGCCAGCATGTGGCCACGTTAAAAAGGAGGTGACTGCCCACTAGATCTACAGGTCCCACGGCCAGCATGTCGCCATGTTTAAAAGGTGAGTTTGCCACTAGATCTACTGGTCCACGGCGCCTCATTTGGTCATATTACAAAAAGGAGGAGCTGCCACTAGATCTAGCAGGTCCCCGGCCAGCATGGGCCATGGTTTAAAAGGAGGAGAATGCCACGAGATCTAGGCCCTGTCCACGGCAGCATGTCGCCATGTTAAAAGTATGAGCTGCCACTAGATCTACAGGTCCCACGGGCCAGCATTTCGCCGTGTTTAAAGGATGACGGCCCTAGTCTTCAGGTCCACGGCCAGCATGTGCCATGTTTAAAAGAGAGCTGCCACTAGATTCTACATGTGGTCAGGCCAGCTTTTGGCCGATGTTAAAAGGAGGAGCTGCCACTAATCACAGGTCCACTGCCATCATGTCACCAAATTAAAGGAGGACTGCAACTAGATTTACGGTCCACGGCCAGCATGTCGCCATGTTAAACAGGAGGAAGCGGCACTAGATCTTTAAAGGTGCCACGGCCATCATTTCGCAATTTTTAAAAGGAGGAGCTGCCACTAGATCTACAGGTCCACGCCATCATGTCGCCATGTTTAAATAGGAGGATCTGCCACTAGATCTACAGGTCCACGGCCAGCATGTGGCCATGTAAAAAGGAAGGAGCTGCCACTAGAATTTAAGGTCCACGGCCAGCATGTCGCAATTTAAAAAGGAGGAGCTGCCACTAGATCTACAGGTCCACGGCCAGCATGTGGCCATGTTTAAAAGGAGAGCTGCCACTAGATCTACGGTCCCACGGCCAGGCATGTTGGCCTTATTTTAAAAGGATGAGCTGCCACTAGATCTACAGGTCCTCAGAGCATGTCCCATGTTAAAAGGAGGAGGCTGCCACTAGATCACAGGTCCACGGCCCCCGCATGTGGGCCATGTTAAAAGGAGGTATCTGCCAGGTAGATCTACAGGTCCCACGGCCAGCCAGTCGACCTGTTTAAAAGGAGGAGCTGCACTAGATCTACAGTCCACGCCAGCATGTCGCCATGTTTAAAGGAGGTAGTTTGCCACTATATCTACTGGTCCCACGTCCAGCAATGTGGCCACGTTAAAAAGGAGGAGCTGCCACTAGATGCTACAGGTCCACGGCCAGCATGTCGTCATGTTTAAAAGGAGGAGCTGCCACTAGATTCTACTTTTCACGCCAGCATGTCGACATGTTTTAAAAGGAGGAGGCTGCACTAGATTTACAGGTCCAGCGGCCGCATGTCGCCATTAAAAAGGAGGAGCTTGCCACTAGATCTACAGATCCACGGCCAGCATGTGGCCATGTTTAAAAGGAGGAGCTGGCCACTAGATCTACATGTCCCGGCCTGCATGTCGCCATGTTAAAGGAGGAGCTGCCACTAGATCTACAGGTCCCCACGGCAAGCATGTCGCCATTTTAAAAAAGGAGGAGGCTGCCACTAGATCTACAGGTCCCCGGCCAGCATGTGGCCATGTTAAAAAGGAGGCTGCCCCTAGATTTACGGTCCATCGCCAGCATGTCGACATATTAAAAGGAGGAGCTGCCACTAGATCACAGTCCACGGCCAGCATGTGGCCATGTTTTTAAAGGAGGAGTCTGCCACTAGATTCTTATCACAGGTCCACGCCCAGCTGTGGGCCTTATTTAAAAGGAGGAGCTGCCACTAGATCTACAGGTCCACAGCAAGCATGTCCGGCCATGTTAAAACGGAGGACTGCACTAGATCTACAGTTCCACGGCCCGCATGTGGCCATGTTAAAAGGGGACTGCCAGTAGACTACAGGTCCACGGCAGCATTTCGACATGTTTAAAAGGCGAAGCTGCCACTAGATCTACAGTCCACGGCCAGCATGTCGACATGTTTAAAAGAGGAGTGCCACTAGCTCTCCTGGTCCAGGCCAGCATGTGTGCCACGTTAAAAAGGAGGAGCTGCACTAGATCTCACAGTCCACGGCCACATGTCGCCATGTTTAAAAGGAGGAGTTGCCATTAGATCTACTGGTCACGGCCAGCATGTGTTCATATTAAAAAGGAGGAGCTGCCACTAGATCCTACAGGTCCACGGCCAGCATGTGGCCATGTTTAAAAGGAGGGATGCCACTAGATCGACAGGTCCACGGCCAGCATGTCGCCATGGTTTTACAAAGGAGGAGCTGCACTAGATCTACAGGTCCCACGGCCAGCATTTCCCCGGTTTTAAAAGATGAAGCTGCCACTAGATCTACAGGTCCACGGCCAGCAGTCGCCATGTTTACAGGAGGAGCTGCCACTAGATCTTACAGTCCGGCAGCCTGTGGCCATGTTAAAAAGGAGAGTGGGCCACTAGATCTACAGGTCCACGCCAGCATGTCACCATAATTAAAAGGAGGAGCTGCCCACTAGTTTACAGGTCCACGGCCATCACGTGGCCTGTTAAAAAGGAGGAGCTGCACTATATCTACAGTCCACGGCCAGCATGTCGACATGTTTAAGGAGAAGCTGCCACTAGACTACAGGTCCACGGCACATGTTCGCCCTGTGCCACCGCTGCTAAAAATCAAACTCTGGGAAAACCCCCCCTTCCCCCCCCCTACCAGGAGTGAAAGCGTGGAGACTGCCAGAGACATTCATGCGCCTATCGAGAGGATTGACCTGTCATGAAGAAGATGGAAGAGTCTGGAACTGCCAACACGAAGGAGATCATGAACCAAATGATGCGTCTAAGAAACAGTTGGACGGGGCGAAGATCAAACAAGCAACAACAACTCGAGCACCCAATGCCTACAACTTGTGGATGAAAGATAAGATGGCGTTACTCAAAGGCAAACGATATGAACCCTAAAGAACGCTTTAGCGAGTGCATCAGGTTGTGGAATGAAAACAAGAAGAAGATCGCAGAATCCGTAGCAGAAGACGACAAGTAAACACGCTTGGTGAAGAAACGAAAAAAAAAAAAAAAAAAAAAAAAACTTGTTTTTTACATTTATATTTTTTATAAGGATACAATGCAACACAATGTATCGTATTGTTTACGACTGAACACGCCACCAAGAGGACGGCTTAAAGAATCATATATGATCCGGTATACATGGATTGTAATATAGTGGCATAAACATTAAATTCATTATAACGAATAATGTATGAACGTGAAATAAAATATTCAATGATAGATGAGGTGTTTCCGCCCGATCTTACAAGTTTTCAGAAGTTTATATGTAAAAAATGCTTGTGCATCTATGATTTTTTTGAAATGATTCACCAAGATTTATTCAACAAGAATGACAACAACCATGATTGGTTATACACACTATATAACAAAACATTGAGAAAATCAAACTTGACAATTTGGCAAAAAGATATTAACGCATATGATCAACATGTTAGGCAAATGTTAGCTATTGCAGAAATTAATGATTTACCATTCGAAGTGTGGTCAGATCTGCTGTTTAATCATAAAAATACAAGGATACAAGAAATAGCATTAGGACTGACAAACAATTATACTACAGATGTCAAAGATGAAGCAGTATCAATTGCAATGATGCATTACATTAAACTATACCAAGAACTACATCACATAGAAAAGGATGAAGCGGAATGTAAAATAAAAAATATTATTGAATTAGAATGTCCAATAAGAGTCAAGTACATACAATCAAATGTAATATTTAATAATGTGTACAAGAAAAACGATTAATCCATCACACAGGAAACATGTAAATCAAATCCGCTCTGATCCATGTAGGCACCTGACTTCTTCTCACATTGCTCGAAAAAGGCAGCAATTATGTCGTTAGTTGTCTCCATAATGTGTAGTTACACACAGACCGGTCAATAATGTTACAGCTCAAAGCTTTATACAGTTTCGGATCTATCCAGCCATAATATAGGGTTGAACAGTTACTCGGTTTCCTGTTATTTCTTTTTAAATACTAATATATTTAATAAACAAATGATTTAAAAGTTAACCGTGTTTCCTAATAATAATTCTACGACCCTTCAGATTTGCGTCCCATAATTTATGTCCCCCACTGTATACAACATGGAAAGGCCGGATATCTCAAGACAATGCGGAGGCGGAACAATATCATTCTGCAAAAGCCTTTCTTTACCGAAGTATATAGATGAGCTGTGTATTTCGAGATGTTCTGTCTGCCAATGCAGAGGCCCGATGATTGACTATTCGCAACAATTAGTGTTGAAAATATCAAAACGGTCAGACACATCTTTTTGAAGCCATATCAGTAAGATTCTCCGTACCACGGCTACTCCACGGTCCCAGACTCGACGGATTTGAAAAACACCTAAGACTTGATATGAATTCTAAATACTTTTATACTTTTTGTGTTTCGGATTTGTATCTCAAGACATACATTAGAAAACACAATCAATACTAATAGTCATTGATTATCCTGTCAATCATTAGAGGTTCGTGGGGCTTAAGGAAAAAAATAAAAATGTAGAAACCCATAGGATTTGAAAAACACATCATACTTGATATGAATTCTAAATACTTTTATACTTTTTGTGTTTCGGATTTGTAGCTCAAGACATACATTAGAAAACACAATCAATACTCATAGTCATTGATTATACTGTCAATCATTAGAGGTTCATGGGGCTTAAGGAAAAAAAAAAAAAATGTAGAAACCCATAGGATTTGAAAAACACCTCAGACTTGATATGAATTCTTAATACTTTTATACTTTTTGTGTTTCGGATTTGAAGCTCTAGACATACATTAGAAAACACAATCAATACTCATAGTCATTGATTATACTGTCAATAATTAGAGGTTCATGGGGCTTAAGGAAAAAAACAAAAAATGTAGAAACCCATAGGATATGAAAAACACCTCAGACTTGATTTGAATTCTAAATACTTTTATACTTTTTGTGTTTCGGATTTGTAGCTCAAGACATACATTAGAAAACACAATCAATACTCATAGTCATTGATTATCCTGTCAATCATTAGAGGTTCATGGGGCTTAAGGAAAACAACATAGCCACAAGAATCACCAACAATACATAATGTACAATAATATATATCAAATGAATCATCAATACATTACCAATCAAATTATCGATACACGCGTATAAACTCAATATCACAGACACACACGTATAATACTTGTATACAATTTATCAACAATGAAATAATATCATACAAACAAGATACAAATCATAAATCCAAAAAAGATTTGAGTTTATGCAAAATCATATACTTTTGTAAATCCAGTACAACATCCTCTAAGCCCTTCATGCATTCCAAAGTAGTCATAATAATCACCAACACATAACAACGGTATAATACTTGTATACAATTTATCAACAATGAAATAATATCATACAAACAAGATACAAATCATAAATCCAAAAAAGATTTGAGTTTATGCAAAATCATATAGCTTTGTAAATCCAGTACAACATCCTTTAAACCCTTCATGCATTCCAAAGTAGTCATAATAATCACCAACACATAACAACGGTATAATACTTGTATACAATTTATCAACAATGAAATAATATCATACAAACAAGATACAAATCATAAATCCAAAAAAGATTTGAGTTTATGCAAAATCATATACTTTTGTAAATCCAGTACAACATCCTTTAAGCCCTTCATGCATTCCAAAGTAGTCATAATAATCACCAACACATAACAACGGTATAATACTTGTATACAATTTATCAACAATGAAATAATATCATACAAACAAGATACAAATCATAAATCCAAAAAAGATTAGAGTTTATGCAAAATCATATACTTTTGTAAATCCAGTACAACATCCTTTAAACCCTTCATGCATTCCAAAGTAGTCATAATAATCACCAACACATAACAACGGTATAATACTTGTATACAATTTATCAACAATGAAATAATATCATACAAACAAGATACAAATCATAAATCCAAAAAAGATTTGAGTTTATGCAAAATCATATACTTTTGTAAATCCAGTACAACATCCTCTAAGCCCTTCATGCATTCCAAAGTAGTCATAATAATCACCAACACATAACAACGGTATAATACTTGTATACAATTTATCAACAATGAAATAATATCATACAAACAAGATACAAATCATAAATCCAAAAAGGATTTGAGTTTATGCAAAATCATATACTTTTGTAAATCCAGTCTCACATCCTCTAAGCCCTTCATGCATTCCAAAGTAGTCATAACAATCACCAACACATAACAACGGTATAATACTTGTATCCAATTTATCAACAATGAAATAATATCATACAAACAAGATACAAATCATAAATCCAAAAAAGATTTGAGTTTATGCAAAATCATATACTTTTGTAAATCCAGTACAACATCCTCTAAGCCCTTCATGCATTCCAAAGTAGTCATAATAATCACCAACACATAACAACGGTATAATACTTGTATACAATTTATCAACAATGAAATAATATCATACAAACAAGATACAAATCATAAAACCAAAAAAGATTTGAGTTTATGCAAAATCATATACTTTTGTAAATCCAGTACAACATCCTCTAAGCCCTTCATGCATTCCAAAGTAGTCATAATAATCACCAACACATAACAACGGTATAATACTTGTATACAATTTATCAACAATGAAATAATATCATACAAACAAGATACAAATCATAAAACCAAAAAGGATTTGAGTTTATGCAAAATCATATACTTTTGTAAATCCAGTACAACATCCATTTAATAAAATCCAGTATCAGTTAATCACCAATACTAAACATTGTATATTATAGGCATACAATTAAACCGACAGTAAATAGAAAACAAGATACGGTGGTATCACGACATGTCGACAGTTAAGTGCATCGGTATGAAGTTATGCGAATCATCGAATGGAGTATATCGTTAACAACACTGTATAAAAAGAAGGTTCTTCTTTTTTGTTTATTGTTTTTTGTTTTCTGTTTTTTGTTTTTTGTTTTTTGTTTTTTGTTTTTTGTTTTTTGTTTTTTTTGTTTCTCCCGCCTTTTTCTTAACACTTATAGGGTGCTCTTGATAACATTAGTCATGCTTGCGACGATCGAATTGATCATCTCATAGTCCTTCGCGATAATGGCTTTGCATAGCTTGTCGTTCAACACATTCATACACTCGATGAATCGATCGTTTTTCCTGTCATCCACGGGAACAGTAGGCTCGGGAGTAGGATCCGCAACGCAATCGTCATCAGGTGGGAGTGGCATTTTGGACAGGACATGCAAGATGTCTATCTCTGTCTGTTTGACATGCTCAGAGTTAATCTTGACTTGATTCAGCCTGGCTAACACCTTTTCAAACCCATGTGCATCAACCGCCTTTTGTAAAGCAATGCACCTGGTCTCGTTAGAGGAATTCATAGAATATCCAAAAGCACGAAGGCTGATGGGAATAGTCTTGATGACAGACACAGACATAGACTTAGACATGTTTGTTTGTTTGTTAGTTTGTTTGTTTGTTTGTTGTTTGTTTGTTTTAATAACCGATCCCTTTTATTACTGTTTCAATTTTTTTTCGCTGCCGATATTTATACAACTCATGTGATTACTGAACGATTCTAAAGCATGAAAAAAATAAAGCACAATTGTTCACACTATTATCAATACTGATTTTAACCAAAGCAATCTGGTATAGTTATAGGACTTCATACAGTATACAAAAGCACGATAATTATCAATACTGAACATCGTATTTTATTGGCATACAATTGCACCGACAGTGAATAAAAATCATACAAACAAGATACAAATCATAAAACCAAAAAGGATTTGAGTTTATCAAAAATCATATAGTTTTGTTGTTACATTGTTATGTCCCTTAAGCCATCAATGCATCTCTAGGAAGTCACGTGAATCATCAATACTGAACAACGTATATTATTGACATACAATAAGACCGACAATAAATAAAAATCATACAAATAAGATACAAATCATAAAACCAAAAAGGATTTGAGTTTATCAAGAATCATATAGCTTTGTAATTACATTGTTATGTCCCTTAAGCCATCAATGCATCTCTAGGAAGTCACGTGAATCATCAATACTGAACAACGTATATTATTGACATACAATAAGACCGACAATAAATAAAAATCATACAAACAAGATACAAATCATAAAACCAAAAAGGATTTGAGTTTATCAAAAATCATATAGCTTTGTAATTACATTGTTATGTCCTTTAAGCCATTAATGCATTCCAAAGTAGTCACAAGAATCATCAATACTAAACATTAATGCATCGCTAGGAAGTCACACCAACATGTCTCTACGTTTTTTGTATTGTTTTACATTTTTTCAATTGTTATTCCCATCAAATTCGGGTGTATCCGCTCTAAAAACCCTGTTATTCCATTATATTCTCTAATAATACTGAAGGGTGTTCAACACAACGTACGCTTTAAGCCCATATTTTGTATAAAAGCATATTGGTAGCAATGGCTTTACTAGGCTGAACGTCAACGGTGCGATGCAAATAGTTGTTTTTCTTTAAGCCCTTCGCTTACTTTACGTGGCATTCGGTTAACAACAACGTAAAAAGAATAGTAACCCGACGGGTATTACTATCCTTTCTTGTGTTTACCTACATACACAACCAACGGCGCACTCGTGATTTTTCATGCGCCATCTCTAACTCAGCAATAGGAGTCTCGACAGGAGTCCCTACGACGACGTACATAACAGGCAAAGGGAGAACCTTATTTTTGCGAGCACTACGCTGATGAATTCCGCATAAACCAGATGACTTGGTTGCGTAGTTCCCGCATTGATTGCCCTTGTTAGGCCCTGTCTTCAGAATCGCCTGGCACTGACTGTTACACATTTGTATGAGAGTATATGTCTTTGAATATGTTAGTTACAGTGTACTTGGATAAATAAGGGAGCTTTTTATATTTTTTTCATTTTTTTTTGTTGTCAATATTTATCCAACTAGTTTAAATTCAATAACATAACATAGATTTGTAAGTAAATTATTATGTTCTTTAAGCCATCAAGGCATCGCTAGGAAGTCACAATAATCATCGATAAAGGACATGGTATATTGGTGAAAACCAACAGTAAATAAAAATCATACAAACAAGATATTAACCATTTAGATATGTAATGTGTAAAACAGAAACAATGGATAACTTCAAGAAGTTGGATACAAGCATGTATGCGTGTTTCACAGTTTCAGGCAGTACGTGGAATGGCAAAAAATTTTATTTTACATGGAACGGTGGTATTCGATAATGAGGATGACGCCAAGAAATGTTTAGAAATACTCGACATGTACAAAGAGACATTCTACTTCAGGAGTACATCGAACGTGATGAATAAGACTATGTTCGCGTTTGACGGCACGACAATCCACCTATTATCTGGTGCCAAAATTGAGTACGACCAGAATGCTGCTCGATTGAAGAAGATTGTAGAGATAGAAAAGACGTACACGGCAAACACGTGGGAATACATGGATCCAATATTGATTATGGACGATTACGTAAGGCTATTCGGGTATCTTCCGCTCAGGAAAAGGGCATTCTGGAGCTGCTTGCTGTTATGTTTTTCGTGCAGTTGTATATTCTGTATCGATCCATGCTATTACGAAGCTAAATCTCCTCGCACGTAGGTGAGCTCATGCACCCCCAAATGCATCACCAGGAGATTACTAGAATCATCGATAAAGAACCTTGTATAGGGGCGACATATCATTTGACCAACAATAAATAAAAATCTTACAAACAAGAGACAAATCATTAAACCAAAAAGTATTTGAGTTTATCAAAAATCTTATAGTTTTGTTATTACATTATTATGTCCTTTAAGCCATCAATGTATCGCTGGGATATCACAAGAATCAGCGATACTAATCATCGTATATTATTGACATACAAGTATACCAACACTGAATAAAAATCATTCAAACAAGAGACAAATCATTAAACCAAAAATTATTTGAGTTTATCAAAAATCATATAGTTTTGTTATTACATTATTATGTCCTTTAAGCCATCAATGTATCGCTGGGATATCACAAGAATCTGCGATACTAATCATTGTATATTATTGGCATACAACTAGACCAACAGAGATATTAATCATACAAACAAGAGACAAATCGTAAAACCAAAAAGTATTTGAGTTTATCAAAAATCATATAACTTTGTTATTACATGTTATGTCCATTAAGCCATCAATGCATCGCTAGGAAGTCACGAGAATCATCAATACTGAACATGGTATATTATTGGCATACAAGTATACCAACACTGAATAAAAATCATACAAACAAGAGACAAATCATAAAACCAAAAAGTATTTGAGTTTATCAAAAATCATATAACTTTGTTATTACATGTTATGTCCATTAAGCCATCAATGCATCGCTAGGAAGTCACGAGAATCATCAATACTGAACATGGTATATTATTTGCATACAAGTATACCAACACTGAATAAAAATCATACAAACAAGAGACAAATCATAAAACCAAAAAGTATTTGAGTTTATCAAAAATCATATAACTTTGTTATTACATGTTATGTCCATTAAGCCATCAATGCATCACTAGGAAGTCACGAGAATCATCAATACTGAACATGGTATATTATTGGCATACAATTAAACAGGTAGAGAACTATTATAAATATCAAAAACATGAGATCACCTATAAGATTATGATGCAACTGAACGACACTCATTGACCACCAATAAATTCAACCATCATTAGGGGTAACACGGTATGTCAACAATTACAAGAATCATCGAATGGAGTATATCGTTAACATAACGTATATTATTGACACACAACTTTACCAACAGAGAAATTAATCATACAAACAAGAGACAAATCATAAAACCAAAAAGTATTTGGGTTTATCAAAAAGCATATAGTTTTGTTATTACATTGTTATGTCCCTTAAGCCAGTAATGCATCACTGGGATATCACAAGAATCATCGATAAGGAACACGGTATATTATTGGCATACAAATAGACCAACAGAGAAAATAATCATACAAACAAGAGACAAATCATAAAACCAAAAAGTATTTGGGTTTATCAAAAATCATATAGTTTTGTTATTACATTGTTATGTCCCTTAAGCCAACAATGCATCACTGGGATATCACAAGAATCATCGATAAGGAACACGGTATATTATTGGAATACAACTAGACCAACAGAGAAATTAATCATACAAACAAGAGATAAATCATAAAACCAAAAAGTATTTGGGTTTATCAAAAATCATATAGATTTGTAATTACATTGTTATGTCCCTTAAGCCAGCAATGCATCACTGGGATATCACAAGAATCATCGATAAGGAACACGGTATATTATTGGCATACAACTAGACCAACAGAGAAATTAATCATACAAACAAGGGACAAATCATAAAACCAAAAAGTATTTGGGTTTATCAAAAATCATATAGTTTTGTTATTACATTGTTATATCCCTTAAGCCAGCAATGCATCACTGGGATATCACAAGAATCATCTATAAGGAACACGGTATATTATTGGAATACAACTAGACCAACAGAGAAATTAATCATACAATCAAGAGACAAATCATAAAACCAAAAAGTATTTGGGTTTATCAAAAAGCATATAGTTTTGTTATTACATTGTTATGTCCCTTAAGCCAGCAATGCATCACTGGGATATCACAAGCATCATCGATAAGGCACACGGTATATTATTGGAATACAACTAGACCAACAGAGAAATTAATCATACAATCAAGAGACAAATCATAAAACCAAAAAGTATTTGGGTTTATCAAAAAGCATATAGTTTTGTTATTACATTGTTATATCCCTTAAGCCAGCAATGCATCACTGGGATATCACAAGAATCATCAATAAGGAACACGGTATATTATTGGCATACAATTAGACCAACAGAGAAATTAATCATACAATAAAGAGACAAATCATAAACCAAAAAGTATTTGGGGTCATCAAAAATCATATAGTTTTGTTATTACATTGTTATGTCCCTTAAGCCAGCAAATGCATCACTGGGATATCACAAGAATCATCGATAAGGAACACGGTATATTATTGGCATACAAATAGACCAACAGAGAAATTAATCATACAAACAAGAGACAAATCATAAAACCAAAAAGTATTTGGGTTTATCAAAAATCATATAGTTTTGTTATTACATTGTTATGTCCCTTAAGCCAGTAATGCATCACTGGGATATCACAAGAATCATCGATAAGGAACACGGTATATTATTGGCATACAAATAGACCAACAGAGAAATTAATCATACAAACAAGAGACAAATCATAAAACCAAAAAGTATTTGGGTTTATCAAAAATCATATAGTTTTGTTATTACATTGTTATGTCCCATAAGCCAACAATGCATCACTGGGATATCACAAGAATCATCGATAAGGAACACGGTATATTATTGGAATACAACTAGACCAACAGAGAAATTAATCATACAAACAAGAGATAAATCATAAAACCAAAAAGTATTTGGGTTTATCAAAAATCATATAGATTTGTAATTACATTGTTATGTCCCTTAAGCCAGCAATGCATCACTGGGATATCACAAGAATCATCGATAAGGAACACGGTATATTATTGGCATACAACTAGACCACAGAGAAATTAATCATACAAACAAGGGACAAATCATAAAACCAAAAAGTATTTGGGTTTATCAAAAATCATATAGTTTTGTTATTACATTGTTATATCCCTTAAGCCAGCAATGCATCACTGGGATATCACAAGAATCATCTATAAGGAACACGGTATATTATTGGAATACAACTAGACCAACAGAGAAATTAATCATACAATCAAGAGACAAATCATAAAACCAAAAAGTATTTGGGTTTATCAAAAAGCATATAGTTTTGTTATTACATTGTTATGTCCCTTAAGCCAGCAATGCATCACTGGGATATCACAAGCATCATCGATAAGGCACACGGTATATTATTGGAATACAACTAGACCAACAGAGAAATTAATCATACAATCAAGAGACAAATCATAAAACCAAAAAGTATTTGGGTTTATCAAAAAGCATATAGTTTTGTTATTACATTGTTATATCCCTTAAGCCAGCAATGCATCACTGGGATATCACAAGAATCAACGATAAGGAACACGGTATATTATTGGAATACAACTAGACCAACAGAGAAATTAATCATACAATCAAGAGACAAATCATAAAACCAAAAAGTATTTGGGTTTATCAAAAAGCATATAGTTTTGTTATTACATTGTTATATCCCTTAAGCCAGCAATGCATCACTGGGATATCACAAGAATCATCAATAAGGAACACGGTATATTATTGGCATACAATTAGACCAACAGAGAAATTAATCATACAATAAAGAGACAAATCATAAAACCAAAAAGTATTTGGGGTCATCAAAAATCATATAGTTTTGTTATTACATTGTTATGTCCCTTAAGCCAGCAAATGCATCACTGGGATATCACAAGAATCATCGATAAGGAACACGGTATATTATTGGCATACAAATAGACCAACAGAGAAATTAATCATACAAACAAGAGACAAATCATAAAACCAAAAAGTATTTGGGTTTATCAAAAATCATATAGTTTTGTTATTACATTGTTATGTCCCTTAAGCCAGTAATGCATCACTGGGATATCACAAGAATCATCGATAAGGAACACGGTATATTATTGGCATACAAATAGACCAACAGAGAAATTAATCATACAAACAAGAGACAAATCATAAACCAAAAAGTATTTGGGTTTATCAAAAATCATACAGTTTTGTTATTACATTGTTATGTCCCTTAAGCCAACAATGCATCACTGGGATATCACAAGAATCATCGATAAGGAACACGGTATATTATTGGAATACAACTAGACCAACAGAGAAATTAATCATACAAACAAGAGACAAATCATAAAACCAAAAAGTATTTGGGTTTATCAAAAATCATATAGATTTGTAATTACATTGTTATGTCCCTTAAGCCAGCAATGCATCACTGGGATATCACAAGAATCATCGATAAGGAACACGGTATATTATTGGCATACAAATAGACCAACAGAGAAATTAATCATACAAACAAGAGACAAATCATAAAACCAAAAAGTATTGAGTTTATCAAAAATCATATAACTTTGTTATTACATGTTATGTCCATTAAGCCATCAATGCATCGCTAGGAAGTCACGAGAATCATCAATACTGAACATGGTATATTATTTGCATACAAGTATACCAACACTGAATAAAAATCATACAAACAAGAGACAAATCATAAAACCAAAAAGTATTTGAGTTTATCAAAAATCATATAACTTTGTTATTACATGTTATGTCCATTAAGCCATCAATGCATCACTAGGAAGTCACGAGAATCATCAATACTGAACATGGTATATTATTGGCATACAATTAAACAGGTAGAGAACTGTTATAAATATCAAAAACATGAGATCACCTATGAGATTATGATGCAACTGAACGACACTCATTGACCACCAATAAATTCAACCATCATTGGGGTAACACGGTATGTCAACAATTACAAGAATCATCGAATGGAGTATATCGTTAACATAACGTATATTATTGACACACAACTTGACCAACAGAGAAATTAATCATACAAACAAGAGACAAATCATAAAACCAAAAAGTATTTGGGTTTATCAAAAAGCATATAGTTTTGTTATTACATTGTTATGTCCCTTAAGCCAGTAATGCATCACTGGGATATCACAAGAATCATCGATAAGGAACACGGTATATTATTGGCATACAAATAGACCAACAGAGAAATTAATCATACAAACAAGAGACAAATCATAAAACCAAAAAGTATTTGGGTTTATCAAAAATCATATAGTTTTGTTATTACATTGTTATGTCCCTTAATCCAACAATGCATCACTGGGATATCACAAGAATCATCGATAAGGAATACGGTATATTATTGGAATACAACTAGACCAACAGAGAAATTAATCATACAAACAAGAGACAAATCATAAAACCAAAAAGTATTTAAGTTTATCAAAAATCATATAGATTTGTAATTACATTGTTATGTCCCTTAAGCCAACAATGCATCACTGGGATATCACAAGAATCATCGATAAGGAACACGGTATATTATTGGCATACAAATAGACCAACAGAGAAATTAATCATACAAACAAGAGACAAATCATAAAACCAAAAAGTATTTGGGTTTATCAAAAATCATACAGTTTTGTTATTACATTGTTATGTCCCTTAAGCCAACAATGCATCACTGGGATATCACAAGCATCATCGATAAGGCACACGGTATATTATTGGAATACAACTAGACCAACAGAGAAATTAATCATACAATCAAGAGACAAATCATAAAACCAAAAAGTATTTGGGTTTATCAAAAAGCATATAGTTTTGTTATTACATTGTTATATCCCTTAAGCCAGCAATGCATCACTGGGATATCACAAGAATCAACGATAAGGAACACGGTATATTATTGGAATACAACTAGACCAACAGAGAAATTAATCATACAATCAAGAGACAAATCATAAAACCAAAAAGTATTTGGGTTTATCAAAAAGCATATAGTTTTGTTATTACATTGTTATATCCCTTAAGCCAGCAATGCATCACTGGGATATCACAAGAATCATCAATAAGGAACACGGTATATTATTGGCATACAATTAGACCAACAGAGAAATTAATCATACAATAAAGAGACAAATCATAAAACCAAAAAGTATTTGGGGTCATCAAAAATCATATAGTTTTGTTATTACATTGTTATGTCCCTTAAGCCAGCAAATGCATCACTGGGATATCACAAGAATCATCGATAAGGAACACGGTATATTATTGGCATACAAATAGACCAACAGAGAAATTAATCATACAAACAAGAGACAAATCATAAAACCAAAAAGTATTTGGGTTTATCAAAAATCATATAGTTTTGTTATTACATTGTTATGTCCCTTAAGCCAGTAATGCATCACTGGGATATCACAAGAATCATCGATAAGGAACACGGTATATTATTGGCATACAAATAGACCAACAGAGAAATTAATCATACAAACAAGAGACAAATCATAAAACCAAAAAGTATTTGGGTTTATCAAAAATCATACAGTTTTGTTATTACATTGTTATGTCCCTTAAGCCAACAATGCATCACTGGGATATCACAAGAATCATCGATAAGGAACACGGTATATTATTGGAATACAACTAGACCAACAGAGAAATTAATCATACAAACAAGAGACAAATCATAAAACCAAAAAGTATTTGGGTTTATCAAAAATCATATAGATTTGTAATTACATTGTTATGTCCCTTAAGCCAGCAATGCATCACTGGGATATCACAAGAATCATCGATAAGGAACACGGTATATTATTGGCATACAAATAGACCAACAGAGAAATTAATCATACAAACAAGAGACAAATCATAAAACCAAAAAGTATTTGAGTTTATCAAAAATCATATAACTTTGTTATTACATGTTATGTCCATTAAGCCATCAATGCATCGCTAGGAAGTCACGAGAATCATCAATACTGAACATGGTATATTATTTGCATACAAGTATACCAACACTGAATAAAAATCATACAAACAAGAGACAAATCATAAAACCAAAAAGTATTTGAGTTTATCAAAAATCATATAACTTTGTTATTACATGTTATGTCCATTAAGCCATCAATGCATCACTAGGAAGTCACGAGAATCATCAATACTGAACATGGTATATTATTGGCATACAATTAAACAGGTAGAGAACTGTTATAAATATCAAAAACATGAGATCACCTATGAGATTATGATGCAACTGAACGACACTCATTGACCACCAATAAATTCAACCATCATTGGGGTAACACGGTATGTCAACAATTACAAGAATCATCGAATGGAGTATATCGTTAACATAACGTATATTATTGACACACAACTTGACCAACAGAGAAATTAATCATACAAACAAGAGACAAATCATAAAACCAAAAAGTATTTGGGTTTATCAAAAAGCATATAGTTTTGTTATTACATTGTTATGTCCCTTAAGCCAGTAATGCATCACTGGGATATCACAAGAATCATCGATAAGGAACACGGTATATTATTGGCATACAAATAGACCAACAGAGAAATTAATCATACAAACAAGAGACAAATCATAAAACCAAAAAGTATTTGGGTTTATCAAAAATCATATAGTTTTGTTATTACATTGTTATGTCCCTTAATCCAACAATGCATCACTGGGATATCACAAGAATCATCGATAAGGAATACGGTATATTATTGGAATACAACTAGACCAACAGAGAAATTAATCATACAAACAAGAGACAAATCATAAAACCAAAAAGTATTTGGGTTTATCAAAAATCATATAGATTTGTAATTACATTGTTATGTCCCTTAAGCCAACAATGCATCACTGGGATATCACAAGAATCATCGATAAGGAACACGGTATATTATTGGCATACAAATAGACCAACAGAGAAATTAATCATACAAACAAGAGACAAATCATAAAACCAAAAAGTATTTGAGTTTATCAAAAATCATATAACTTTGTTATTACATGTTATGTCCATTAAGCCATCAATGCATCGTTAGGAATTCACGAGAATCATCAATACTGAACATGGTATATTATTGTCATACAAGTATACCAACACTGAATAAAAATCATACAAACAAGAGACAAATCATAAAACCAAAAGTATTTGAGTTTATCAAAAATCATATAACTTTGTTATTACATGTTATGTCCATTAAGCCATCAATGCATCACTAGGAAGTCACGAGAATCATCAATACTGAACATGGTATATTATTGGCATACAATTAAACAGGTAGAGAACTGTTATAAATATCAAAAACATGAGATCACCTATGAGATTATGATGCAACTGAACGACACTCATTGACCACCAATAAATTCAACCATCATTGGGGTAACACAGTATGTCAACAATTACAAGAATCATCGAATGGAGTATATCGTTAACATAACGTATATTATTGACACACAACTTGACCAACAGAGAAATTAATCATATTAACAAGAGACAAATCATAAAACCAAAAAGTATTTGGGTTTATCAAAAATCATATAGTTTTGTTATTACATTGTTATGTCCCTTAAGCCAGTAATGCATCACTGGGATATCACAAGAATCATCGATAAGGAACACGGTATATTATTGGCATACAAATAGACCAACAGAGAAATTAATCATACAAACAAGAGACAAATCATAAAACCAAAAAGTATTTGGGTTTATCAAAAATCATATAGTTTTGTTATTACATTGTTATGTCCCTTAAGCCAACAATGCATCACTGGGATATCACAAGAATCATCGATAAGGAACACGGTATATTATTGGAATACAACTAGACCAACAGAGAAATTAATCATACAAACAAGAGACAAATCATAAAACCAAAAAGTATTTGGGTTTATCAAAAATCATATAGATTTGTAATTACATTGTTATGTCCCTTAAGCCAGCAATGCATCACTGGGATATCACAAGAATCATCGATAAGGAACACGGTATATTATTGGCATACAAATAGACCAACAGAGAAATTAATCATACAAACAAGAGACGAATCATAAAACCAAAAAGTATTTGGGTTTATCAAAAATCATATAGTTTTGTTATTACATTGTTATATCCCTTAAGCCAGCAATGCATCACTGGGATATCACAAGAATCATCTATAAGGAACACGGTATATTATTGGAATACAACTAGACCAACAGAGAAATTAATCATACAATCAAGAGACAAATCATAAAACCAAAAAGTATTTGGGTTTATCAAAAATCATATAGTTTTGTTATTACATTGTTATGTCCCTTAAGCCAGCAATGCATCACTGGGATATCACAAGAATCATCGATAAGGAACACGGTATATTATTGGAATACAACTAGACCAACAGAGAAATTAATCATACAATCAAGAGACAAATCATAAAACCAAAAAGTATTTGGGTTTATCAAAAAGCATATAGTTTTGTTATTACATTGTTATATCCCTTAAGCCAGCAATGCATCACTGGGATATCACAAGAATCATCGATAAGGAACACGGTATATTATTGGAATACAAATAGACCAACAGAGAAATTAATCATACAATCAAGAGACAAATCATAAAACCAAAAAGTATTTGGGTTTATCAAAAAGCATATAGTTTTGTTATTACATTGTTATATCCCTTAAGCCAGCAATGCATCACTGGGATATCACAAGAATCATCGATAAGAAACACGGTATATTATTGGCATACAATTAGACCAACAGAGAAATTAATCATACAATAAAGAGACAAATCATAAAACCAAAAAGTATTTGGTTTTATCAAAAATCGTATAGTTTTGTTATTACATTGTTATGTCCCTTAAGCCAGCAAATGCATCACTGGGATATCACAAGAATCATCGATAAGGAACACGGTATATTATTGGCATACAAATAGACCAACAGAGAAATTAATCATACAAACAAGAGACAAATCATAAAACCAAAAAGTATTTGGGTTTATCAAAAATCATATAGTTTTGTTATTACATTGTTATGTCCCTTAAGCCAGTAATGCATCACCGGGATATCACAAGAATCATCGATAAGGAACACGGTATATTATTGGCATACAAATAGACCAACAGAGAAATTAATCATACAAACAAGAGATAAATCATAAAACCAAAAAGTATTTGGGTTTATCAAAAATCATATAGTTTTGTTATTACATTGTTATGTCCCTTAAGCCAGTAATGCATCACTGGGATATCACAAGAATCATCGATAAGGAACACGGTATATTATTGGCATACAAATAGACCAACAGAGAAATTAATCATACAAACAAGAGATAAATCATAAAACCAAAAAGTATTTGGGTTTATCAAAAATCATATAGTTTTGTTATTACATTGTTATATCCCTTAAGCAAACAATGCATCACTGGGATATCACAAGAATCATCGATAAGGAACACGGTATATTATTGGAATACAACTAGACCAACAGAGAAATTAATCATACAAACAAGAGACAAATCATAAAACCAAAAAGTATTTGGGTTTATCAAAAATCATATAGATTTGTAATTACATTGTTATGTCCCTTAAGCCAGCAATGCATCACTGGGATATCACAAGAATCATCGATAAGGAACACGGTATATTATTGGCATACAAATAGACCAACAGAGAAATTAATCATACAAACAAGAGACAAATCGTAAAACCAAAAAGTATTTGAGTTTATCAAAAATCATATAACTTTGTTATTACATGTTATGTCCATTAAGCCATCAATGCATCGCTAGGAAGTCACGAGAATCATCAATACTGAACATGGTATATTATTGGCATACAAGTATACCAACACTGAATAAAAATCATACAAACAAGAGACAAATCATAAAACCAATAAGTATTTGAGTTTATCAAAAATCATATAACTTTGTTATTACATGTTATGTCCATTAAGCCATCAATGCATCACTAGGAAGTCACGAGAATCATCAATACTGAACATGGTATATTATTGGCATACAATTAAACAGGTAGAGAACTGTTATAAATATCAAAAACATGAGATCACCTATGAGATTATGATGCAACTGAACGACACTCATTGACCACCAATAAATTCAACCATCATTGGGGTAACACGGTATGTCAACAATTACAAGAATCATCGAATGGAGTATATCGTTAACATAACGTATATTATTGACACACAACTTGACCAACAGAGAAATTAATCATACAAACAAGAGACAAATCATCAAACCAAAAAGTATTTGGGTTTATCAAAAAGCATATAGTTTTGTTATTACATTGTTATGTCCCTTAAGCCAGTAATGCATCACTGGGATATCACAAGAATCATCGATAAGGAACACGGTATATTATTGGCATACAAATAGACCAACAGAGAAATTAATCATACAAACAAGAGACAAATCATAAAACCAAAAAGTATTTGGGTTTATCAAAAATCATATAGTTTTGTTATTACATTGTTATGTCCCTTAAGCCAACAATGCATCACTGGGATATCACAAGAATCATCGATAAGGAACACGGTATATTATTGGAATACAACTAGACCAACAGAGAAATTAATCATACAAACAAGAGACAAATCATAAAACCAAAAAGTATTTGGGTTTATCAAAAATCATATAGATTTGTAATTACATTGTTATGTCCCTTAAGCCAGCAATGCATCACTGGGATATCACAAGAATCATCGATAAGGAACACGGTATATTATTGGCATACAAATAGACCAACAGAGAAATTAATCATACAAACAAGAGACAAATCGTAAAACCAAAAAGTATTTGAGTTTATCAAAAATCATATAACTTTGTTATTACATGTTATGTCCATTAAGCCATCAATGCATCGCTAGGAATTCACGAGAATCATCAATACTGAACATGGTATATTATTGGCATACAAGTATACCAACACTGAATAAAAATCATACAAACAAGAGACAAATCATAAAACCAATAAGTATTTGAGTTTATCAAAAATCACATAACTTTGTTATTACATGTTATGTCCATTAAGCCATCAATGCATCACTAGGAAGTCACGAGAATCATCAATACTGAACATGGTATATTATTGGCATACAATTAAACAGGTAGAGAACTGTTATAAATATCAAAAACATGAGATCACCTATGAGATTATGATGCAACTGAACGACACTCATTGACCACCAATAAATTCAACCATCATTGGGGTAACACGGTATGTCAACAATTACAAGAATCATCGAATGGAGTATATCGTTAACATAACGTATATTATTGACACACAACTTGACCAACAGAGAAATTAATCATACAAACAAGAGACAAATCATAAAACCAAAAAGTATTTGGGTTTATCAAAAGCATATAGTTTTGTTATTACATTGTTATGTCCCTTAAGCCAGTAATGCATCACTGGGATATCACAAGAATCATCGATAAGGAACACGGTATATTATTGGCATACAAATAGACCAACAGAGAAATTAATCATACAAACAAGAGACAAATCATAAAACCAAAAAGTATTTGGGTTTATCAAAAATCATATAGTTTTGTTATTACATTGTTATGTCCCTTAAGCCAACAATGCATCACTGGGATATCACAAGAATCATCGATAAGGAACACGGTATATTATTGGAATACAACTAGACCAACAGAGAAATTAATCATACAAACAAGAGACAAATCATAAAACCAAAAAGTATTTGGGTTTATCAAAAATCATATAGATTTGTAATTACATTGTTATGTCCCTTAAGCCAGCAATGCATCACTGGGATATCACAAGAATCATCGATAAGGAACACGGTATATTATTGGCATACAACTAGACCAACAGAGAAATTAATCATACAATCAAGAGACAAATCATAAAACCAAAAAGTATTTGAGTTTATCAAAAAGAATATAGTTTTGTTATTACATTGTTATATCCCTTAAGCCAGCAATGCATCACTGGGATATCACAAGAATCATCGATAAGGAACACGGTATATTATTGGAATACAACTAGACCAACAGAGAAATTAATCATACAATCAAGAGACAAATCATAAAACCAAAAAGTATTTGGGTTTATCAAAAAGCATATAGTTTTGTTATTACATTGTTATATCCCTTAAGCCAGCAATGCATCCATGGGATATCACAAGAATCATCGATAAGGAACACGGTATATTATTGGCATACAATTAGACCAACAGAGAAATTAATCATACAATAAAGAGACAAATCATAAAACCAAAAAGTATTTGGGGTCATCAAAAATCATATAGTTTTGTTATTACATTGTTATGTCCCTTAAGCCAGCAAATGCATCACTGGGATATCACAAGAATCATCGATAAGGAACACGGTATATTATTGGCATACAAATAGACCAACAGAGAAATTAATCATACAAACAAGAGAAAAATCATAAAACCAAAAAGTATTTGGGTTTATCAAAAAGCATATAGTTTTGTTATTACATTGTTATGTCCCTCAAGCCAACAATGCATCACTGGGATATCACAAGAATCATCGATAAGGAACACGGTATATTAATTGAATACAACTAGACCAACAGAGAAATTAATCATACAAACAAGAGACAAATCATAAAACCAAAAAGTATTTGGGTTTATCAAAAATCATATAGATTTGTAATTACATTGTTATGTCCCTTAAGCCAGCAATGCATCACTGGGATATCACAAGAATCATCGATAAGGAACACGGTATATTATTGGCATACAACTAGACCAACAGAGAAATTAATCATACAATCAAGAGACAAATCATAAAACCAAAAAGTATTTGGGTTTATCAAAAATCATATAGTTTTGTTATTACATTGTTATATCCCTTAAGCCAGCAATGCATCACTGGGATATCACAAGATTCATCTATAAGGAACACGGTATATTATTGGAATACAACTAGACCAACAGAGAAATTAATCATACAATCAAGAGACAAATCATAAAACCAAAAAGTATTTGGGTTTATCAAAAAGCATATAGTTTTGTTATTACATTGTTATGTCCCTTAAGCCAGCAATGCATCACTGGGATATCACAAGAATTATCGATAAGGAACACGGTATATTATTGGAATACAACTAGACCAACAGAGAAATTAATCATACAATCAAGAGACAAATCATAAAACCAAAAAGTATTTGGGTTTATCAAAAAGCATATAGTTTTGTTATTACATTGTTATATCCCATGAGCCAGCAATGCATCACTGGGATATCACAAGAATCATCGATAAGGAACACGGTATATTATTGGAATACAACTAGACCAACAGAGAAACTAATCATACAATCAAGAGACAAATCATAAAACCAAAAAGTATTTGGGTTTATCAAAAAGCATATAGTTTTGTTATTACATTGTTATATTCCTTAAGCCAGCAATGCATCACTGGGATATCACAAGAATCATCGATAAGGAACACGGTATATTATTGGCATACAATTAGACCAACAGAGAAATTAATCATACAATAAAGAGACAAATCATAAAACCAAAAAGTATTTGGGTTTATCAAAAATCATATAGTTTTGTTATTACATTGTTATGTCCCTTAAGCCAGCAAATGCATCACTGGGATATCACAAGAATCATCGATAAGGAACACGGTATATTATTATTAGCATACAATTAGACCAACAGAGAAATTAATCATACAAACAAGAGACAAATCATAAAACCAAAAAGTATTTGGGTTTATCAAAAAGCATATAGTTTTGTTATTACATTGTTATGTCCCTTAAGCCTGTAATGCATCACTGGGATATCACAAGAATCATCGATAAGGAACACGGTATATTATTGGCATACAAATAGACCAACAGAGAAATTAATCATACAAACAAGAGACAAATCATAAAACCAAAAAGTATTTGGGTTTATCAAAAATCATATAGTTTTGTTATAACATTGTTATGTCCCTTAAGCCAACAATGCATCACTGGGATATCACAAGAATCATCGATAAGGAACACGGTATATTATTGGAATACGACTAGACCAACAGAGAAATTAATCATACAAACAAGAGACAAATCATAAAACCAAAAAGTATTTGGGTTTATCAAAAATCATATAGATTTGTAATTACATTGTTATGTCCCTTAAGCCAGCAATGCATCGCTGGGATATCACAAGAATCATCGATAAGGAACACGGTATATTATTGGCATACAAATAGACCAACAGAGAAATTAATCATACAAACAAGAGACAAATCATAAAACCAAAAAGTATTTGGGTTTATCAAAAAGCATATAGTTTTGTTATTACATTGTTATATCCCTTAAGCCAGCAATGCATCACTGGGATATCACAAGAATCATCGATAAGGAACACGGTATATTATTGGCATACAATTAGACCAACAGAGAAATTAATCATACAATAAAGAGACAAATCATAAAACCAAAAAGTATTTGGGTTTATCAAAAATCATATAGTTTTGTTATTACATTGTTATGTCCCTTAAGCCAGCAAATGCATCACTGGGATATCACAAGAATCATCGATAAGGAACACGGTATATTATTATTAGCATACAATTAGACCAACAGAGAAATTAATCATACAAACAAGAGACAAATCATAAAACCAAAAAGTATTTGGGTTTATCAAAAAGCATATAGTTTTGTTATTACATTGTTATGTCCCTTAAGCCTGTAATGCATCACTGGGATATCACAAGAATCATCGATAAGGAACACGGTATATTATTGGCATACAAATAGACCAACAGAGAAATTAATCATACAATCAAGAGACAAATCATAAAACCAAAAAGTATTTGGGTTTATCAAAAAGCATATAGTTTTGTTATTACATTGTTATATCCCTTAAGCCAGCAATGCATCACTGGGATATCACAAGAATCATCGATAAGGAACACGGTATATTATTGGCATACAATTAGACCAACAGAGAAATTAATCATACAATAAAGAGACAAATCATAAAACCAAAAAGTATTTGGGTTTATCAAAAATCATATAGTTTTGTTATTACATTGTTATGTCCCTTAAGCCAGCAAATGCATCACTGGGATATCACAAGAATCATCGATAAGGAACACGGTATATTATTATTAGCATACAATTAGACCAACAGAGAAATTAATCATACAAACAAGAGACAAATCATAAAACCAAAAAGTATTTGGGTTTATCAAAAAGCATATAGTTTTGTTATTACATTGTTATGTCCCTTAAGCCTGTAATGCATCACTGGGATATCACAAGAATCATCGATAAGGAACACGGTATATTATTGGCATACAAATAGACCAACAGAGAAATTAATCATACAAACAAGAGACAAATCATAAAACCAAAAAGTATTTGGGTTTATCAAAAATCATATAGTTTTGTTATAACATTGTTATGTCCCTTAAGCCAACAATGCATCACTGGGATATCACAAGAATCATCGATAAGGAACACGGTATATTATTGGAATACACATAGACCAACAGAGAAATTAATCATACAAACAAGAGACAAATCATAAAACCAAAAAGTATTTGGGTTTATCAAAAATCATATAGATTTGTAATTACATTGTTATGTCCCTTAAGCCAGCAATGCATCGCTGGGATATCACAAGAATCATCGATAAGGAACACGGTATATTATTGGCATACAAATAGACCAACAGAGAAATTAATCATACAAACAAGAGAAAAATCATAAAACCAAAAAGTATTTGGGTTTATCAAAAAGCATATAGTTTTGTTATTACATTGTTATGTCCCTCAAGCCAACAATGCATCACTGGGATATCACAAGAATCATCGATAAGGAACACGGTATATTATTGGAATACAACTAGACCAACAGAGAAATTAATCATACAAACAAGAGACAAATCATAAAACCAAAAAGTATTTGGGTTTATCAAAAATCATATAGTTTTGTTATTACATTGTTATGTCCCTTAAGCCAGCAATGCATCACTGGGATATCACAAGAATCATCGATAAGGAACACGGTATATTATTGGCATACAACTAGACCAACAGAGAAATTAATCATACAATCAAGAGACAAATCATAAAACCAAAAAGTATTTGGGTTTATCAAAAATCATATAGTTTTGTTATTACATTGTTATATCCCTTAAGCCAGCAATGCATCACTGGGATATCACAAGAATCATCGATAAGGAACACGGTATATTATTGGCATACAATTAGACCAACAGAGAAATTAATCATACAATAAAGAGACAAATCATAAAACCAAAAAGTATTTGGGTTTATCAAAAATCATATAGTTTTGTTATTACATTGTTATGTCCCTTAAGCCAGCAAATGCATCACTGGGATATCACAAGAATCATCGATAAGGAACACGGTATATTATTATTAGCATACAATTAGACCAACAGAGAAATTAATCATACAAACAAGAGACAAATCATAAAACCAAAAAGTATTTGGGTTTATCAAAAAGCATATAGTTTTGTTATTACATTGTTATGTCCCTTAAGCCTGTAATGCATCACTGGGATATCACAAGAATCATCGATAAGGAACACGGTATATTATTGGCATACAAATAGACCAACAGAGAAATTAATCATACAAACAAGAGACAAATCATAAAACCAAAAAGTATTTGGGTTTATCAAAAATCATATAGTTTTGTTATAACATTGTTATGTCCCTTAAGCCAACAATGCATCACTGGGATATCACAAGAATCATCGATAAGGAACACGGTATATTATTGGAATACGACTAGACCAACAGAGAAATTAATCATACAAACAAGAGACAAATCATAAAACCAAAAAGTATTTGGGTTTATCAAAAATCATATAGATTTGTAATTACATTGTTATGTCCCTTAAGCCAGCAATGCATCGCTGGGATATCACAAGAATCATCGATAAGGAACACGGTATATTATTGGCATACAAATAGACAAACAGAGAAATTAATCATACAAACAAGAGACAAATCATAAAACCAAAAAGTATTTGGGTTTATCAAAAATCATATAGTTTTGTTATTACATTGTTATGTCCCTTAAGCCAACAATGCATCACTGGGATATCACAAGAATCATCGATAAGGAACACGGTATATTATTGGAATACAACTAGACCAACAGAGAAATTAATCATACAAACAAGAGACAAATCATAAAACCAAAAAGTATTTGGGTTTATCAAAAATCATATAGTTTTGTTATTACATTGTTATGTCCCTTAAGCCAGCAATGCATCACTGGGATATCACAAGAATCATCGATAAGGAACACGGTATATTATTGGCATACAAATAGACCAACAGAGAAATTAATCATACAATAAAGAGACAAATCATACAACCAAAAAGTATTTGGGTTTATCAAAAATCATATAGTTTTGTTATTACATTGTTATGTCCCTTAAGCCAGCAATGCATCACTGGGATATCACAAGAATCATCGATAAGGAACACGGTATATTATTGGCATACAACTAGAGCAACAGAGAAATTAATCATACAATCAAGAGACAAATCATAAAACCAAAAAGTATTTGGGTTTATCAAAAATCATATAGTTTTGTTATTACATTGTTATATCCCTTAAGCCAGCAATGCATCACTGGGATATCACAAGAATCATCTATAAGGAACACGGTATATTATTGGAATACAACTAGACCAACAGATAAATTAATCATACAATCAAGAGACAAATCATAAAACCAAAAAGTATTTGGGTTTATCAAAAAGCATATAGTTTTGTTATTACATTGTTATGTCCCTTAAGCCACCAATGCATCACTGGGATATCACAAGAATCATCGATAAGGAACACGGTATATTATTGGAATACAATTAGACCAACAGAGAAATTAATCATACAATAAAGAGACAAATCATAAAACCAAAAAGTATTTGGGGTCATCAAAAATCATATAGTTTTGTTATTACATTGTTATGTCCCTTAAGCCAGCAAATGCATCACTGGGATATCACAAGAATCATCGATAAGGAACACGGTATATTATTGGCTTACCATTTGACCAACAGATAAATTAATCATACAAACAAGATACAATACATCAAAAATATATATAAAAAATGAAAATGATATAAAATTATTACTCCCTAAAAGAATTCAACCAACAACCAAAAACAATGACTATCAATACGTATCAATTCGGATATATGATCAGAAGTTGTGATGCAACTCGACATGATGCTTTGGAAATCGCAATCACAGTATACGGAGTGACAAAGGTTCTTGATCACCTAGAGGATATCAAGATAAGGTCGTCAGTATATGGGTCAAATCAAGTGTGTGTCAACATCACACAAAAGATGGAGAAGCACTATCTCAAACTAACAGAGAGAGACATCGCGTACGTGGAAAATGTAGCGTCACGTGTCATACAAACAAAATGGAGACATTATATCACGGATGTGAAGAACAAAGCGGCGGGAATGATACAGAAGAAGTGGAGACAATCGATCGCAGATCCAACATACTACGCGTGCAGACAAAGACTCGCTAGAGAATTCAATGAACTATGAATACACGTGTAGGGTATTCACTAGTAGCCACAAAACAAAAAACAAAAACAAAAACAAAAACATTTGTCTTTTAATTAGATCTAGACAATCATGGTAAAACACAAGACGATTGAAGGATAGGCATAAGGAAGTGCTCATACATTAACACATACACTTCACCATTCATGGCATCTGAACAAGCTAGATACGAGCAAACAGAACCTTATATCGCATTCAGATTTGAGGAAGGGGGGGAATGTTTCCTCATGGCGAAAAGATACAAGACAGATATTATTCTTACAAACAGATACAAGAAAGATATTATTGTTAATGGCTGGTGTACTTGGAATACAGGATCGGAGTCAACAATTGCTAGGTACCTGACAAACCGCTTGGGAATGGAGGACATTTCGAAAATCATTATGACGTCAAACATGATGCTCCCTGATGTCAACCTTAAAGATGATGCAAAAAACACAATACAACGATACTTGGAGTACATGAAGCACATGGTTAATATATATCTACATGTGTAGAAGGATTGACACGGAAATTCAAGTGGGATATTCATTAAGAACACAATGCATCATAGATAATAAAACACGGATTCTGGATCACGACAGGTAGACAGTTACAAGAATCATCGATTGTTGTATATCGGTAACAACAATGTATAAAAAAGAAGGTTCTTCTTTTGTTTTTTGTTTTTTGTTTTTGGTTTTTTTTGTTTATCACGCCTTTTTTCTCAACACTCATAGGGTACTCTTGATAACATTAGTCATGCTTGCGACGATCGTATTGATCATCTCATAGTCCTTCGAGATAGTGGCTTTGCATAGCTTGTCGTTCATCACCTTCATACACTCGATGAATAGATCGTTTCTCTTGTCATCCACGGGAACAGTAGGCTCGGGAGTAGGATCCGCATCGCAATCGTCATCAGGTGGGAGTGGCATTTTGGACAGGACATGCAAGATGTCTATCTCTGTCTGTTTGACATGATCAGAGTTAATCTTGACTTGATTCAGCCTGGCTAACACCTTTTCAAACCCATGTGCATCAACCGCCTTTTGTAAAGCAATGCACCTGGTCTCGTTAGAGGAAGTCATAGAATATCCAAAAGCACGAAGGCTGATGGGAATAGTCTTAATGACAGACACAGACATAGACTTAGACATGTTTGTTTGTTTGTTTGTTTGTTTGTTTTAATAACCGGTCCCTTTTATTACTAATTCAATTTTTTTTCATTGTCAATATTTATCCAACTCATGTGATAACTAGTGTAAATTCAATAGTGTGGGACTACATGGTGTGTGGTGGTGGTGGTAGGTGGGTGTGGGTGTGGTGAAGCCATCAATGCATCACGGGGATATCACACCCCCTTTAACTCCTTAAGTGTACAATCTTGGGGTTAGGGTTTGTTGAATATGCAGGTGAACTACAAAAGTTGAAGGGTCCATTATTATTCACTTATGGGACAATAACTCATCAGACTTCAGACCATGAATATTCCGACAGACTACAACCCGGAGGACTATGCCAGACGGGGGAGTTTACAAGCATCGTTTGAGAAATGCCCAAGATGCAGACATGACAAGCATGTTGTTGTTTTGGTGGACACGTCAAAGTACTCGCATGTCTACTACGGATGCATGGGATGTAGCTACAGATGGCAATCATCTAATATACGAGAAGAATAATAGGCTAGAACACATATGACTTCTATAGATCCGTAGATTTTTAGATAACAGTTGCACTTGAATGCTTCAGTGTCATCTTGGTCACAATGATTATTATGTATCATTCAGTTTGAAACGGTTAACCAATATTTTTTTAGTGCATATCCAATTTCAATTGGTGTGTCTATGTAACGGTATTTCGCAAATCAACACACACACCATCTTGTCGATTTCTACTATATCTCTTCTATCTACGGATAGTGAACATACTCGCAAATGAGACATGTGTATTGGGCAAAGGACGCTTTTCAGACAGCTGGAATGAAAAAAAAAAAACTCTGGCTTTCTTTTTCTTTTTTTCACTCAAATTGGAAGTCATTGCAATACAGAACAGCATCCAGAAGCTTAGTCTTGATGTCTTGCATGTTAGAAGTATCGGACATTACAAGAGACAATACGACACTGTCGTGGATTCAGTCAGTCCATTTGGACACGATATTGCATGTCCAAAATGATATAGTAAGATGGGAGTTCACACAATTCAGGATATGTTCGTTGTATTAAACACTAACGAGTTATCATATCAATCAGACAAAACACATAAAAACACACAACAGACAAAACAGACACAATGGCACCCAATGAAAAAACAGTCTTACCAACACCAAGACCGAAAGGCTTAATGCCACCAACAGGATCAAAAGATACAACAGGCTTTGTCATAAACAACAAACAAGATACCAAAACATAAAACAAAATAGAGTAAATCACGCGACTTGAGAGGAAATGAGTCATTTTATTCTTATCAAAGATAAACATATTTAAAGATAACACATGAAGTTAACATTATAACACAGAAGAAGAAGAAGAAAGGAACATGTTCATACAATATGAGACATGGATCGAAAAGTTTTTAAAAAATGTGTACAATACGATATCAAAAAAATAATTCAGGTACAAACAAAATATCATGACAAATAGTCACAATACTACAACACAATAAGAATACAGAGAATAAAAAATCATAATAATCATTTAGTTCCTGTAGCTTAGTTGGTCAAAGCACCGGTCTTATGAGCCGGAGAGCGCGGGTTCGAGACCCGCCAGGAACACACAAGGGGACAAGAATAACAACAATTATTCTCAATACCCTATAAAAAAAACAATATGCTTGTGTAACTCAGATGGTCAGAGTGTCCGGCTGTTAACCGGGAAGTCGCAGGTTCGAAACCTGCCACAAGCGAATGAAAACTAGGAAGAAAACATAATATTTAAACACTAAAAGGAATGTTGGGAGGGAGGATATTGAATAGCAACAGGTAATGACCTAGTATTACCACTAGTTCCATCCCCTAACTGGCCATTATTATTCGATCCCCACGCATGAATTCCACCGGTGGAATCGAGGGCAATAGTGTGATATGCCCCACCAGACACTTGTACAACAATCTTACCAATCAATGAACCACCTGTAATGGCAACAGGGGATGACTTATGACCACTACTAGTTCCATCCCCTAACTGACCATATTCATTATATCCCCATGCATGAAGTCCACCGGTGGAATCGATGGCAAGAGTGTGATTTGACCCACTAGACACTTGTAACACACTCTTACCAATCAATGAACCACCTGTAATGGCAACAGGTAATGACTTATTACCATTAGTTCCATCCCCTAACTGACCATGTATATTCCATCCCCACGCATGAAGTCCACCGATGGTATCGACGACAAGAGTGTGTTGTGACCCACCAGACACTTGTACCACACTTTTACCAATTAATGAACCACCTGTAATGGCAACAGGGGATTGTTTACTAGAACCAAGAGTTCCATGCCCTAACTGACCATAATCATTCAATCCCCATGCATGAAGTCCACCGGTGGAATCGATGACAATATTGTGATATGTCCCACCAGACACTTGTACCACACTCTTACCAATCAATGAACCACCTGTAATGGCAACAGGGGATGACTTATTACCATAAGTTCCATCCCCTAACTGACCATATCCATTCCATCCCCACGCATGAAGTCCACCGATGGTATCGACGGCAAGAGTGTGACTTGCCCCACCAGACACTTGTACCACACTCTTACCAATCAATGAACCACCTGTAATGGCAACAGGGGATGACTTATTACCACTAGTTCCATCCCCTAACTGACCATAATTATTCAATCCCCACGCATGAAGTCCACCGGTGGTATCAATTATAAACGCAAAATTATCACCACTGGCAATTGTTTTTACAACACGGGTGAAATTAACAAATACGGGAGTATTTCGATTAACCAAATCACCTGTACCTAGCCTGCCATTCCCATTAGAGCCCCATGAATACAAACCATTAGATGCATTCAGTGCATAACTAGAAGAACTACTAGCAGATATTCGTCGGGAATTCGGAAATAGAATAGGGTCCTCAGTGACAGATAACGTAGACGTAACACCTACATCATTCGCATTATAAGCAGTAACAACAATGGAATAAGAAACGCCTCTAAAGGCACCAATTACATTCAGAATAGAACCAGAACCAGTACCCGTAATAGAGGCATTACCATTGGGGTCGGTAGTATCTACATAACGAACTGCATTGGAGAAATAACTAGACAATGTGAATTGACGTGTATTATTTGTCAAAGTTATCGTACCTTCAGAAGCCAAACCACCATTCACCAATACAGGGACAGGGGAACTCTCACTTACAGACAACGATGACGTAACACCTACATCATTCGCATTATAAGCAGTAACAACAATGGTATAAGAAGTACCTCTAAAGGCACCCATTACATTCAGAACAGAACCAGTACCAGTACCCGTAATAGAGGCATTACCATTAGGGTCGGTAGTATCTACATAACGAACTGCATTGGAGAAATAATCAGACAAAGTGAATTGACGTGTGTTATTTGTCATAGTTATTGTACCTTCAGAAGCCAAACCACCATTCACCAATACAGGGACAGGGAAACTCTCACTTACAGACAACGATGACGTAACAACTACATCATTCGCATTATAAGCAGTAACAACAATGGAATAAGAAACGCCTCTATAATTACCCATTACATTCAGAATAGAACCAGTACCAGACCCAGTAATAGATGCATTACCATTGGGGTCGGTAGTATCAACATAACGAACTGCATTGGAGAAATAATCAGACAAAGTGAATTGACGTGTATTATTTGTCAAAGTTATTGTACCTTCAGAAGCCAAACCACCATTCACCAATACAGGGACAGGGAAACTCTCAGTTACAGACAACGTAGACGTAACACCTACATCATTCGCATTATAAGCAGTAACAACATTGGTATAAAATGGGCGTTCCTGCTTCCGAACGGATTTTTTATTTTACTGAAATCTTACGATAAATATTGTAAGATCGTTTTCGCAAATTAATTGGTTTTGCTTTTTTGGTGTATTTTACGAAAATATCTTACAATTTATTTTGTAAGATCGTTTTCGCAAATTGATTGATTTTGCTTTTTTGGTGTATTTTACGAAAATATCTTACAATTTATTATGTAAGATTGTTTTGTTGCATTCCGGAGAAAGAGACTATTCCCTTCAATTTCAATTGTAACATTGATTTGCTCGTTTGGAGAGAGAGAAAGTTCCTTCGAAGTATTCCAATACAAAATCAATTGTAGAGGACAGTCAAGAGGAAGGTGAAAGCTGTTTACAAAGTCTTGAACGCATTGCTCATAATTATTTATCTCACAACTCACAACTCAACAGTTCGAAAGTACAACTTAGTACTTATGACAGGCTATCACGTTGTAGAAAGAGGGCCAATGCTAACTTGTTGGGTAACAACAGCGCCTGTACAATCGCTGCACTAGAATCTCCTCCTCCATGCCCCCATCCCCATCTTCCTCCTCCTCCATCTCCTCCTCCTTAGCAATGTCTACATTGTCTCCATCCGATTGCACAGCCTCTGCCTTGGTGTCCTTCTCAATGGATTGGCAGCTTGACCCCTTTGCATGACTCCTTGCTGTGCATTGATTGCCATGCCCAGCACCTTCTCTGGCAGCTTGACCCCTTTGCATGACCTGGCAGCTTGACCCCTTTGCATGACCCCTTGATGTGCATTGATTGACCCCCCTTGCCGGGCCCCCCCTTGCTGCGCATGCATGAAAGACTGTTTTGATAAGTCGGTAAGGCTTTGCTTCATGCCTTGCGCTTTCACCTCTTTTCATGCCTTGCGCTTTCACCTCCTTTCATGCCTTGCGCAAATTGCCTTTCGCATCCTGCATTGCTTTGCTGCGCATCCGCATTAGCACCGGGTGGCCCTGCATGGTCCCGAGTTGCACCTAATTCTCGCACCTTTTGCGCAATGCATTTCACTGTTATGGGAATTCACTTCAGCTCTGTTCTCATGATCTGCTGCTTTGCCTTTCGCTTTCTGCATCGCCTTGCTGCGCATCAGCATTAGCACCGGGTGGTTGTGAATAACCCCCGAGTTGCTTCTAATTCTCGCACCCTTTGCGCAATGCATTTCACTGTCACTGTCCTGCCTAGCACCTTCTCTGGTGGATGCTGGGCAGATAGCCAGGAGCACTGGCGCTCGGAGCACTGGATAGGTCTGCCTACCTGCATGGCGGTTACCCGCCTGCACCTGCCAGACCAGACCAGGACACGCGCCGGGCCAGCACCTGCGCCGGAGTACTGGCGAACAGCTCTGCACCCGCCTGCACCTTCCTGAGGCCTGCCTACCTGCATGATGGTTACCCGCTTGCACCTGCGTCAGAGTAATGGCGGACAGTACTGCATACCCATATGGCATGCATCCTTAGCTACCGTTCCAAGATTTCCATAGCGTCTGGTTTGGTTATGAATTGCATTGTAGTGGTAGACTGCAATTGTAGCCCAGACTTAGCTGCCTTGTGCCTGTGTTGACCAAGTTACTGCTTGCCAACAGGTTGCCTTGTTTATTGGTTAATCTTTCCCGGGAGTGTGGTTGGGTGTTTATGTTGTGATTGGTACTTTACATGACACTGACACATGGATCATGTACACCTGCAGTTCTTCTATTTTACTGTGTTCTTGCCCACCTCGGCCACATACCTATTTACTAGGTTTGTTTTAGTGGCCCAGTACTGCAATAGGTAAAGCAAAGATGTGTAGTTGAGGCCTGCTTGACTTGCATAGCATGACTGATGAAATGTCACAGCCCAGAAGAATTTAGCCCTTTTGCCTGTTCCGTCTAGGCATTCGGTGGATCAAGTTTTCTTTGACAGGTTTTAGGATTGATTTTTTTATGATCGGGAGGACTGTGTGTATTCCGAGTTTGGTTTTCTCAATCATTCGCGCGTTGGGTTTGACAATGCTCCCGATTATGATCGGGAGGACTGTGGGTATTCTGAGTTTGGTTTTTCTCAATCATTCGCTCGTTGGGTTTGACAATGCTCCCGATAATGATCAAGAGGACTGTGGGTATTCTGAGTTTGATTTTTGTCAATCATTCGTTCGTTGGGTTTGACAATGATCCCGATTATGATAGGGAGGACTATGGGTATGCCGGGTACAAAAAAAAAAAAAAAAAAAAAATGCCGAGTACATGTTTTCTGAATCATTCGCTCGTTAGGTTTGTCAGTGCTCCCGATTATGATCGGGAGGACTGTGTGTATTCCGAGTTTTGTTTTCTCAATCATTCTCTCGTTGGGTTGACAATGCTCCCGATTATGATCGGGAGGACTATGGGTATGCCGAGCACATGTTTTCTGAATCATTCGCTCGATGGGTTTGTCAGTGCTCCTGATTATGATCGGGAGGACTGTGTGTATTCCGAGTTTTGTTTGGTCAATCATTCGCTCGTTGGGTTTGTCAATGCTCCCAATTATGATCGGGAGGACTGTGTGTATTCCGAATTTTGTTTTCTCAATCATTCGCTCGTTGGGTTTGTCAATGCTCCCGATTATGATCGGGAGGACTATGGGGATTCCGAATTTGGTTTTCTCAATCATTTGCTCGTTGTGTTCGACAATGCTCCCGATTATGATCGGGAGGACTATGGGTATTCTGAGTTTGGTTTTTCTCAATCATTCTTTCGTTGGGTTTGACAATGCTCCCGATTATGATCGGGAGGACTATTGGTATGCCGAGTACAAAAAAAAAAAAAAAAAATGCCGAGTACATGTTTTCTGAATCATTCGCTCGTAGGGTTTGTCAGTGCTTCCGATTATGATCGGGAGGACGGTGTGTATTCCGAATTAGGTTTTCTCAATCATTCGCTCGTTGGGTTTGACAATGCTCCCGATTATGATCGGGAGGACTATGGGTATGCCGAGCACATGTTTTCTGAATCATTCGCTCGATGGGTTTGTCAGTGCTCCCGATTATGATCGGGAGGACTGTGTGTATTCCGAGTTTTGTTTTCTCAATCATTCGCTCGTTGGGTTTGTCAATGCTCCCGATTATGATCGGGAGGACTGTGTGTATTCCGAATTTGGTTTTCTCAATCATTTGCTCGTTGGGTTTGACAATGCTCCCGATTATGATCGGGAGGACTATGGGGATTCTGAGTTTGGTTTTTCTCTATATCTGAATCTGATTTTGAATCTGAATCTGAATCTCAATCACTTGCTTTACCAACCTATTTGTCTTCCGCAGGGTCTACAATGACAGTACAGTGGAAGTTAAACTCCAATCGGACGGGAATGTTTTGGGATGCGGCGTCATGGACGAATGGACCAAGGAGCGCCAAGTGCCAATGAACATCGAAGTCGTTGTTGGTGGACCAGACTTCTATGTTACGGCTACGCACGCTCACTGGTTGAGGTTTCACGGCAAATGCAGGCATATGTGCGGAGCATTCTGGTCGACACTCACCCTTGCGGAAGTCAAGACAGCCCAGTTGCTTGAAGTCACTAGCATTCGGAGGCCCATGTCGGGAGCTGGGCTATAAGGAGATACCAATTTGAATACGATGACCTTACAAAGTTGTCGGCGATCTGTCCTCTTCGTTGATTGTAGGAAGCTGACCTCGTCGCGCCTTTCCTGACTTCTTCGCGGAGAGTGTAGGAAATGTAAAGAGTGCAGAAGTTGCGCAATATCCTATCGAAATTGAAAGCGGCAAGTGCGGTCAGCACACAATGGTTGTTTCGAACGGTGTACATCCCACCGCGTACGTAACATTCGAAATGTACCTGTCAGATTTGAAAATTTAACCTGAGCCACGGTGCAGCAGTACAGTCCGTTCGATTGCTCTCTTACCGGCGTCAGGTGAAGGCCCTTTTGGTGTACATCGAGGTGACGTCCTCCTGTCGCTAGGACCAAACTCCTCGAAATCGCTCATAATGGGCGTTCCTGCTTCCGAACGGATTTTTTATATTTTACTGAAATCTTACGATAAATATTGTAAGATCGTTTTCGCAAATTAATTGGTTTTGCTTTTTTTGGTGTATTTTATCGAAAATATCTTATCAATTTAT
>JACBWV010000921.1:229093-369200 GCA_013435795.1 Chlamydomonas sp. ICE-L
TATGTACATAACACAAATTTATAATCCTTAAATCTGCAAACTGCATCCTAGAATCCTGAGAATCATCAAAATGTTGTGTTGGATAAGCAAACTAGTTACACTCCGTGCAACTGTCAAACGGGTTCTAATGTTGCACTAGTGCCAACAAGTCCATTGGTGATAACTCTGCAATTGGTGCTGACTGGTCATGTTCTAACTGACGCCATGGTGCTACCTGACACAATACTGTCGTCTCTAGATTGGCTGTGGGAACAGGCTATCACCGTTGTAGAAAGGTGCCAATCTAACTTGTTGTTTTTTTGACAACACGCATGTACAATCGCTGCACTCAAATCTCCTCTCCATCCCCCCTCCCCATCTTCCTCCTCCCCTCTCCCCTCCTCCTTACAATGTCTCATTGTCTTCATCCGATGCAAGCCTCTGCCTTGGTGTCCTTCTCACTGGATTGGCAGCTTGACCCGTTTGCATGAACTCCTTGCTGTGCATTGGTTGCCATCCCAGCACCTTCGCTGGCAGCTTGACACCCTTTGCATGACCCTGGCCTTGACCCATTTGCTGAACCCCTTGAGTTTCATTGATTGACCCCCCTGCCCGGGCCCCCCCTTGCCTGCTCATGCATGAAAGACTGTTTATTATAAGTCGGAAAGGGTTGCTTTCATGCCGTGGCGTTTTTCCACCTCTTTTCAAGCCTTGGCGCTTTTCACCTCCTTTCATGCCGTGCGCAATTTGCCTTTCGCATCCTGCCTTGGCTTTGGCTGCGCATCTGCATAGCACGGGTGGCCTGCATGTCCCGAGTTGCACCTATTCTCGCACCCTTTGACGCAATCATTTTCACTGCTATGGGAATTCACTTCGAGCTCGGTCTCATGATCTGTTGCTTTGCCTTCGCTTTCTGCTCGCCTTGCTGCGCATCTGCATGGGCACCGAGTGGTTTGTGAATAACCCCCGAGGCTTGCTTCTAATTCTCGCACAGTCCTTTGCCACTTCTTTCAACTGTCCCTGTCCTGCCTACACCTTCTCTGTGTATGCTGGGCAGATAGCCAGGAGCACTGTGCGCTCTTTAGCACTGGATGGTCTGCCTACCTGCAGGGCGGTTTACCGCTTGCGACCTGCCATACCAGACCGACGCGCGCCGTGGCCAGCACCTCGCCGAGTTACTGGGCAACAGGCTCCTGCCCCGCCGGGCACCTTCCTGAGGCCTGCCTACCTGCATGATGGTGTACCCTCCGCACCTGCGGCAGAGTATTGGCGGTACAGTACTCTACCCATATGGCATGCATCCTTAGCTACGTTTCCAAGATTTCCATATCGGTCTGGTTTGGTTATGATTCGCCATTGTAGTGGTAGACTGCAATTGTAGCCCGACTTAGCTGCCTTTTGCCTGTGTTTGACCAAGTTACTGCTTGCCAACAGTTGCCTTTTTATTGGTTATCTTTGCCGGAGGTGGTTGGGTGCTTATGTTGTGATTGGTACTTTACTTACCTGACATAATGTCTCATTACACCTGCAGTTCTTATTTTTACTGTGTTCTGCCCCCTCGGCCCCTACCTATTTACTAGTGTTTGTTTTAGTTGACCCAGTACGGCAATGGTAAAGCAAGATGTTAGTTTGAGGCCGGCTTGACTTGCATAGCATGACTGATGAAATGTCATACCCAGAGACTTTAGCCCTTTTGCCTGTTTCCGTCTAGGCATTCGGGGTCAGTTTCTTTTGCTTGGTTTAGGATTGATTTTTTTATGATCAGAGGACGTGTGTCTTCCCGAGTTTGGTTTTTCTCAATATTCGCTCGTTGGGTTGACAATGCTCCCTGATTATGATCGGAGGCTGTGGTATTCCTGAGTTGGTTTTTCTCAATCATTCGCTCTTGGTTTGACATTCTCCCGATTATATCAAGAGGACATGTTGGTTTTCTGAGTTGGGTTTTTTCTCATCATTCCTTCGTTGGGGTTTTGGACTGCTCCCGATTTGATAGGAGACTATGGTAGTCAGAGTAACAATAAACAAAACCAAAAAACATGCCGAGTACGATTTTTCTGCTGAATCATTCGCTCGTTAGGTTCTGTCAGTGCTCCCATTATGTTAGGAGTCCTGTGTGGATTCGATTTGGTTTTCCTCAATCATTCCGTCGTTGGGTTTGTCATGCTCCCTATTATGATCGGAGGACTGTGGTTTCTGAGTTTTGGTTTTCTCTCTTCGTTCGTGGTTTGTCAGTGCTCCCGATTATGATCGGGAGGACTTGTGTATTCTCGACTTTTGGTTATTCTCAATATCATTCGCTCGTTGGGTTTGTCACTGCTCCCGATTATGATCGGGAGGGACTTGGTTATTCTGAGTTGGTTTTCTCAATCATTCGCTCGTTGTTTGACAATGCTCATGATAACTGACTTCGGGAGACTGTGGTATCGTATTTTGGTTATTCCTCTCAATCATTCGCTCCAGTTTGGGTTTTGACTATCCTCCCGATAGTGATCTGGAGGACTAATTGGTATGCCGGTACAAAAAGAAAAAAAAAAAAAATGCCGCTTACATTGCTTTTCCTGTGAATCAGTTGCGCGCAGAATCGGCGTGGGGTTGGTTTTGTCAGTGTGTGCTGCCCAATATATTTATCGTTGAGGCCCTTTGTGTATCCGAATTTTGGTTTTTCTCAATCATTCGCGATGTACTTGTGCGGATTGTCGGGGTTTTAGTTTGTAGCGATTTGATTGTAGTTGCTAGTGAAGTCACTGCGCCCGATTAATATGATAGGGGAAGTGATGGGGAAATGGACCGTGGGGACGGTGGATAACGAGTCTGTTCTATCCGAATTGGGTTGGTTTTTCACAATCAGTCGCTCGTTGGGTTTGACAATGCTCCCGATTTTGATCGGAGACTTTGGGTATTCTGAGCTTGGTTTTTCTCAGATCATTCGCTCGTTGGGTTTTGACAATGCTCCCGATTATTATCGGGAGGACTTGGGTATGCCGAGTACTAAAAAAAAAAAAAAAAAAAATTGCCAAATCATGTTTTTTCTGAATCATTTCGCTCTTGGTTGTCATGCTCCCGATATGATCGGAAGGACTGTGTGTATTCCGAGTTTTGTTTTTCTCAATCATTCGCTCGTTGGGTTTGCTCAATGACTCCCGATTTAATGATTCGGGATGACTGTGTATTTTCCGAATTGGTTTTTTCTCAATCATTCGGTCGTTGGGTTTGACAATGCTCCCGATTATGATCGGGAGGACTATTGGTATTCTGAGTTTGGTTTTTCTCTATATCTGAATCTGATTTTGAATCTGAATCTGAATCTGAATCATTTGCTTTACCAACCTATTTGTCTTCCGCAGGGTCTACAAAGTATAGTGCACCTGGAAGGTAAAACTTCCAATCGACGGAAGGATTTGGGAATTTCGGCTCATGGACGAATGGACCAAGGAGCGCCAATTGCCAATGAACATCGAAGTCGTTTTTTGGATGGACCAACTTCTATTTTACGGCTACGCCCGCTCACTGGTTGAAGGTTTCCGCGGCGAATTCCGGCATAATGTTCGGAGCTTCGGTCGCCTCACCCTTGCGGAATCAGACACCGTTGCTTAAGTCACTAGCATTCGGGAGCCATGTCAGGAGCTGGAACTCGAAGGAGATACCAATTTGAATACGATGACCTTACAAAGTTGTCGGCGATCTGTCCTCTTCGTGATTTAGGAGCTACCTCGTCGCGCTTTTCCTGCCTTCTTCGCGGAGGTGCCGTAGGATAATCGTAAAGAGTGCAAAGTTTACGCCCAATATCCATCGAAATTGAAGCGGGCATGCGGTCAGCACACAATGGTTGTTTTTCAAACGTGGTACATCCCCCGCGTATTTAACTTCGAAATGTAACCTGTCAGATTTGAAAATTTACCGAGCCACGGTGCCGCGTACAGTCCCGTTCGATTGCTCTATACGGCGTCAGGTGACGGCCCTTTTGGTGTTAACATCGAGGGACGTCCTCCTGTCGCTAGGACCAACTCCTCGAATCGCTCCTGAGCTTTCCTTCGCATTCTCAACCCCGCCTAGTTGTCCTCAAGCTCTTGTCGGCGATAAATTCGCCTCGCACGACCCTGCCGGCTTGCTGGCCATGTCACCATCCACCCAAGAGCCGAATGTAACTGGTTCCATGATAGGGTCCTAACATGGACCCCGAATGCTAGTGATTCAAGCACTGGGCTTTCGTTACTCGCAAGGGTGAGTGTCGACCCAAATGCATCTGCTCCGCACATGCCTGCATTCGCCGCGAAACCTCAACCATTGAGCTGCGTAGCCGTCACCTAGAAGTCTGGTCCACAACTACTACTTCATTTCATTGCACTTGGCCGCTCCTTGGTCCATGCTTCCATGACCCGGCATCCCAAATCCTTCCCGTCCGATTGGATTTTACTTCCCGGTATTGTCATTGTAACCCCTGCGGAAGACAATAGGTTTTGGTAAACAATGATTCAGATCCGTTCAAAATCGATTCAGATTTAGATAAAAACCAAACCAGAATGCCCATATTCCACCCCCCCCTCCCATCATAATCGGGAGCATTTTCAAACGCCACAAGCGAATGATTGGTAGACACCCAAATTCGGAATCACACCAGTCCTCCCGATCATAATCGGGAGCACAACTACAACCCAACAGCGAATGATTCAGAGATCGTGTACTTCGTCTTTTTTTTTTTTTTTTTGGTACTCGCATACCCATAGTCCTCCTGATCATAATTGGGAGGCATTGTCAAACCCAACGAGCGAATGATTGGAAAAACCAAACTCATAATACCCACTCCTCTTGATCATAAGCGGGAGCATTGTCAAACCAACGATCGAAATGATTCAGAAAACATGTACTCTGGCATATTTTTTTTTTTTTTTCTTTTGTACTCGGCATACCCACAGTCCTCCCTTCATAATCGGGAGCATTGTCAAACCCCAACTAACGAATGATTAGAGAAAACCAAGGCTCAGAATACCCACATCCTCCCGATCCTAATCGGGAGCATTGACAGAACCCAACGAGCGAATGATTGAGAAAACCACTTCGAATACACAGGTCCTCCCGATCATAACGGGAGCACTGACAGACCACGAGCGAATGATTCAGAAATCATGTACCGGCTTTTTTTTTTTTCTTTTTTGTACTCGGCATACCCATTCCGCCCTATCCTAATCCGTGCCTTGTCAAACCAACGAACGAATGATTGAGAAAACCAAACTCAGAATACCCCCGTCCTCTTGATCATAATCGGGGAGCATTCTCAAACCTACGAGCGTATGTTTGATAAAACCAACTCGTAAATACCACAGTCCTCCCATCATACGGGAGCTTGACAAACCCAAACGACCTGAATTCGCTTTGAAGTCACCTACTACACTGCTATCTGCCAGCAATGCCTGTTCACCACACTGCTAGAGTGGGTGTCGGACCTAAGCCCGTGCACCGTTGACTCGATACGTTTTGTTTTTTTTTATTCTATAGGTCTGTATCACATTACCTTCCCCCCAATCCCTGGTATTCTGTACCCAACGTCCTTGGATTCCACAACACAATTCATCAGGAGTAGCAACAAATATTTCCGTTGGAGAAGAAAAAGTAGGGGGAAATCATCCTCAACCAGTCAGGCTGGTATGACATCGTGAAAAACTGTCTGAAGCAGTGATCCAAATGCTCTTCTTGCACCAGCGCTGAATGCATGACACAAAAGACTAATCTTCCTCCGTCCGCCACTCTCACATACAATAATACCGTAGGATTTGACGCTAAATACACGCATCATGGTGAGTCCATATACGCGCAGTAGGACATGTCCTCCCGATCATACTCGGAGCAGACACATTATTTAAAACTTGAAATGATCACTTAACAAAATACTGCTACTATTTCTGACTTCATTTTCCCTTCTATGTTAACTCAGATTAGTTCTCCCAGGAAGAGTCTTCGTGGTTATTGGGCTTTGGCCATCTACTCTCAGCCATCAATCTGACTATATCATGCTTCCACATTCTTCACCGGTCCTTGAAGAGAGGGGCACTTTCACCGTATGCTTCTTGCAAATGGACAACCATGCAAAGGACCACAAGCACGCTTCAGTTCGCATACTTGTCCTTGTTGGTGGATGAACTGGTTTGGAGGAAGTGTACGTCCATTTTCCTCCCTCCCCGGACACACACATATACATCTTTATCAAAAGTACTCTGTGGTCTCGCAAGTGTTAAAGAACTGGAGTGTCAACGCCTGGGACCATCTGATAGTGCATTGTTGGTAACTTATTCAATAGAATTGGCCTTCTACACAAGGACCAAGACGTCCGTGTACCTCTATAGGGGACTTCTCCGCTGTCCCCTCCAACCACCCCCGCCTCCCACGTTTACAAGTTTGTTCCGGTCATGCCACTAGAACCGTCAAAGGAGTTAGTCCGTTTACACGCGTTCAAGATACAAGGTCACCAACGGGAATAGCGTAAGAATACTTGAATATACGATATTTACAATTAAATGCTACGTGCGTGTAATGTACTGTCTGCCATGCTCCGTTATGCGTTCGAGGAATATTGGTTGCCATGTCCTCATTGATTCAGTCTTCAATGGAAATAAATGATACAAAGAAGTTTTTACCTCGGACCTAGAGTATTATCCAAGGGATGCTCCCGATATAGTCGGGAGAATTTGGTGTCCCGAAATGATTCACAATAATACATACGTTTTGACACCAACATTGCGGGTCTCTTACAAGTGAGTATGTACGATTCAGGATCTTGGAGAGGACAGTGGGACGATGACGCTAACTATTTACGTTCCTCGCAAGGCTTCCCACTGGTGGGACACCAGAACAGTTTTAGGAGCCCCCGAGATCAAGATTGAAGCGCTTCGAGATATCGACGAACTGGGCGGCTGTCTGCAGGAACTATTCATAACGATAAGCCCGGATGTTGCGTCCTTGCCGGCCCCCCCCCACCATGCCGATGGTCCTTCCAACCGCAGTGTGACGATCCGTGCAGGACCCGTAGCTGATTCCGTTACGACGACGCTCGAGGACCTTCTCTAACAGAAGCCGCTGACCAGCAGCAGATGGTGACAGCAGCCGATGGCCCATCCCATGGCCCGACCTTCAACCATATTGGCCCAGAGCTTCGTGACACTGGGAAGCCAGCATAAGTGGTGCTGATTGCTTCAACGTTGATAAGAGTTATTGGAGCACTCAACCAGATTTGAATGCTGTTACGTGGAGTACCGAAAACCAACATTTTGTCGACTCCCATCGGAGTTTGTCCATCAACCAGTCTGTTTCTGACACCGTCTGAGAAATCAATGGCCCGCGCTTGATAGCATCATTGGATGACTTGTCCAATGGATGTGTCATACTTTTACCTGCCAGTAAATGATTTGCCAGACTATAAGTCGCACACACTTTGGAGACTAAATATGGAAGGCCAGAGGAGGAGGATGTGTTGTACTTATATTCTTCACACGGGACGAACCGGATAGAAGAATAGCTACGAGCCCACTACTGATTTGGTTTGTTGGTCATTCCGTGTGTCAAGGTACAAATGCTGAATCTAGCGGATTGAGAGGATGGGACGTGTTGGAGTTCAAATCACCAAAGACCAAAGGGCATACCGTAGGCAAAACGGTCAGGCAAGCAAAACGAGGAGGGCGGGAACAACGGGGACGAAAGTGTCAAAGGAAAGGATTACGGGAAAATGGAGTAGAGGAAAAGAGCAGTGGGGAGGTGAACGAGAGAAAATAAAACAGGAAGCAAATGGATAAGGGGGAACAAGATTGTATACGTGGATGACGGAGAAAAAAAGGACGAGGCAAGAAAAAAAAACGAGGGACGGAAGCAAAATGGGAGAAAGGAGAATAGAAGGGAAGAGGGTAAATGAAAAGGGCAGATACAAAAAAGATGAAAAGACAGAGGGTAAAAGGATCGGGAAAACTAAAAGGGTAGAAGTTTAAAGAAGGTTAGACAAAAAGAGAAAAGGAAAAAGAATGAATAAAAGTAAAAAAATAAGAAGGGGACTAAAATAGGAGACAAGGAACCTGAAGAAAGGGAAGAAGAGGAGTAAGCAGACATAGAAAAATAATGGGGAAAGGAGAGGGGACGAAAAAATGGAAACGGCAAGACTAAAGGCAAAAAAGAAAGGTAAAACGAAAGATAGGGAACACTAAGAAAGGATAAAAAAGGATAAGAGGGCAGGGAGAAATGAAGTAAGAAGGAGAACCACTACACAGTGACTGGAGAAGTTGAATTGTGTACTTACAGCCTTGTACTATGGGCTCATAATTTTGTGTTCGCTGAAACACATCCCCAACTTGGCCCGAAGATTGGATGGACCAAAAGCTTTGCCTATACCGGTTGGTGTTGGATGAAAAACGCACATTGAACGGGCGATATTCCATTGCCGCATTTCAATTTAGCTGTTCGAACCCACCAAGGTTATGAAGATCCAGAGAAGTACCACACAGCCTGCCTCCTAGCTTGTCAATCCTTGGGAAGGACCCCATGGCCAGAGCTTTGCATCGATGGAGACCATTCAGACCATTGTCTGAGGAGAGAATTGTATGCGTAGAAGATGGGGATGGGACTGGAGAGCGAAGGAGGAGGAGAGGATGACGAGAGGGGGGGGAGGAGGAGTAGTAAGATGTTTTCACATAGCTTTTTTAACTATTAGGAAATTAAATGAAGTATACTTACGATTTTACTTGTAAGATTAAAGCTGAATTCCTGCTCCGACTTATCAACCGTCGCTTCCCTTTATTTACTTACCATTATATGTAAGACACGAATTGAATGTTAAACCTTTTGTTACAAAATATGGCATTTGAACGTGTAACTTCTCATCTGGTACGATTCTCGTCTTTCAAGTCTCATTTTAGCAATTTTGTCACATTGACTACAATCTTCGAGTTGTTTCGTAATATGCTTTGGAAGCATCAAAAGACCCCCAGAAAGTGATTGTAGATTGGAAATCCGTCGTAATCAGGAACCCCCTTCTGTGGCACTTTTCGACGCAACTTCAGACACGATAGGCACTATGCAGACGTGGCGCTCTCTCTTCTGACGCAAAGGAGATCATGCGTGTGGTACATATGGGGGGAATGGTTTGGGGTGCTTCTGCACCAGCTATGTACGTCACGCTAGACCACTCATAGTAAGAGACACCGTTTTCGGCATCACCAAACTTCGCCGCACTGTCATACTAGAAGCCTGCGCAGTGGCCTAGAGAGAGCATCCCCTTAATCAATGATCATAAACGACACAATCGTCGACGACCGTGTGTATTCGGAAATGTGAAGTATTCGTGTTTAGGGACATTTTTTGATCATCCTTGCCATTCAAGCTGACCTTTGAGAATTACATGCAAATCAGGCTACGTTCAAGACCGCCGTTGTCAAGTGCCGGTCCGAAAGATAACACGTTCTTCACGTTTTCCACGAATGCGGAGCGTTCTGGCGAAGACGACGAACCTGTACCGGTAGTATATAACATATTCCTTGTATCACCCTGTGGGAATGATGACGTTTGAAGTGTTTACAAATGGTAACGATGATTACTTGAATGACGTCGTACGTCTCTTCGAAGGTGTTCTTTCGACCATGTCTAACCCGTCTTCCCTTCCTTTATGTCATATCTCCTGGGTTGGACCGTCATGCTTCTCCCCATGCTAGTGAACTTGTCCTGTTTGGATTATGAATAGCGCCGCCTGTCGTGTGACTCTCGTACGTGAGCTTGTGCGTCGACATGTCGTACATTAGTCAAGAATCTTTGGTAAATGTGTACGACTTCTGTTCGTTGTACTTTTCCGCAAGAGGATGATGTCTCCTGCCATTGCAAACGTTGGCTCGCTCGTTTCCTTGGCTCCCTCAGGATATTTTGTTCGTGATCTTAGTTTTCCGCTTTGCGATGGTGAACGTCATGGGTCGAGATCGGTGCGTTTCCTGACAACGAGTATTGAGCCTCTTTTTGACCACATTGTTTTAACGTCGAGTCCGCCAACACTCGGGTGTCCGTTGTTTCCGACGGGAGTTCATTTTTTTAGATGACTGTAAAAAAGTTATTTTTTTGTTTCTTCCGTTTCTTCTATCTTCGGCTGTCTTTGAGTCGGCAATCCATTCTCAAATGAGCTGTAGTGTGGAGAATGAATGACGCATGAAAATCGATGGAAAACGGAAGATATTAACTGTTGGGGGCGCGAAATTCAGTAAGGTGGTGTCCCCACTTTATTGAGAAAAACGGTAGAGAGACAAAGTTGGTTGATGGCCGTTTTTTCAGATGTTTTGAGGAGTTCTTGTTAAGAAGACTGTGAAAACTTGCCTTGGATGATCCTTTGGGCCAGCTTAAATGCTGCAAATCAGAATGAAGGCAAATATGTACCGCCTTTAGCCTATCTACCCATTGATTCAAGGGTCACCTGTAGGGTGTCCAATTGCCGTCCCGCTGTCGTTTACGATTATCAACTAAACAGTGTAGCGTTTCATAAAACTTCATTGTTTTAACAAGAGAAATCAAACTCCGTAAAGGGAACTTAGTTCCACTTGTCCTAAGTTTAGGGGGCAGATCTACTGCTGGCTGCCGCGGTCATTTGAGCTGAATCTCAGGCCCAGGTTGTCGATATTAAGAGACAGATCAATACCTTGGCAAAAATCAAAAGCATCATCAACACCAAATACATAAGCAAAGCACCATGAACAAGTTCTTCGAAGTTCTAGGACAACAGCAACAGCATCAGCACAAGATCACCACCATCAGCATCATCGACCACCTCAGAGATCACATGGTAGTATGGCCTGCATAGGCGCCTTTCTCCCTTTAAAGGAGGAAACGAGAAACCCCGCGTTTGCCTCTTCATGCGCACAGAAGTCGGCTGAGGCCTCAGGAACGCAGATCAAAAAAGAGTGGTTTTCTAAGGTAATAATGTGTATTAAACCGGGAAGAAAAATGGGGAGAAGGCCGACAGATCCCCGAGAGGGGGGAAACGAGCAAACAAATTAGGGGAGTGGTAAAACAGGGACGGAAAGAGAGGAAGGAAGAGCGGTAATGGGTGCCATAATAGACTCGCGTTAAGTCATGGTGTCCTGTCAATTGAGCGACGGGGCTCTCTGGATATTATCCTTTCGTCCATTCTTCAGGAGATGTCAAGATACGTGTGGTATCATAATGCAGCGGATCTCGGCAGACAATGTTTAGCATGGTGACGGGAAAGTTGAATGAACGAGGGGGGAGAGGAGAGATATTGATTATCAGTTGTCGGTGTTACGTTTCAATTTATTTTATGAACTTTTTAGAGGAACGGCGACCACTCTCATCAAGGACGGCGGCATCTGTGTTGAGTCGAGTCACGTGGCGACATCTCGCATCACGGCGGCATCTGTGTCGAGTCGAGTCGAGTCGAGTCATGCGACATCTCGCATCACGGCGGCACTTTCTTTGAGTGTAAACGAATGGTCCCACTTCTATTTAATTGCACACAATAATGCTCGACGCCGAAATTAAGAGTCACATACTGGATCGAGTCAAATCCGGAGAATGCAAATGGGATTGGGGTCACTTGAGTGATAATCCATACCTGACATGGGACGTCGTGTCGAGTAACCCTGACAAACCGTGGGATTGGCGTAAATTGTGCTTAAACCCCAATGTCTTCACGTGGGACGTTGTGTCGAGTAACCCGGACAAACCATGGGACTGGCATTTATTGAGTGCGAATCCCAGGGTAGCTACGTGGGATATTGTCTCGAGTAACCCGGACAAACCATGGGATTGGTATTGGTTGAGCACAAACCCCAGTGTAGCCACGTGGGACATTGTCTCGAGTAACCCGGACAAACCATGGGACTGGTGTGGATTGAGCACAAACCCCGGTGTAGCCTCGTGGGACATCGTGTCGAGTTCCCCGGACAAGCCGTGGAACTGGTGTGGATTGAGTGTTAACCCCGGGGTAGACACATGGGACATTGTCTCCAGTAACCCGAACAAACCATGGGATTGGTATTGGTTGAGCACAAAAATCTGGGTAGCCAGCCGGGACATTGTCTCGAGTAACCCGGACAAGCCCTGGAACTGGCGTGGATTGAGTGTGAATCCCAGGGTAGCCACGTGGAACATTGTCTCGAGTAACCCGGACAAACCATGGTATTGGTATTGGTTGAGCACAAACCCCAGTGTAGCATCGTGGGACATTGTCTCGAGTAACCCGGACAAACCATGGGACTGGCGTGGATTGAGTGTAAACCCCAGGGTAGCCACCTGGGACATTGTCTCCAGTAACCCGGACAAACCATGGTATTGGTATTGGTTGAGCACAAACCCCAGTGTAGCCTCGTGGGACATTGTTTCGAGTAACCCGGACAAACCATGGGAGTGGTATGGATTGAGTGTAAACCCAGGAGTAGCCACCTGGGACATTGTCTCGAGTAACCTTGACAAACCATGGGATTGGTTTTATTTGAGCTCAAACAATAGTTGCGTGGTCACCTGGGACAATGTCTTGAGTAACCCGGACAAACCATGGGACTGGTGCAGATTGAGTAGAAACCGCAACATGTTGGTATCCGTCCAAGACGCGTGCCGTTTAGTGCGAAGTCACAGAGCCGCAGCGACTATTCATAAAACATGGAGACACGTGAATACAAACCCGATTTATGTTGTGTGCCGACGCCGACTCTTGAAAGAATTCAGTACACTCCCTACACTGCACACGTAAACAAATCCAAGAAAAACACAGGAGGGGTGGCTTGGCCCCCTCTCTTGTCGACAACAACTCGATCAAGCGGTACCCTGAGGTACGAGGACTGCGATTTTCTCCAGAAACCAGCACTTACTCGGACCGCTCCTCTGCTCTCACAATCGCAAGGCTGCACTGCATGGAACTGTTGGGTCAAGGGAGACCGCTTCCATTTTGCAGGGATGCGTGTTGTTGATGGGCTACAAAAAAACATGATGGTGTTCCACTGCCCCGTGGGTTGCTACACCATAAGGTTACACCATAAGGTGTACCGTACACTCCATAAAGCGGTTTCATTTTAGTATTCCGTCGAGGGTATGAGAACAACCGTGAGAACAATAATGCACGGCGACGAAATTAACAGTCACATACTGGATCGAGTCAAATCCGGAGAATGCAAATGGGATTGGGGTCAATTGAGTGATAATCCATACCTGACATGGGACGTCGTGTCGAGTAACCCAGACAAACCGTGGGATTGGGGTAAATTGTGCTTAAACCCTAGTGTCGTCACGTGGGACATTGTATCGAGTAATGCGGACAAACCATGGGATTGGTATTGGTTGAGCACAAACCCCAGTGTAGCCTCATGGGACATTGTCTTGAGTAACCCGGACAAACCATGGGACTGGTGTGGATTGAGCACAAACCCCAGTGTAGCCTCGTGGGACATCGTGTCGAGTAACCCGGACAAGCCATGGAACTGGAGTGGATTTAGCACAAACACCAGTGTAGCCACATGGGAAATCGTGTCGAGTAACCTGGACAAACCATGGGATTGGTATTGGTTGAGCACAAACACCAGTGTAGCCACATGGGACATCGTGTCGAGTAACCTGGACAAACCATGGGATTGGCGTGGATTGAGTGCGAATCCCGGAGTAGCCACTTGGGACATCGTCTCGAGTAACCTGGACAAACCATGGGATTGGCGTGGATTGAGCTTAAACGCGAGTGTAGCCACTTGGGACATCGTGTCGAGTAACCCGGACAAACCATGGGACTTGTATGGGTTGAGTGCGAATCCCAGTGTAGCCTCGTGGGACATTGTCTCGAGTAACCTGGACAAACCATGGGATTGGCGTGGATTGAGTGCGAATCCCGGAGTAGCCACCTGGGACATTGTCTCGAGTAACCTTGACAAACAATGGGATTGGTTTTATTTGAGCTCAAACAATAGTTGCGTTGTCACCTGGGACAATGTAGTTAAGAACAAGGACAAACCATGGGACTGGCATTTATTGAGTAGCAACCGCAACATGTTGGTATCCGTCCAAGACGCGTGCCGTTTAGTGCGAAGTCGCAGAGCCGCAGCGACTATTCAGAAAACATGGAGACACGTGAATACAAACCCGATTTATGTTGTGTGCCGACACCGACTCTTGAAAGAATTCATTACACTCCCGTCGGTGAGTACAATGCAATGGGTTGAAGGGACGCAACAGTAGGGCGTCCCACAAATTGCGTCGCCGACTGTCCGCCCTAAAAAAAATATTCCTTCGTCAAACTTTTCAGGTGTCCGTGGTGTACTTAAAAATTGTAATAAGATCCATGGCTCGCAGCCTGAGTTTTACTGATGCGGCTTGTTGTTGATGGGCTACAACAACATAAACGAATGGTCCCACTTTATTTAATTGCACACAATAATGCTCGACTCCAAAATTAAGAGTCACATACTGGATCGAGTCAAATCCGGAGAATGCAAATGGGATTGGGGTCACTTGAGTGATAATCCATACCTGACATGGGACGTCGTGTCGAGTAACCCTGACAAACCGTGGGATTGGCGTAAATTGTGCTTAAACCCCAATGTCTTCACGTGGGACGTTGTGTCGAGTAACCCGGACAAACCATGGGACTGGCATTTATTGAGTGCGAATCCCAGGGTAGCTACGTGGGATATTGTCTCGAGTAACCCTGACAAACCATGGGATTGGTATTGGTTGAGCACAAACCCCAGTGTAGCCACGTGGGATATTGTCTCGAGTAACCTGGACAAACCATGGGACTGGTGTGGATTGAGCACAAACCCCGGTGTAGCCTCGTGGGACATCGTGTCGAGTTCCCCGGACAAGCCGTGGAACTGGAATGGATTGAGTGTAAACCCCGGGGTAGCCACCTGGGACATTGCCTCCAGTAACCCGGACAAACCATGGGATTGGTATTGGTTGAGCACAAACATCTGGGTAGCCACCTGGGACATTGTCTCGAGTAACCTGGACAAGCCCTGGAACTGGCGTGGATTGAGTGCGAATCCCAGAGTAGCCACGTGGGACATTGTCTCGAGTAACCCGGACAAACCATGGGATTGGTATTGGTTGAGTGCGAATCCCAGTGTAGCCTCGTGGGACATTGTCTCGAGTAACCCGGACAAGCCGTGGAACTGGCGTGGATTGAGTGTAAACCCCGGGGTAGCCACCTGGGACATTGTCTCGAGTAACCTTGACAAACCATGGGATTGGTTTTATTTGAGCTTAAACAATAGTTGCGTGGTCACCTGGAACAATGTCTTGAGTAACCCGGACAAACCATGGGACTGGTGCAGATTGAGTAGAAACCGCAACATGTTGGTATCCGTCCAAGACGCGTGCCGTTTAGTGCGAAGTCACAGAGCCGCAGCGACTATTCAGAAAACATGGAGACACGTGAATGCAAACTCGATTTATGTTGTGTGCCGACACCGACTCTTGAAAGAATTCAGTACACTCCATACATGACAATGTAATTACAGTCAACGGAATACTAAAATGAAACCGCTTCGTGTACAGCACACCTTACGGTGTAACCAAATGGTGTAGCAACCCACGGGGCAGTGGAACAGTCGTAAAAGTATTCGAGCATCTCTTGCAGGACGTTGTTCTTGAAGTTGGGCTGCTAAAGCCGCCGTGGTATGTGTAAGAATGAATGGACGAGTTTTCGAGTGGTGGGAGGAATAGGTTTGTACCACGTGATGACGTCGTACGTTTCAGACAGATTCCGTTCCTTGCCGCGTAAAGCGGAGCTTGGGTCCCCCGGTCGTGAGGACCGGGTAGATTTGACTGTGCTCGCAGTCCCATAACCTGGGAACCGTCGAAACCACTTCATCAGCGATTTGAACTCGCGTCGACGACCAAGTCCGACACAATTATAACAGTTTGAGAGCGATACACCGTTGCGACACTCAGCAAAGGAGTTTATAAGATGTATCCGTACTCATTCTATATTACAAATTGGCGATCCAAGATAGTTGCTGCTGTAGACATCTCACCTCACTACAGACGGTTTTCAGAGGTGTTCATGTGAACACGTTTAAAATAGGGATTCATGTGAGACATCGGGGCAATCCCCATCTTTGCCGTTGTTGAGCAAGAGAAGGTTGCAACAGGAGCGAACGTCTTGAGGCGCAATACCCCACGTTCAGTGGAGGTACTTGCATCTATTATGTGCCCTGAGCTGCAGCGACCCTTTCGTGGCGTGCCGTTGCACTCCGAGTAAAAACTTTTTATTCATTATATTATACATATACACTTCAATGATTAAGACGTCGAGAAACGGAATTTGCGATGATGGGAAATCCCGAGTATTGTACAAGGATGATGATGTGCTAAGTAAAACTGTTGGCCAATTTTTTGTTAAAAAGAAGAACAAAACAGGGAATATGAAATTAGTACTTTATAAGCCATTGGACAATAAACGGGTTGCAAATAAACAAAAGGGTGGTGGAAATTTGTTTGATTTTAAAACAACTACAAGTGATTTAATTGTACGTAACGCAACCGAATTTAATGCATATGTCGGTCATATAGAGGGTGGTGACGGTTGGGGTGATTTTAAGATTGTTGAACTTGGACCAGACCCAAAATTGATAAAATATTTCGGTAATCAATTTAATAGTTTTGTAACATACATTTATAAAGAAAACGGATACCCGTACCGTATAATTAGTGGGTATTAGTGGATATCAGATGGAAATAAATAAAATCTTTAAATAAAAAAAATTGAAAGGTTTTTCGGAACATGAAGAACACAACAACAATAACCTCCTCACATCCAGTTATATTGCATTCACAAGAAATGTTTGGAATCTCTGACGTCTTCGCAATCATTGCGTCCCGACCCAAGGTCATGTGCGAGAAACCGACTTCAGTCATTTACGAGAAACCGACTTTCGTCATGTACGACAACCCAACTTTCGTCACCATGCCTGTGTTATCACGCAAAGCGATGTCCCATATCAAAAAGTAATCTGGATGAGAAGGTGTTTCTGTTTCAAGTATTAGTATTTTAAAAAGAAACAAAGGGGCCAAAATCAGCACCTCCACGTGGTGGCCCTGGATACCCAACCAAGCTGAAACAAATAAAACAAATAGACAATAAAAAACGTTGTCTAATTGTTTTATTTGTTATATTTTTGTTGTCGGTACCCAGAAGTGCGCGGTGCGTCATGGCTCGAGACAAAATAATAAAGCATTCCATTATTATGGCGTGTTCAAATATACAATCAGTACAAACATTTGATGGTAGGATAATCTTGGCTATATTATGGGTGGATCAAATTCGCCGAGGTGCTTACATGTTTGAAAATACCATATTTCAGCTTATTTGCACTGACGAGGAAACGACTCCCGCCGTTGCATCTTCAATAGGAATTGTGCCCTCGTTTCAGATGGTTCGTGAATTACACAAGACATTAAACAACATGCAAGAACCTTCTGACAAAGACAAACACAAACTGTATGACGGAGCAAAGGCTTGTCTAAAAAAAATCATGGGTCATTGGTTCCGTTGTGGATACCACTTGGAATGGTTGCATTCCATAAATTACATTCCATAAAATCCATGATTAATACTGGCCACACCTCGTCAGCTGGTATGATTCTATCATAAATGTGGGCATCAGTGCTAAAAAAACACTTTGGTGCATTATCTGTGTGGCTTCTTGGCACCCCATATCATCCGCGGCGGTGCGTGAATGTGAGTCAGCAACTGAATCACACACAAGTTTTTTTCTACTCGTCTTCAATCACATGCAAATCTTGTGGCATACGGGCCTTGTCCCGTAAAATTGCCAGTGTGGAAACACGCACGACACCCACGAAAGTCACAACAAAGCCGGCGACATGCCCATTATTTGTCATAATGGGCACTGTAATAATGTAGCCTCGTGGGACATTGTCTCGAGTAACCCGGACAAGCCGTGGAACTGGCGTGGATTGAGTGTAAACTCCGGGGTAACCACCTGAGACATTGTCTCGAGTAACCTTGACAAACCATGGGATTGGTTTTATTTGAGCTTAAACAATAGTTGCGTGGTCACCTGGGACAATGTAGTTAAGAACAAGGACAACACATGGGACTGGCATTTATTGAGTAGCAACCGCAACATGTTGGTATCCGTCCAAGACGCGTGCCGTTTAGTGCAAAGTCACAGAGCCGCAGCGACTATTCAGAAAACATGGAGACACGTGAATACAAACCCGATTTGTGTTGTGTGCCGACACCGACTCTTTAAAGAATTCAGTACACTCCATACATGACAATGTAATTACAAGTCGACGGAATACTAAAATGAAACCGCCTCCTGTACGGCACACCTTACGGTGTAACCAAATGGTGTAGCAACCCACGGGGCAGTGGAACACCAATACGATTTTGAATCAACAAATTGCAGGATGTTAACGAGAATATCGTGGTTCTTTTTTAGATCACGGCTCTCCATCCTGCAGACTCCGTATCGTTCTTTTGTCGGTACTTTCCATTGAAGGACCAGCCGCACTTAAGCGATCAACTCTTCCCCAGTACCGTGGCCCAAAAGAACACGGGGTCTTTGTTGATGTGCAATGCGTCATGTAAGGAGGTTTCTTTGCTGGACGGGTCATTTTATAGGATTTCACTGTTCCGCCGACTGTAGCACAAAACGTCTCTCGTACAATCAGAGACATTTCAATCCAACAAATGTTTCAAACAGAAATCTACAGTCGGCTGAACAGTAAAATGAAACATATATCAGTTGGAAATAAATGTACGACATCGCCGTTAGAAAAATGGCGTTAAGAATGGTCGCTGACTTGGGTGTGTTAAAAACTTCTGTTTTTACGAACATCATTCGTTCTACGTATCGGTGATGAGTGGTTGTTGTGTCACACTCTCTTGAAGAAGCCCAAAGGTCTCTCATCGCGACCAGTCGGCTGTGAGGAGGGGTGGCTTAGCCACCTCTCTTGTCGATATCAACAAATCGATCAAGCGATACGAGGACTGCGATTCTCTCCAGAAAACAGCACTTACTCGGACCGGGACCGCTCCTCTACTCTCACAATCGCATGGAACTGTTGGGTATAAGGAGACCGCTTCCATTTTCCCGGTGCAAGGCTGCGTGTTGTTGACGGGCTACAACAAACAGGTGTGGCCGTACACTCCAGAAAGCGGTTTCATTTATATGTTCCGTCGAGTGTACTTGAGAAGAATACCATGTGACCGCATCCAGTTTCCATGTTCTCCATGTTCCACTGCCCGGTTATTTGAGTGTAAAAGAATGGTCCAACTCTATTTGAGAACAACCGTGAGAACAATAATGCACGGCGACGAAATTAACAGTCACATACTGGATCGAGTCAAATCCGGAGAATGCAAATGGGATTGGGGTCAATTGAGTGATAATCCATACCTGACATGGGACGTCGTGTCGAGTAACCCAGACAAACCGTGGGATTGGGGTAAATTGTGCTTTAACCCTAGTGTCGTCACGTGGGACATTGTATCGAGTGACCCGGACAAACCATGGGATTGGTATTGGTTGAGCACAAACGCGAGTGTAGCCACCTGGGACATTGTCTCGAGTAACCTGGACAAACCATGGGATTGGAGTGGATTGAGCACAAACACCAGTGTAGCCACATGGGAAATCGTGTCGAGCAACCTGGACAAACCATGGGATTGGTATTGGTTGAGCACAAACGTGAGTGTAGCCACCTGGGACATTGTCTCGAGTAACCTGGACAAACCATGGGATTGGCGTGGATTGAGTGCGAATACCGGAGTAGCCACTTGGGACATCGTGTCGAGTAACCTGGACAAACCATGGGATTTGTATTGGTTGAGCATAAACCCCGGTGTAGCCACATGGGATTGGCGTGGATTGAGTGCGAATCCCCGAGTAGCCACTTGGGACATCGTCTCGAGTAACCTGGACAAACCATGGGGTTGGTATTGGTTGAGCACAAACCCCAGTGTAGCCTCGTGGGACATTGTCTCGAGTAACCTGGACAAACCATGGGATTGGCGTGGATTGAGTGCGAATCCCGGAGTAGCCACCTGGGACATTGTCTCGAGTAACCTTGACAAACAATGGGATTGGTTTTATTTGAGCTCAAACAATAGTTGCGTTGTCACCTGGGACAATGTAGTTAAGAACAAGGACAAACCATGGGACTGGCATTTATTGAGTAGCAACCGCAACATGTTGGTATCCGTCCAAGACGCGTGCCGTTTAGTGCGAAGTCGCAGAGCCGCAGCGACTATTCAGAAAACATGGAGACACGTGAATACAAACCCGATTTATGTTGTGTGCCGACACCGACTCTTGAAAGAATTCATTACACTCCCGTCGGTGAGTACAATGCAATGGGTTGAAGGGTCGCAACAGTAGGGCGTCCCACAAATTGCGTCGCCGACTGTCCGCCCTAAAAAAATATTCCTTCGTCATCAAACGTTTCAAATTGAGTTCAGGGCCCGTGCGAACTCTAGCTACAGCAAGGCTTTGTGGGCGGCTGCCAAGGAAGGCCACGCAAATGTCTGCAAGCTGCTCATGGATCCAGAGGTGGCTGGACTTGAGTTCAGGGCCAGGGCGAACTCCTACAACAGTTGGGCCTTGGGGGCGGCTGCCAAGGCAGGTCACGTAGATATCTGCAAGCTGCTCATGGATCCAGCGGTGGCTGGAGTTGAGTTCAGGGCCCGGGCGAACTCTAGAGACAGCTGGGCATTGTGGGCAGCTGTCAAAGAAGGGCACGCAGATGTCTGCAAGCTGCTCATGGATCCAGAGGTGGCTGGCCCCGAGTCAAGGGCCAGGGCGAATTCTGGCGAGAGCAGGGCCTTGTGGGCGGCTGTCAAGGCAGGCCACTCAGATGTATGCAAGCTGCTGATGGATCCAGAGGTGGCTGGAATTGAGTTCAGGGCCCGGGCGAACTCCGACAACTGCAAGGCCTTGTGGGAGGCTTCCAAGGCAGGCAACGCAGATGTCTGCAAGATGCTGATGGATCCAGAGATGTCGGGACTTGAGTACAGGGCCCATGCGAACACAGTCAACAGCAGGGCCTTGTGGGAGGCGGCTACGTCAGGTCACGCAGATGTCTGCAAGCTGCTGATGGATCCAGCGGTGGCTGGACTTGAGTTCAGGGCCCGGGCAAACTCCGACAACTGCAAGGCCTTGTGGGAGGCTGCCAAGGCAGGTCACGCAGATGTCTGCCAGCTGCTGATGGATCCAGAGGTGGCTGGAATTGAGTTCAGGGCCAGGGCAAACTCTAGCAACAGCAGGGCCTTGTGGGCGGCTGCCAAGGAAGGTCACTCAGATGTATGCAAGCTGCTCATGGATCCAGTTGTTGCTGGAATTGAGTTCAGGGCCCGTGCGAACTCTAGCTACAGCAAGGCTTTGTGGGCGGCTGCCAAGGAAGGCCACGCAAATGTCTGCAAGCTGCTCATGGATCCGGAGGTGGCTGGACTTGAGTACAGGGCCCGTGCAAACTCCGACAACAGTTGGGCCTTGCGTGCGGCTGCCAAGGCAGGCCACGCAGATGTCTGCAAGCTGCTGATGGATCCAGCGGTGGCTGGCCCCGAGTACTTGGCCCGTGCTAACTCTGTCAACAGCGGGGCCTTGTGGGCGGCTGCCAAGGAAGGTCACTCAGATGTCTGCTTGCTACTGATGGAAGCCATTGTGAAGCTTGACAACAACTGGGTCTTGTCACTGTAGAAGTGTTCAGATAATTACAGAGCGGTGACTAAAGAATCAGAATCCCCCAAATACAAGGTATACTCTCAAATGTCCCTAGCTGTATGAAGCGTCTCCGACTGTAGAATCGTTTAGTATAAAGAATGAATGGCCAAATAAAACACAATTGGAATGAAAAACATTGCATGGCATGGCATGGCATGCCTCCCCAGGGATATCCAGATCAGAATATTGTCTCAGTGCAATATGGACATCCGCCGCATATGTGGGATAAAACCAGGAAAGATGCAACTGCCCTCACAATTGCAGCAGAAGCTAGATGACATCCTTCAGAGACAAATACAATACGTAGCCAAGTGGAAAACTGCTTACAACTACATTCGAGCAGGCCATCATAACCTTTTTCTAATGTGTTTATGTAGTCTCACACAACATGAGATTGCGAAAACCAAACCCTGGTGAGCTCACGAGAAGATGCCCCGAAGTTTGTTGGAGAAGCAAGTCGCAAAAAGCCATCCACTGTAACGTAAACCTCAAAATTGGTTATGATTCTTAATGGGATCAATTAATGGGCGTTCCTTCCTCCCGGCGGATTTTTTGAAACGTCTACTCATAATTTAAAGTTTTCGGAAAGCAAACAAGTCAACTGTTGCAACCTCCGGAACGACTCGTCACAAGTCCACCTCAAAGTACAACTCAGAGCTGGGAAGGTCAAGGAAGACATGCTGTCTCCAAACACCTTCCATATGGGGACTGGCTACCAGTGCTATTTGTCGTTCATCTACCGACATACTCATCAACATGCGAATAGAAATTTCAGACGGCAACACCATAAAGCGAAGGCCATCTTCATGCGGCGAGGCCGCACCAAAGCCTGATTCATGATTGCGGGATACGACTGCATCACTCAACAAGTAGTCATCAGCAGACGCCAATGGGACTGCCACTCCTACGGGTCCATCATTGAAAGCCCATATTGATAGGATCTTGAATGGTGAGATTGGCTCCCTCTTGTACGCAGCCCTCAGCTGCAGGTGCGCACCAAGCTTTGCAGATACTGTTCGCATGATGTCAGCAACTGAAGTCGTACCAGGGTCAAGCATAACAAAACAACGGTGGATGGACTTCTGGAACGGATTTCCAGGCGTTGCAAGTCGTGAGAGGTCCAACTTGGGCACAAATGACAACATCATTCTTCTGGTATCCATTTGGACAATCTGTCGGCAAGACAAAACGCGGGTGTCAGTGCCATCTCATGGAGCATCACGACATCATCGCATGCACAGCTCAGCGAAATTCCATGCAGCATGAAATTGCCAACGAGGCTTCAAAAGCCGCCGTAATAATGAATGAATGAGAATGTACGGACGGGGGGATGCGCAAGCCGCCGGGGAGGCAGATGGACGATGATGAGTCTGCGCAAGCCGCCATGTCATGTGTGTGTGTGCGGTCTGTCTATCGGTCTGATGGACAAGGAGTCTGCGAAATCCGCCGTGGCGTGTGTGAGAATGAATGGACGGATGTGAAAAAAAAATGGGTGCGAAAGCCGCATGTGAAAAAAAAATTGACTGAATTGTCATAAAAGAAACCGATAACCACAAACACCCACAAATACCCACAAACACAATGGCAAACTGTACTGAATTATACAACGATGTTGCCAATGACACTTCGGGCGTTCTGTCGGATCCATTTTGCGATCGCGCAAGAGAACTCATTCCGCCCATGGCGCGCGTTTGGGGGGTACTTGCAAAGCTCGCCGTTCAATTGTGGGACAACGAAATACAACAGGTCTGCCAACAAGAAATGATTGCCAAAGACTTCACAGACGGAAACCACGCCAAGCTGTTTATCAACCATCTGATAACAGCCCCGCCGGCCGGATACATATGCGATCCCCGCTTCCAAGGCATGCTTCTTGGTTTGGAAGCCGTCTTCCCGTACACTTCTTGGTGTTCCGTAGATTACATTACCCTCACACGCAATATTGTAAGCAGCCTGTTCATTGAGTTGGATGACGAGCTGATCGATTGGGTGTCATCTGATGGATTCGCCAATCAGGAATGGGACCTTGTACAGAACATAGCGTCCCAGTGGTTGCGAGCGTGGTGCTCGGCGCGCAAGATCCAGCGCACGTACCGCAAGTACATCGAGCACAAAGAGATCCAGCGCCAAAAGCGCCTCCTCATCACAATCCCCAGGCTCGTGTCATTGCTCAAGGATTGCAAGGGTCGCGAATAAGTAATTATTCGAGAACAACTGTGTTTTTTTACCTTCGATGCCTTGAATTTTTTGTGTCAACCACCTGAGACAGTATCCGGTTTACAGTCAACGGAATACTAAAATGAAACCGCTTCGTGTACGGCACACCTTACGGTGTAACCTAATGGTGTAGCAACCCACGGGGCAGTGGAACACCAATACGATTTTGAATCAACAAATTGCAGGATGTTAACGAGAATATCGTGGTTCTTTTTTAGATCACGGCTCTCCATCCTGCAGACTCCGTATCGTTCTTTTGTCGGTACTTTCGAGAGTGTCCATTGAACGGGCCATTTTGTAGGACCATCCACTCGTACACTATAACGTCTGTTGACGCCTTGTACCGTTTATTGGGATGTTTCATTTTACTGTAGAAATGTAGAAATGTTCTGTGACAGTGTACCGAAGATCTCTCTTTCATCCTCCAAGTCCAGACACTGCATCCCACGGCCCGGATGCCAGGTCCGCCGAATGAGCTCCTCCCTGATGACGTCCAGTGACGCTTTCTTCATCCGGACCATGACGCGCCAGTCGGGCCATTCTGGCGCTATGTAGATCATCACTTGGTCGTCTGAGTGGGAAGTGTTGTTGATTACCAAGCATGCAAACGGGACATTATTAATCTCGTCGAGCGCTTCGCAAAAAAACTCGAACGTGGGGAATATCCCGCCATATAACTTACATTACATTACATTACATTACATGTTAAAGTCTACTTGACACCGCGAGGGTGTATGAGACTCTGTGCTTTAAACAAAAAGAAAAAGCACCCACAAAGCAAAAACCCCATTACATCAGGGGTGTGTCGAGGACAAACAAACCAAACTCCCAACCACCGTTTTGGTGGCGTAGGTATTAAACCCCTTAGAGCCGGACCCAGATCTCAACCACTTACAGTGGCGGAACTTGTACAATCGCTTCCGCGTGCTCTCGATCCTCTCCCTGAAGATAAATATATAGTCGACGTTCATGATGAGATAGGGTGGCACTACTAATGGGAACTGCATCACCATCACCATTTTTGCCCTAAAGAATCGCCCGTTCATGAACAAATATCTGATCGATTCGTGCTTCGTCCATCGATTGTTGCAGTTTTCAAAGAGGATGCAGTTGGCTTTCTTTTGTTGATGCAACTGTAACAAACAGTTTCCACTCCTTCTTCTGCCTTGCGACAAAGTCGTCGACGATCTCCTCAGCGTACTCTTTGTGGTGTGCGATGTGTGGGATGCTCGGGATGCTCGGGGCGTATTCTTGTTTGTCCATCTCAGTCGGATTGATAATCTCCGCGTGCGAGCAGTTCAGGTGGGGGAGCAATTCCTTTACCAAGAAAGTCTTTCCTACGTATCGTTTTCCGATGATGATGATGTTGTGCATGTTACTCGCATGTTCGTGCGGGTCAAAACTCTTGAATCGAGTCATCAATACAAATTCTCAAATAAAGTGGACACACCTTATGCAGGGGGAGGCGTTTGCGGTTGGAGTCAGATGGACGAGAAGGAGGCGACAGGTTTCCGCTGTTTGCGGTTGTTGCCGTACACGAAGCGGTTTCATTTTAGTATTCCGTTGACTGTAAGCTCATTGGTAATTCGGAGAAGCCTCAAAGTTGGCGTGTGGTGGATGATTATAAGGTGTGTCCAACTTTATTTGAGAACAACTGTAAGTGTATGGCACTTTGATGCGACCATGCCTGCCTGAAGAATGAACGATTCATCAGGGGATAATATCATTCAAATTATACAGGGTGTCTCAAAATTATTTGAGAACAACTGTATGCTCAAGGCGACAGCCAAGCGCAGTGGGGTGTCTTTCTTCGAACCTGACCCAACCTTGTTTGATGCTGTGCACAAGGAGATGAGAGGCATAGCGGGAGATGAGGCGATGTTTAGCATCACCGTGCCCAACGTGGACTTGCCAGTCGACCTTGGGTTCACTCAGGACTTTGATCTGAAGCTGGTGATTGGGGACGATGGAGATGTCGTGGTCTGCGGACGGCACTGGACTTTGTTCACCACTGTCACCCAGCCCATGGCAGACTTTGAGGCGGCGTATGGGATCCTGCAACAGACTGCAATGGTCTCTTGTGCGGCAGCTGCAGCAGCGGAACCACCGCCGCTCGACATCGACGACTCCTGCATGCCATTCGATAAGCTTACAAATGCAGTAGTTGTGGCACTGGAGGAGCTGGTGGACAACAGCTGCTGCCCCAACACGCGTGTGTTTGCGTGGCTGTATGCCAAGCACCTGCGGGCAGCCGACATGGATTTCATGGACCTGCTGCAAACTCCGGCCATCGCCAATATGGCATCTACAGCGCTGGACGCCTGGTTTGTGCGACACCCGATGTTCAGGGCACAGGCGCATAAGGCACAGGATCTGCTGATCACTGTGCTGGATGACTACACGCCATCGCGTCCGTGGTACGAGCCATACTGTGTGAGTGAGAGTTAATGGGCGTTCCTTCCTCCCAGCGGATTTTTTGAAATTTCTACTCAGAATTTAGAGTCTCCGGAAAGGCTCGCTAGCTTGAGACATCAGCACCAAGGAATCACAAATCCGCTCCATACAATACAACCAGTAAAAATCGACCGGGAGGCAGGAACGCCCATTATTTCTCAATTTCTCAATTTCTTCATGTCTCATGTCTCATTTAATGGGCGTTCCTGCCTCCCGGCCGATTTTTTTAAATTTCTAATCAGGATTTAGAGCCTCCTGAACGACTCGCTAGCTTGAGACATCAGCACCAAGGAATCACAAATCCGCTCCATACCATGTTTCGCAACCAGTCAAAATCGGCCGGGAGGCAGGAACGCCCATTATTTCTCAATTTCTCAATTTCTTCGCTCGACGCCGAAATTAAGAGTCACATACTGGATCGAGTCAAATCCAGAGAATGCAAATGGGATTGGGGTCACTTGAGTGATAATCCATACCTGACATGGGACCAATGCGATCCAACTTTGTGCTACACCCTGAGCGCGAGCACGAGTTTGAGCGCCGCGACGACCTTGCAGATGCCCTGCCAACTTGGCGGTCTGCGCTGGCGCAGCTGCTCATCGAGCAGTTTCGTCGACCGGGGCGCTCCAGCATCTTCGACAACTTGCCGGTCTCGATGACCGAGTGGAAATCTGGTATTGCGGACAGCGCCAACCCCCTGACCGAGTGGCTAGAGGAGGTGGTTGATGTGACGGGGGCGTCTTCGGACGCAGTGTGGATCGGGGACCTCAAGTGTCGGTGGAAAGAGTCCCACTATGGACACGATACAGATTCAGTATTCAGCACAAAGTTGGTCAAGGCGTTCTTTGCGGGCAAACAGGGAACCGAGTGGAAAGAGACTGGAAGAATCAATACGAAAGTCAAATACGGGGTGATAAGGGGGTGTAAACTTGGCGAAGTGAAGTGAAGAACAGGCCGTGCGATGGCTTGAGGTCCGGTGGCGGCTCGGCCACACATCATGCATGCTCAGTGGTCGCCGTGTGACTCGACATGATCCGCCGTGACGAGAGTGGTCGCCGTGTGACTCGACATGATCCGCCGTGACGAGAGTGGTCACACGGAGACCATGCAGTGAAGTGCATAGGCAATTAAAACAGATGTCAAGCAAGGTCTACTTATTTTCGGAAAGGAAACCTGTTCTGAGCAAACACGACGGTTCCGCAGGCGACCGTCCCAGACACCAAGGCCGCAATGGCCACGATCGCTAGCACGAGCGGGGCCATGGCAAATTGCTGTTGCTGTTGCTGTTGCTGTTGCTGTTGCTGTTGCTGTTGCTGTTGCTGTTGCTGTTGCTGTTGCTGTTGCTGTTGTTGTTGTTGTTGTTGTTGTTGTTGCTGTTGTTGTTGCTGTTGCTGTTGACTTGGTTGAGAATTCTCTGGACAAGCGGCTCCTCCGCCAGGGAGCCATGAGTTGTTCAGGCTCCGGAGGCCCCAGTGGTAATATGGGTCAACGTAGCTCAATGCGGAACGCGGAAGGTGGTATCGGTCGTCGTACACGCTTGGATACGAGTAGCGTATGTTCTCCGTGTGCGTGTGGTGCGTGTTCCCTCCTCCCCCCCAACCGCCGTTGCCGCTGCCTCCACCACCACCATTGTTGTTTGTGTTGTTGTTGGTCACGGTGATGTTACTGGGCTGTGGTGTGGGGGGGGGCTCGGAAGCGGGCGGAGGAGGCTCGGAAGCGGGCGGAGGAGGCTCGGAAGCGGGCGGAGGAGGCTCGGAAGCAGGCGGAGGAGGCTCGGAAGCAGGCGGAGGAGGATCTGAAGCAGGCGGAGGATGAACATCTCCTTCTGAAAATTGCTCTCGGATGTACTGTGAGGAAACGTTACGGCAGTTATTGGTGATCAGGGTAATCACTGACGCCAACACTACAAGAATAATGAAGATTGCTACCAACCAAAGCCAGATGCCAGGGACTCCCTTGGACGAGGTTCGCGCTCGCGAAGTGACCATATTGTATGTATGTATACATTTGTTCTCAAATAATTTTGGGACTCTGATATCACTACAAATATTTTTTGAGGCTTTTACGTTCCACGATATCCAATAATCCAGTCCGTGTCGTCTGCGTGTTGATGGATTTTATAAAATCGTATTGTTGTAGACACCATCGCACAGAGACGTTTCATTTATATATTCTGTTGAGTGTAAATGGATATCATCCCTCGGATTCACCACCAGCGTGGGAGGACGAGGCAACGTCCAGAGTTCAAACTCAGAGAAGAGCTTATAAACCGCAATAGGGGCAAACACATTTGGAAATGTGGTCTACTTGAAATGTCAGAATTACAACCATACAGATGCATGAAATGCAACCTGACAATGGCAGAGCTGCAAGAACTTGGCAACACTGGAGTTTGCTCCTCGGAAATTGACTTTACAAGCACCGTGATTGCCGAGGATGGCCGACTGTTATTGGATTTAGGCACATCCATCGTCATCCGTGATTGGATGGGGTAGAGCGTTTATTTTTTCGCATCATTGCATCTACGATGCGGTTTGCTGGTCCCTGAACTCTTTCTTGATGTAAAAAACTCTTCATCATCTCTTTTGAATCAGTTTTTGATGTAAAAAACTCTTCATCATCATCTTGATGTAAAAAACTCTTCATCATCTCTTTTGAATCAGTTTGACAAGGGTCGGATGCCTGTCCCTGACCAATCATAGAGGATTCCTCATTCTCTGGTGAGTACGCCCCATTTTTTTATTACTATTATTATATTCAAAAAACGTACACCTAAAAATGCCACCTAGGATTCAGAACTATATTCATAACTCTACTAAAGCTCATCAGAGTGGAGGAGGTATGTTCTCAACCAATGTGACCCCAAAGACGGTGCAGAAGGAACTCGCAAAGATCCCCCCAGGCGACCTCATCATCCGCATGAACATCAACATCAACACAAACCAAATCAAGAAGACCTCAACCCTAGAAGAGCAGGATGCAATCACAAAGCTCGTGCAGATCATCGAGACAGCTACGAAGCAGAAGGAGGATTTCGATAAGGCCACACGCGACTTCTATACCGTCTACGATAAGCTCAAGATTGCAATCATGGAAGCGTGCGACACCGGCCCCAAGTTGTGCGGCACCGTTAACAGCGCAATCAAGACCCAGAAGAAGAACTCGTAAATTTCCCGACAATAAAAACACACACAAAATGTAGACGCGACGCAAAAATACACTATGCACTACACTCCCGACGCGGCAGCCGCACCCATCATGGACGCATTCTTCAAGGAACGCGAGAAACACTTCGCTACACAACATCACATCGACTCGTTTGATGACCTACTAGGAACGCGTCTAAGAGCGATCGTACGCAGCATGAACCCAATCACAATGGTTCGCAAAGACCCCAACACGAAAACCAAACACACGGTGAAGGTGTACGTAGGAGGAGACGAAAAACTCCGCCCCGATCACGACGTGCACATAGGAGACCCAACCCCGACTCTACCATCACAAGCTCGGGTAGCAAACCAAACGTACGGGGCGGACATATCCGCAGACGTCCACGTGGTCTATCCGGACGACAACGACGAGACACGAGACTTCGAACGCGTGCACATCGGATTCATGCCCATCATGATCCACTCCAAAGCGTGCTCTCTAAGAGGGCTAAAGCCGCACCAGTTACGAGCACGAGGAGAATGCCCATACGATATGGGCGGATACTTCGTAATAGACGGACGCGAAAAGGTCATCGTGACACAAGAGGAACGCGTCCCGAACCGACTCTACACACGACGCGGAGAGAAAATAGAAGACGACAAACTCATCCTAAAAGCATTCATCAGGTGAGTCTCCACAGACGCACGCGACGTGTTCCCACGCACAAGCGTCTTCCGAGTCATGACTTCGGGTGAAATCACAGCCACGGTCACCCACATCAACGAAGGAGCCGTGCCCGTCACAACTCTATTCCGAGCACTCGGCATCGAAAGCGATCGCGCCATCCTCAAAACCATCTTCCACGAAGATCCGGGAGAAGAGAGAAACAAGGTCGAAATCGAATTCATGCACGCATCCATAGCCGCAGGACACAAGTCCGGAGTAAGCAGCCAGAGAGGAGCCATAGATTTCCTCATACCACGCACACGATTCAAGTCCCAACTCGACCTCAAAAGCGTCCTCACAGACGACCTCATCCCAAATGTAGGACGCACGTTCGAGGCCAAAGCAATCGCCCTAGGAGCAGTCGTGAGACATCTCGTAAGAGCCGCTCTAGGAAAAGAACCCATGTCGGAACTCGATCACTACGCCAACAAGAGACTCATGTGCTTAGGTGCAATCACAGCCAATCTCTTCAGAGACGCGTACCTACTATCAATCGCAACAACCCTGCGCACGCTGAACGAAGAGTTCCTCACCGGACCATGGCGCGTCGCAAACGATATACACACGCTCGTCAACGAAGCCAACCTGAAAAATATATTCCAACCAAGAATCATCCGAGAAGCCCTCGTACGAGCACTCAAAGGATCGCGACGCGGCGATGACAATGCACGCGCGCCCGTCCAAGAACTCAGCAGAGTCTCATATCTAGGATACATTTCACACATGAGACGAGTAAACAACCCCGTCGACAGGAACGTCAAGATAGCAGACACACACCGTCTAAGGCCGTCGCACTTGGGAGTCATCTGCCCAGTAGAGTCACCAGACGGACCCAACGTAGGCCTCCTCACGCACCTAGCCACGCTTGTCACCATATCACTTGCCATACCAGAACCCGTCGTACAAGAAACCATAAGACCCGCCATAGACAAATACACGAGACATCTATCAAACAGCACACTATCCCCACAATCAACCGCGGTGCACTTTAACGACACATGGATAGCGATCACAGACACACCCAAGGAACTAGTCGATGCACTACAAAAAATGAGGACGGAAGACACCAGACTGAACACACTCGGCGTCACATGGGACGTGTGGAGGAACGACGTGGCAATCCGCACAGATGCAGGAAGATGCTGCAGACCACTAAGAAGAGGACAGGAAGGAAAGGTCGTACCAATCAACGGCGATCCGTCGTGGACCGAATTGATATGCAGCGGAGCGATCGAAATGATAGACGTCGAAGAAGTAGCTACATGTCTAGTGGCAATGAACGAGGCAGACGTCAATAATCGAGACCCGATCCCAGGCAGATACACGCACGCAGAGATACACGCAGGAAGCACACTCTCAATGGTAAGCAACACCTACCCACTACTTAACCACAACAACGGGGCGTACAACTCACTATGTCTAGCGCAATTTAAACAAGCGCTAGGCACGACCATGACATCCATCAGGGACCGGTTCAATACGAACACATTCCTACTACACCACGCCCAACGCCCTCTGGTAAGCACGAGCTTCGCAGACCGACTCTTCGGAGGACGTTTCGCGCACGGCGAGAACGTCGTAGTAGCAATCGCCACATACACAGGATACAACCAAGATGACGCCATCATCATCAATCTAGACGCCGTGCAGCGCGGCCGACTAGCACTCACAGTATTCGAAACCATCCGGTACGAGGAGTCAGAGGAGGAACCAGAGGACCCAAACATTAAAAAAACAAAAAACCAAATTGTGTTTGCGAACCCACAGCGGCTAGTGTCACGCGGGTACGCCCTATCAACCACTACCAAAACAACCACAAAAGAATACAAAAACCTCGACGAACATGGAATGCCAAAGATCAACAAAATGCTAAGAGAAAGAGACGCAGTTGTAGGAATGGTCAAGGTACCATCGACCGCAGCAAAGGAAGACGTCTTCACGGACGCATCTCAACGTCTACAATCCCGAGAATCTGACCTTCCCAAGTATGTAGACGGCGTCCACTTGCAAAACATAGATCAGAACACAGCAAAAGACAACGCACTACCACAACTTAGAGCATGCAAAGTACGTCTCCGCCAGATGCGCAGCCCCGAACTAGGAGACAAACTAAGCTCGCGTTACGGCCAGAAAGGGGTGGTGGGAATGATTCTACCCACCGTGAACATGCCGTTCTGCGCAGAGGACGGTATCGTACCCGACATCATCATCAACCCCAATGCAGTCCCCAACCGTAGGACAGTCTCGCATATACTGGAAGCCGTGCTAGCGCGCGAGGGAGCAGTCAAAGGAGCCCGCATGAACGCCGACACATTCGGAGGAGAAGAGGCGAAAACACGCATCAACAACTGGGTCTGCGTGAAAACGGACACGGGAACATGCTCATGCACAACGGACGATCCGGAGAAGAGGCGAAAACACTCATCTTTGTAGGCGTGAATTACTACGGTCGCTTGAAACACATGGTAGAGGACAAGTACCAATCGCGTGCACGAGGAGCAGTCGACGCCACAACACGTCAGCCAACAAAGTCCAAGGGACAGAGCGGAGGGCTGCGCATCGGAGAGATGGAGCAGAACGCACTCGTCGCACACGGACTCGCATCATTCACACGCGAAGCGTTCATGCAGCGCAGCGATCACCACTCAACTAAGGTCAATGCCACGACAGGAACGCCGGCGGAATGGTGGGCCGCAGCACGCGAAGACCCAGAAGGACCCGACGAGGAGTCAAATGTTGAAACACCTTACACGTTCACCCTCATGCAGCACGAACTCAGAGCATTGGGGGTGGAGGCGGCGCTTCTCACATCCACTGATGAATTTTATTTATAGCTCAGTGGCGTTGGGTTGTTTGAGTTTTTCCGTGTAAAATTCGTACGAATCAATGTCGAGCAGTTGCAACGCATTGTCGATCAAATTTCCGATTTTATTGCCAGATACAGTCAACGGAATACTTAAATGAAACCGCTTCGTGTACGGCACACCTTGCGGTGTAACCTAATGTTGTCGCGACCACCGGAGGGGGACCGAGTGGTGTCTACAACAATACGAGTTTTTATTCATCAACAACAACAGAGCTGCTGTGGGCAAATGGAAGAGGTCGTCCTAGACCCATCAATTCCATGCAGTGCAGCCTTGCGATTGTGAGAGCAGAAGAGCGATCCCGGTCCGAGTAAATGCATGTTTCTGGAGAGAATCGCAGTCCTCGTACCTCTGGGTACCGCTCGATCGATTTTTGAGAATCGACAAGGGAAGTGGCGAAGCCACCCCTCCTGTGCTTCTCTTGTGCGCCTTTACGTTTATTGTACAACCTTACCCCTAAGTGGTCGCAATCAGCGACCTTTGGCATCGTTTTCGATTTCGTGTGACCAAAACGTTCACCACCCAACCTAAGCTTCACGTCTGCTGAACAAACGCTTGGGATCTTGTAAACACGTTCTTTTTCTTTACCCGTCTCCCACGACATAAGAGTCGTTTTGAACTCATCTGTCACAGAAACGTCCTCTTTGAAAATTCTTTTACACGATGCAAACATGGCCCCAGTGGGAACTGCAACTTCTCCCGGTCCAGTAGGCTTCAGTTTCGTGATGGCAGATCCGTAGGCCACGCAAACCTTCATATCAGGAAGTTCTTTCATCATGCACCGCTTGATACCCGCCCAGAAAGAGTCTTTGACCTTTCGTTATCCGATGTAACGCTGCAAGTTGTCACGGGATTCTCGGCGTCGCAAAGCCAATCTCCACCACTCGTCAGAAAAGTTAGCGTAATTTGACAAGTACGCCGAGATCTTATCCGTCCTCGATGTACTCAAAGCTGCTCCATTTTCACGCAGAGACTCCCACATAGGAATCATGTCAGAAAAACGCAGTTCCTTCTGCCTTGTCTGCTTCTTGATACCCGACTTGTGGTAAAATGCACCACGTGTCAGCGTCCATGTCTTATTTTTATCGTCTGCCAAACACGTTACCGTAGCGATGTTGCTCCGTCCTGGGTCCACACCCAGGACGACGATACCCATATCGGGCAATATCGTTTTAAGTGAGCCGTCGTATTTTTCTGCGATCTTGATACCTTCTTCTTTACGAGGCTTCTTACAGGTCTTCTTCAGATCTGAGACAAGGACATGTACTGTCTTGCTGTACTGCATGCTCAAGGAGACTCCGTCAGTACAGATGCTGCTGTCGAAAACCCACCCATTCTTGACAGGTGGTTTTCTGAAGAATGAACCTGCGACTGTTTTTCGGGCGTTCACAAGCGTGTCATACAATACAAACCCTTTGCATGTCTGTACTCGTCAGTAGCCTTGATATCCTTAACATCATCATCGTACTGCTTCAGGACCGACTTGTATGCCTCCCATTCACCAGGACCACATGATTTTTTCTTCTTCTGTGCAGGCCTCTGGGGCAACATGAAGCTGTCGGGATTCTTTACATGTTCCCACTTGGAAAGCTCAACGATGTTCTGGTCATTGGGGAACATGTGCCTGAACAGGTTCACGAGGGTCTTCAGGTCAAGGCGAACATGCACCCGTTGGACATTGAAGATGGGCATCAATCGGATACGACGTGCATCCATATCCTCCAACCGTGTCTGTATCCAATAATTAAACCGGACCATGGTCGGAAAGTCCATGTCTTTGCCATAGTTATCATAAACTCGACTTCCATCTGGAACACTCAGCATCTCCCAAACTTCATTGACGTACTCTTGAACAGACTCTGGCCATCCCTCCATGTTTTGGACTTCTTGCTGAATAGCCCGCATCACGTCGTATCCCCGAATGATCTTCGATGTGTCCAGCGTCTTCGGGGCATTTAATTTATTTAAAGTGGTGGAAGTGAGTCTGGCCAGACGTGGTATCAAAGGAACCCATGCGTTATTTGACACGACAGTGCTCAATGTGTGACCTGCATAGTTCAATACCTGATCGAAATAGATCAGATAAGACTTGATGTAGTCAGCGTCGTCATTACCAATTACATCGCCGATGGAGTCCTTCACAGCTTCGTACGATATCTTGCTTTCCTCATCAGGGAAGATTCCGTCTACCCCGATACGGAGCCAATCCTTCCAGTAGGTAGGGTGCGTTCCTGCTTCCGAACTGATTTTTTATTTTACTGAAATCTTACGATAAATATTGTAAGATCGTTTTCGCAAATTAATTGATTTTGCTTTTTTGGTGGCTTTTACGAAAATATCTTACAATTTATTTTGTAAGATTGTTTTGTTGTATTCCTGCGAAAGAGACTATTCCCTTCAATTTCAATTGTAACATTGATTTGCTCGTTTGGAGAGAGAGAAAGTATTGGAATACAAAATCAATTGTAGAGGACAGTCAAGAGGAAGGTTAAAGCTGTTTACAAAGTCTTGAACGCATTGCTCATAATTATTTATCTCACAACTCACAACTCAACTGTTCAAAATTACAACTTAGTACTTACGACTCCGAAATCTGTACTTATGTGTACCTCATAATTTATAACTCACAACTCAGAACTTATATGTACCTTATACAAGTCAGAACTAATAACTCCTAACTCAGGACTTATTATTCATAATTTCATACCTTATAAGCTCATTATGTACATAACACAAATTTAAATCCTGAAATCTGCAACCTGCCATCCTAGAATCCTGAAATCACTCAAAATGTGTGTTGGATGGTGCAAACAAGTACACTCGTGAAACTTGTGCACAATGCAAATGTTGCACTGCTGCCAACAAGTCCATTGGTGCTAACTTCTGCACTTAGTGCTGACAGATCATGTGCTAACTGACTCGTCTTGCTCTGGGAACAAGTTGGCACGCAACCCAACGAGGGCTAAATCTAACTTCTTGGTCCTCATCAGCCCTTTTACTGTTCCTGCACTGATGCAGCTTTCCAGAACCTTCTCCTTGCAGGCCTCGAACTCGTCCTCAGGCCAATCTGCGGCTTTCTTCTCGCGATATGTCTGGAGACACGTCTCTAGCTTTTGCATCATTTCCTCACTGGGCTCAGCAGGGTTGTCGCGAAACTCTGCGTCAATGTCTTCCTGAACCAGTACCGCCGTCCTCACCCTTGTTTCATCATCTGCATCAGTACAGGCTTCGAGACGTGATAGAATAGCCTGCTCCGTTTTTGCAAACATGTTCAAACGCCATGCAGCAGCCCCAAGCTTCTGAGTGATACAGTCCAAGCCAATGGCGTTCCTCCTCTCTAGCAAAGCCGCTAGCATGCCCGAGGCATCGCCAGCTTGCATGCACATCACATAGTTGCCAACGGAGCTAAGCTCCCGCACAAAGTGACGGAATTCGGCGACACTTCTCCTGCGGTATCCAACTTGTTTGGGACTCATCGAGCAGCCGCTAATGTCGGGGCGTCCAATGGCACTTTTCTGTGCGTCAATAGGCGGTAGGAAGACCGTGATGGCAGCGGCAAGACCAGAAGAAGAAATGGAAGCTTTCGAGGACGGGCCCGCTTGTCCCGCACCTTGATGCAAGATCCCAGAGATGGCGATGCTGGTGGAATGTGTCTTGAAGTCTGGCCCCATGCGTGTAATGTTGGTAAGGCGAATGTCAGCCACGCCAGCTTCTCTGAAAGCCACAAGAAACCTGCTGCCTTCCTCTTGGTTGGTGTACACGACCACATGGCACATTGAGGCAAACTTCCGATTCTGGCCTGCTAAGTTCCGCAGCATGTCGATCACATCAGTCGAACTCCAAGAGTCTTCATCGACGAGCCACAACGGTCCCTTTTCATCGCCAGTGAGACAGGGGTCGATGATCACCAAGTCGATCAGTTTGCCAGGCACCTGCAAGAGTAAACGAAATATGTACAAGTCAGTTAGATTATGGGTTGGAAGACAAGTTGAACAACGTGATGCTCCCGACTGTGATCGGAAGGATTATGTGTAATAGATTTTGAAGTGGTGAAAAGACATGCTTAACAAATCATCCTCCCGATTATGATCGGGAGCGTCAACTTTTCAACTTGTAGTCTATCATTTTAAACATCTACGCACCTTACGGATTTCATCACACTGGAATGTTTTCGCCTTCATGTTGTAAAGGTGCGCGCTGACTGTTGCCGTCTCTAGCTGGACCCGACCGGCTCCAATCTGGTGGTCAGCGTCCATGAACACTGCTGTAGCTGCCGACATCAGGTGTGGATACATCTGTCCACCATCGTAGAGACGGAAAAAGCGTTCGGAAGGCTCTCCCCTTTTCCACACTGGCAAATCACCGTACTTTACTGCCAATGACAACAAGACCTCCTCTGTCAGGTTCAACATCGGAATCCCTGCTGCTCCATCTTTCCTCCGCCTTGTTAAGTCCATGACGAGGAAACCCACGACTCCCCTGATGGTGTTCAACGCATCGAGATGGATACTGCGAGGCGGAATGGGGTGTGCGAAAAGCAGTTCACGGCAGGCCTCGAGGAACTTGGACATATCATCACAGATTGGTTGTTGGAGGCCGTCTGTCGCCATTGGGTACTCCTGGTCAGGCTGAACTAGCAACATCATGTCGTCAATGCTAGCGGCCAGGGTACTGATAATCTGTGCCTGGTTTTTTTGCTGGACCCTTGTCCTGATCACAGAAAACCACCTGTCGAGAAGCTGGTTTAGCGCTTCCTTGTCTGTCGCGAAACTCAGCAGACCTCCCACTTGCGTGACCTCGGTGATGGTTAGCTTGGGCATCAAAACTTCATCCCTAGGTGGTATACCATACCAATCCCTTCTCTGGGCGGTATAGTCCCTCAGCCACCTGGAGAAGACCTGATGTGCGGGAATCGAAGCATCGGATCGAATGCCCCTGATCAAGATTTCAGAAGCTGCCTTGCTGCTGAAGGCGATGCCACCCAGCGGAAGGGGTTTGTTGGTAACGGCGGGTTCCGCGTTATTGCCCAAGAAGGCGTGCATGTGCGTGAAGCCCTTTGCCTCAAGGTCAAGCGGCGAACCAGAATTGAAGCGTAACTTCAAGTCGTCACGAAAGGACACAGGCGAGACATTGTGTTGCTTGAGAAGCCTGTCGATGATGTAGATGACGAAGCCCGCTGACACTTCTGTCTTGTAATGAACCAACGAAGCCTTGTATGCCGATGCAAACGTCTGCGAATAAAAGAGTTTTCTTGTCATGATAACGATCATACTAGGAAGCATCTCCCGATCATAATCGGCAGCATCATCCAATGCAAGAAGGGATTCGCCGTCAATAACTAGATATGGCACACGCTCAGTCTTCCCAATCATACTCGGCAGCATCATCCAAAGCGAGAAGTGAATTTATGTCAATAACGAGACATGGCACACCCACAGTCCTCCCGATCATACTCGGAAGCATCGTCCAATGCGAGAAGTGAATCGCTGTCAATAACGAAAAATGGCACACCACCGTACTTCATCACAATCATCCCGATCATGTCTGAAAATAACTTAATATACAACATGAACCTACCGCGGTAGTGAACGCGACATTGTCCACTTCGTCCTTGATCTTGAAAGCTTCATACTCGTGGACATACAAGTCGTCGGTCACGGACTTCAGGAAGAACTTCAGCTCTCCAGGTGGCAGCTTCATAGTTTCCTTCATGTCCTAAACGAGGACCGACCTCATCTTGTCCTTAGCCTTTCCCCTAGCCCTTTTCCCATGGGATCCAGGTGCAGCTTCCTCGTCGTCCCCCTCCTCTTCCTCCTCATCGTTTGGCGGAGGCGGAGGCTCCACGTTCTGTAGGCGCTCAACAAGATGGTCGGCGCCGATCTTCTCCCGGTCGTCCATGGAGGACATGATCAGGAAAGCCTTCTTGTAGGACTCTTCGTCCAAGCTCACGACTTTGAAGCGTGGCACAGTGGCACCCCCCTGGCTAGCAACAGCCTTCGTCAACTTCTCGTCCCCGGTGACACACAGAGTTTTGAAGTTGTTGTACTGGTCTGACTGATGCCCCTTCTCAGTCCGAGCGGGACAGCCTGCCTGAAGGTACAATTCACGCCACAAGAAGGTAGAAACCAAAAATGGCTGAGAGTCGTACCCCTCAGTCGACTGGCCGCTTGTGTTGTCCAAAAGGGAAAGGAGGCGAGCGTTCTGAAGCTTCTCGTCGTACGTGGCACCCTCCACCTCTGACAACCGGTACACGAAGCAATTGCGCAGAGGAATTTCACCAGGGCGGTCTGCTGCCCACTTGATGAAGGCTTGGGAGCTGTGGTACCCTCCGATGATCCATGGCTCGCCAAACTCCCCTTTCACATTGGAGATGTTGTTGAACGTCTGTTCCAGCCTGCTTGGATCAATATTAGCCCAACCTGGAGATACATTCTTCAGGTCCTTGCTGATGTCCATGAACAATACCTTCCCAGTGGCCATTGTGGTTTTCAAAAAATTGGCGAGGAGTTGATCGACTCGAACAGGGTCCAACACACGGATTCTGACAGGTAGCTTTGGAGGGAGGAACTTCGTGCAGTCCAATGAATGCTCTCCACCAAAATGCTTGTCGGTCAGGAAAGCCTTAGCCTTAGCCACATCACCTTCGATGTTTCCAATGCTGTCCCCTTTCTTCTCTCCTGCCGGTGATCTCTTCGCCTTCGTCATAGTCTTCTTCTGAGAACCAGGCTGACCGCGACCTCTTTTCTTAGGAGCGGTTTTGGGTGCATCATCGTCGTCAGATGGCCCGGGCACAGTGTCGACAGAACTTCTTGAGTTCAAGTCTGAATCCTCCTCCAAGGAATGAATCTTGTGTTCGGGTACAGGAGTTTGTTTCTTTGCGGCTGGTGCATTGTCTGCAGGGTTGTCGTGTCCAGCAGGGTTCTTCTTGGGATCAGCAAACCTGAAGGGATTGATAAAACATATTTGACTTAGTGAGGGGTCAGAACATTGAACATCCAGTGTCTCCCGATTATGGTCGGGAGCATTGACATAGTTGATTACAGAAAGATTGCGGAATATTAAACATTGAATATACAGTGTCCTGCCGATTATACTCGGGAGCATAGACATAGTTGATTGGTAAATTGTTGCGGCAGATTGAAGATTGGACATCAAGTGTCCTGCTAATTATACTCGGGAGCATTGACATACTTGATTAGTGAATGATTGCCGTAGTTTGAGCATTGAACATCGAATGTCCTCCCGACTATAATCGGGAGCATTGACTTAGTTGATTAGAAAAGATTGAGGAAGATTGAACATTGAACATCCGATGTCCTCCCGACTATAATCGGGAGCATTGACTTAGTTGATTAGTAAATTACTGCGGAAGATTGAAGATTGAACATCCAGTGTCCTGCCGATTATACTCGGGAGCATCGACATACTTGTTTAGTGAGTGATTGCGGAAGTTTGAGCATTGAACATCCAGTGTCCTCCCGACTATAATCGGGAGCATTGACTTATTTGATTAGATAAGATTGCGGAAGATTGAACATTGATCATCCGATGTCCTCCGGACTATACTCGGGAGCTTTGACATAGTTGATTGGTAAATTGTTGCGGAAGATTGAAGATTGAACATCCAGTGTCCTGCTGATTATACTCGGGAGCATTGACATAGTTGATTAGTGAATGATTGCTGAAGTTTGAGCATTGAACGTCCAGTGTCCTGCCGATTATACTCGGGAGCATTGACATACTTGATTAGTGAATGATTGCGGAAGTTTGAGCATTGAACATCCAGTGTCCTCCCGACTATAATCGGGAGCATTGACTTAGTTGATTAGAAAAGATTGCGGAAGATTGAACATGGAACATCCGATGTCCTCCCGACTATACTCGGGAGCTTTGACATATTTGATTGGTAAATTACGTCGGTATTTAGTACTTCTTTGAGGGTCGTTTGAAACAAAGAAAATCCTGTTTGAATTGTTCGTTTGATTCATTCTTAGATTCAATCGGAGATAACCTTGATTCAATCGATCTTTGTTTCCTGTTTGAATCAGTCGGCCATCAAACCTACCGATTGAGATCCGTTTGAAACAAGGTTGGTTGTTTCAAACATGACTCAAACCATGTTCAAATAGATCTTAATCAAGCCGTCATCAACGTGCCCCTTGAAAAAGGTTTGAAACAAGGTTGGTTGTTTCAAACATGACTCAAATGATGTTCAAATAGATCTGTTTTTTCGTAAAGCAATGCAAGCACTGAAGACTGAGGGCGCATATTTGGACAGCAGGACTCTTCGATCTTTGTTACAGAAATTGAAAGCACCATAATGAATGAATCCTTAGATAGTTAAACATGATAGTAATTAGTGATTGAAGAGCTAGATATATATGCTACTAAGGAAGTGCAGTTGGCCACGAAGTAGTTCCTCAGGTACGAATTGACGAAACTCCAGCATGCTGTGCTTCTTGTTCATCAACGACATCGTCTTAAGCCTCAAGGTCATCAGCATCCAGGCGTTTTGACGCGAGACCAGTCGCAAGAGTGAGACCTGCAGACAAATGTTTGTTGGTGAGCGTTAGTTGAGATACATTGGCAGCAATGCGCATTCTTCCGACTTTCAAATAGCAGCCATGGTTCAAACCAAATTCGCTATCTGAATGCGCACCTGTTTTGCACCTTGAGCATTGGAACTCTTGCGGCTCCATGATGAGCTGGACGATAGGTCGACTTGCTGCAGCTGCCTTAATGCCTGCGGAACAACTCGAAAAAGCAAGTCAGTCAAAGTCGAGACAAATTCTGGTCAAGTAAGGCACCACTTGACGAGACGCAAAACGCAGTACCTTAACCGCACGCGCGGGGGCGAAGAAGCAGGTCGCTACAGTCTTGGGTTGAAGCACAACAATTCCCAAAGCAAAGTACCGCGGAAGCAAAGTGCTCGCGCGTGTAGGTATTAACGGATCTCAGAAGTAATTCGGGAATGGCTGAAGCTATGAAAGCAAGCTCAGTCCAAGTTAATTCAAGGAAAGCAGGCAGCATGTCGCTATCTGACTGCGCACCTGTTTCACACCTCGAGCATTGGAACTCTTGCGGCTCCATGATAGGTCATTTTGCTGCAGCTGCCTTAATGCCTGCGACACAACTCTGGTCAAGTAAGGCACCACTTGACGAAACGAAAAATGCATTACCTTAACCGCACGCGCCGGCGTGGGCGGAGAAGAAGGTCGCTACAGTCTTGAGTTGAAGCACAACCATTCCCAAAGCAAAGTGCCGCGGAAGCAAAGTGCTCGCGCATGTAGGTATTGACGGATCTAGGAAGCAATTCGGGAATGGCTGAAGCTATGAATAGATCAGTCCAAGTTAATTCAAGGAAAGCAGGCAGCATGGTGCGCTATTCTGCAGGAATATCGCTGAGTCGAGAACCAATTGACGCGCAGTGAACAGTGAAAGCTTGCACAGCCGCTAAGTTGAAGCGCTAACCCATTGCGCTGACCAGTTTGAACTGTACAGCATGCAGTACCGCCGTAACCGCACGCGCATGGGCGGAGAAGCAGGTCGCCATATTTGAATCGGATTCTCGGGGCCTGCGCCTGCGGTGCATGCGGGATCTGCGTCGCAGGACCTAGACAACCCTGATGGGGGTCATGCTAATCAAACCTGATAAACAATGGGGGATAATGATCCCGAAACTTCTCATGTACCCAAATATGATTATTCCGATTCTGTAAAACAAAAGATCATAACCAGATTCAAAGGGACGAGGAAGTTCTGAGCTTAGAGAACTGGTTACACATCCGCGCCTTTCGAACAGCGACCAGTTGGGACCCTGCACACCAGTAGGCTATCCTCCACTATGATAATGGTTTCTAAACTTCTCATGTACCTATATATGATTATTTAGATTCAGGAAAACAAAAGATCATAACCAGATTCGAAGGGACGAGGAAGTTCTGAGCTTAGAGAACTGGTTACAGATCCGTGCCTTTCGAACGGCGACCAGTTGGGACCCTGCACGCCAGTAGGCTATCCTACACCTAGATAATGATTCTAAACTTCTTAGGTACCTATATATGATTATATCGATTCAGGAAAACAAAATATCATAACCAGAATCGAAGGGACGGGGAAGTTCTGAGCTTAGAGAACTAGTTACAGATCCGCGCCTTTCGAACAGCTACCAAGTGGGACCCTGCACGCCAGTAGGCTATCCTACACTACGATAATGGTTTCTAAACTTCTTAGGTACCTATATATGATAAATTAGATTCAGGTAAACAAAATGTCATAACCAGATTCGAAGGAACGGGGAAGTTCTGAGCTTAGAGAACTGGTTACAGATCCGCGCCTTTCGAACAGCGCAGATCGGTAACTACTGATTTAAACTCAGAACTTCCTCGTTCCTTCGAATCTGCTTCTGATCTTTGGTTTTCCTGAATCGGACTGATCACATATAGTTACCTGACAAGTTCAGGGACCATTTTCCTACTGTAGGATAGTTTATGGGGTTCAGGATCTCAACTGGTTACGGTTTAAACAGCACAGATCTGTAACTTGTGATTTAAACTCAGAACTTCCTCGTTCCTTCGAATCTGCTTCTGATCTTTGGTTTTCCTGAATCTGACTGATCACATATAGGCACCTGACAAGTTCAGGGACCATTTTCCTGATGTAGGATAGTTTATGGGGTTCAGGATCTCAACTGGTTACGGTTTAAACAGCACAGATCGGTAACTACTGATTTAAACTCAGAACTTCCTCGTTCCTTCGAATCTGCTTCTGATCTTTGGTTTTCCTGAATCGGACTGATCACATATAGGCACCTGACAAGTTCAGGGACCATTTTCCTACTGTAGGATAGTCTATGGGGTTCAGGATCTTAACTGGTTACGGTTTAAACAGCGCAGATCGGTAACTACTGATTTGAACTCAGAACTTCCTCGTTCCTTCGAATCTGCTTCTGATCTTTGGTTTTCCTGAATCGGACTGATCACATATAGGCACCTGACAAGTTCAGGGACCATTTTCCTGATGTAGGATAGTTTATGGGGTTCAGGATCTCAACTGGTTACGGTTTAAACAGCACAGATCGGTAACTACTGATTTAAACTCAGAACTTCCTCGTTCCTTCGAATCTGCTTCTGATCTTTGGTTTTCCTGAATCGGACTGATCACATATAGGCACCTGACAAGTTCAGGGACCATTTTCCTACTGTAGGATAGTCTATGGGGTTCAGGATCTTAACTGGTTACGGTTTAAACAGCGCAGATCGGTAACTACTGATTTGAACTCAGAACTTCCTCGTTCCTTCGAATCTGCTTCTGATCTTTGGTTTTCCTGAATCGGACTGATCCCATATGGGTACCTGACAAGTTCAGGGACCATTTTCCTACTGTGGGATAGTCTATGGGGTTATGTTATAAACATGTTTTATTACATTGATGACCTCTTTGACATATATTCCAAAGCATCCCTTATTCATATCTAAGTCTATGTAACTTAAAGGAAGTACGGTATGCAAAGATTTGAATAGTTATTCATTAAATAATGCAGTTGTATTCACTGCTGAAATTGGGCCGAAATACCTACGGTTAATAAGCAATATAGACCCTTGTGCTAACCGTATATTCCCTTTCCTACCCTTGCTGGCCCTTCACCGTTGGTTCCTCTCTTCCCTGTTCCAATAAATCCGGGACGCGAACTGTTGTAGTGCTAGCTGGACTGTTGTTCCAAGCAACCGTGTACCGTACTCCTGTCCGGCTCTCAGCTGTCCCCGCGCCCAGTAGAAGATCCCTGGCAACGGAGCCCACGCACGCCAAACCCCTAAACCCACAAACTGAACCGTCAAGTGCAATTCGAGCCACCAGATTGTAAACTCGCATTCTGAACGCTACGCTACGATCCTCCTCTTCCTCTTTTTTTCTTCACTTCGACTGGAGACAACTACTAACGAGGCAACGATCACAAGGCATACATGCATCGGTGAGCAGCCCTGGTCGCCAACTGCATCTTGGCCTTGTGATCGTTGCCTCGTTAGTGCAAGCTGCTCCTCGTAGTTACACGAGGCTAGTTCGAAAAATTGTACAAGATTTCGGAAATTACAGAATCCAAGCAGGGGCAAATTTGGCCCTTCAGGAAGCGACAGAGGCCTACTTGGTGGGCCTCTTCGAGAACACTAATCTGGCGGCTATACATGCCAAGCGGGTAACCATTATGCCCAAGGATATGCAGGTGCGCTATCTACAGGGGTTGGGGGTGGGGTGGGGGGTGGGTGGGCGGGGTGGAAAGTAAGAGTTGGATCCACACAAAATATGCTGCAGCTTCTGGGCAGATCCCTAGGTGGGCAGTTGGCCTTTGGTAAAAATATGCTGCAGCTGCTGGGACCCGTACACGACAAAACACAACAGTACACTACACTACACTACACAACAGTACACAACACTATACAACACTACACAACACTACACAACACTACACAACACTATAGAAAAAGGGGGTTGGGAGGGGGGTGGGGTGTGTGTGTGTGTGTGGGGGGGGGGTGGACTGAGCTACTTGAAACACTCACTCATTCACTAACTTTGATGTCTGTTTCCACTTGCAGCTCGCTCGGAGGATTCGAGGGGAGCGAAACTAGGACTTGGCAAGAAGTTGTGGTGAGTTATGTTTTCATGCCTGAACCACCCTCATGTAACAACTTAATGAATGCATGTTACTTATCAATAATATCATAATATGGCTTAGCTGAACCTACCCATACTGTAGCCCGATAAGCGCCCTTGAGGCTGCTTGCTACAGAATGGGCGGGAGATGCGATTTGCCTTGTATGGTATGCCTTAACCACCCTCATGTAACAACTTAATTAATGCATGTTACTTATCAATAATATCAGAATATGGCTTAGCTGAACCTATCCATACTGTAGCGCGATAAGCGCCCTTGAGGCTGCTTGCTACAGAATGGGCGGGAGATGCGATTTGCCTTGTATGGTATGCCTGAACCACTCTCATGTAACAACTTAATTAATGCATGTTACTTATCAATAATATCATAATATGGCTTAGCTGAACCTACCCATACTGTAGCCCGATAAGCGCCCTTGAGGCTGCTTGCTACAGAATGGGCGGGAGATGCGATTTGCCTTGTATGGTATGCCTTAACCACCCTCATGTTACAACTTAATTAATGCATGTTACTTATGAATAATATCATAATATGGCTTAGCTGAACCTACCCATACTGTAGCCCGATAAGCGCCCTTGAGGCTGCTTGCTACAGAATGGGCGGGAGATGCGATTTGCCTTGTATGGTATGCCTGAACCACCCTCATGTAACAACTTAATTAATGCATGTCAGTAATAAAAAATATGGCTTAGCTGCACCTGCCCATTATGTAGCCGCATAAGCGCCCTTGAGGCTGCTTGCTACAAAATGGGTGGTCAATGCGTTTAGCCATGTATGCATCCACCACCCTCTGCACACACTTAAGTCACCAACATGATAAGTGCAGCACATTCTAAGCAGCATTATCTTACTCATTCTAATGTTTTTTCCTTGCAGGTCATTCATGAATGCTGGCTGTTGGGAGCAAGTAAAGGACGAATATGCAGTAGTGGAGCTGCCTGGAAGCTGCCATCATGTGGTGCCAAGCTTAGCCAATGGGATATTAAGGCATATTAGTGCCCTGAATATATAGTAGCATGGAGCAGTAATCATAGGGTGACTTTAGTTTGGGTTTTGTTTATGAGGGTTTAAAGGTACTGCCTGTCCTTGTTGACCAGGACAGGCAGTACCTTTAAACCCTCATACAAAAAACCCAAAAATTTAATTTGAAATTTCAAGCACAGCAGTAGATAGGCCTATTATCCCTTCCACCACCTTGGACAATAGCCGGGCCTGGTAGTTGACAATATACAGCCTTCTTGTGCGATACCCACGAGAGCACTGTATTGTATTCATCAATTGTGCGATACCCACAACGATGAATACTTTCCCGACTCCTGAATTAGACCTAACTTCCAGCCAGCTCCATTAGGTTGTACAGCTTCCAGCCATGGGTTGTACAGCTTCCAGCTAGCTCCTTAGGTTGTAGAACTTCCAGCCAGCTTCAGTAGACTTTTACTTTGTGTGACAGGTTGTACAGCTTCTAGCCAGATCCATTAGGTTGTACAGCTTCCAGCCAGCTCCATTAGACTTTCACTTGTGTGGCAGGTTGTAAAGCTTCCACCCAGCTCTATTAGGTTGTACAGCTTCCAGCCAGCTCCATAAGACTTTCACTTTGTGTGCCAGGTTGTATAGCTTCCAGCCAGCTCCATTAGGCTGTCTCTCTGTATATTAGGTTGTTGTGTAGCTTCGAGCCAGCTAAGCCGTCCTCAGCAGGAAAATTAAATATATGATACCAATTTGTTTTCTGGCATTATATTTGTTTCCTTTCTTGTAAAAGTTTCTTTCCTACCATTGTCCAAAGTGCGAGTACTTAAACACGCACACACACCCTACTTGGGCTGTTTCCAAACTCCTACATTCAACTTCAACTTGGTTACATAGCCATACTTCAACTTGGTTACATAGCCAGACTTCAACTTGGTTACGTAGCCAGACTTCAACTTGGTTACATAGCCAGACTTCAACTTGGTTACATAGCCAGTTGTGACACTTGAGATTACAGCCATCATCTTGCTAGCAACTACACCCCACCCTAGATTTTTGTCTAGCCAATGAAAGCACAACTAATGTACTACAAGGTACGGATTTGTGCCGGTTATCGCTAGGCGCTCGCCAGCCTCGGATTCAAAGCTTCCTACCTCTCGGCAGCCTACATATGGGAGCTTAGCTACATTTCGAAGTGCAATATCTTCGACCACCTTGAATTCCGTTTGATATTGTCTTGATTGACTTCCGTCTGATTCAATGAATAAGCTGCTTGAATTGAATCACTGATTCAAACTGTTTTCAAGGTACCCTGATTCAAGGGGAAAACCGCTTGATAGGGGTTCATTGATTCAAACCAGTTGATTCAAACGATTTCAAAGGTCTGCCTAAATACCGACGTATTGCGGAAGGTTGAAGATTGAACATCCAGTGTCCTGCCGATTATACTCGGGAGCATTGACATAGTTGATTGGTAAATTATTGCTGCAGATTGAGCATTGAACATACAGAGTCCTGCCGATTATACTCGGGAGCATTGACATACTTGATAAGTGAATGATTGCGGAAGTTTGAGCATTGAACATCCAGTGTCCTCCCGACTATAATCGGGAGCATTGACTTAGTCGATTAGATAAGATTGCGGAAGATTGAACATTGAACATCCGATGTCCTCCCGACTATACTCGGGAGCTTTGACATAGTTGATTGGTAAATTATTGCGGAAGGTTGAAGATTGAACATCCAGTGTCCTGCCGATTATACTCGGGAGCATTGACATAGTTGATTGGTAAATTATTGCTGCAGATTGAGCATTGAACATCCAGAGTCCTGCCGATTATACTCGGGAGAATTGACATACTTGATTAGTTAATGATTGCGGAAGTTTGAGCATTGAACATCCAGTGTCCTCCCGACTATAATCGGGAGCATTGACTTAGTTGATTAGATAAGATTGCGGAAGATTGAACATTGGACATCCGATGTCCTCCCGACTATAATCGGAACGCCCAAGGAGGACCGTATTCAAAATCAGTGACGCGCATGTTTAAGTTGATGCGATCGACATGACTACGATGCAGGGAACAGACTTGACTGCAATGGTTCATTCACGCAAACGAGTGATCGATTGCGAAAGGAGATAACAACAAAACGCCCAAGGAGGACCAAAATCCTCCCGACTATAACCGGAACGCCCAAGGAGGACGGTATTCAAAATCAGTGACGCGCGTGTTTAAGTTGATGCGATCGACATGACTACGATGCAGGGAATAGACTTGACTGCAATGGTTCATTCACGCTGAACGAGTGATCGATTGCGAAAGGAGATAACAATTTGAATATGATGAACTTACAAAGTTGTCGGCGATCTGCCCTCTTCGTTGATTGTAGTGGGCTGATCTCGTCGCTTCCTTCCTGCCTTCTTCGCGGAGCCTGAAGGAAATGGAAAGAGTGCAGAAGTTACGCAATATCCTATCGAATTTGAAAGCGGCAGTTGCGGTCAGGACACAATGGTTGTTTCGAACGGTGTACATCTCACAGCGTACGTAATATTCAAAATGTACCTGTCAGATTTGAAAATTCGACCTAAGCCGTGGTGCACCAGTACAGTCCGTTTGATTGCTCTCTTACCGGCGTCAGGTGAAGGCTCTTTTTGTAAAGATCGAGGTGACCTCCTGTCGCCAGGACCAAAGTCCTTGAAATCGTTCCCGAGCTTTCCTTCGCATGTCTCAACCCACGCCTTACTTTCCACCAGGTCTTTGTCGGCGATAAATCCGCCCTTGCCGACGCTAACAGAAGGGCCGCGCATTTTATACCACCATGAGTAGAGCGAGAATGTGAACTGGTATGCTTGATAGGGCTCCAGACATGGGCCTCCGAACGCTAGTAACTTCATCTGGGCTGGCTTGGATCCCGCAAGGGTGAGTGTCGACCAGAAAGCATCAGCTCCACACATTGGCCTGCATTCGCCGCGAAACCTCAACCAGTGAGTGTGCGTAGCCGTAACATTGAAGGCTGGTCCACCAGCAACGACTTCAATGTTCATTGGCTCTTGGCGCGCCTTGGTCCATTCGTCCAAGACACCGCATCCCAAAACCTGCTCGCCCGCGTTGACTTTTACTTCCACGGTACCGTCATCGTGGACGCTGCGTAAGACAAATAGGTTGGTAGAGCAAATGATTCAGATTATGTAGAGAAAAACCCACAGTCCTCCCGATCGTAGTCGGGAGCATTGACAAACCCAACGAGAGAATGATACAGAAAACATGTACTCGGCATACACACAGTCCTCCCGATCATAATCGGGAGCATTGACAAACCCAACGAGAGAATGATACAGAAAACATGAACTCGGAATACACACAGTCCTCCCGATCATAATCGGGAGCATTGACAAACCCAACGAGAGAATGATACAGAAAACATGTACTCGGAATACACACAGTCCTCCCGATCATAATCGGGAGCATTGACAAACCCAACGCGCGAATGATACAGAAAACATGTACCCGGCATACACACAGTCCTCCCGATCATAATCGTGAGCATTGACAAACCCAACGAGCGAATGATTCAAAAAACATGTACTCGGCATACACACAGTCCTCCCGATCATAATCGGGAGCATTGACAAACCCAACGAGCGAATGATACAGAAAACATGTACTCGGAATACACACAGTCCTCCCGATCGTAGTCGGGAGCATTGACAAACCCAACGAGCGAATGATACAGAAAACATGTACTCGGCATACACACAGTCCTCCCGATCATAATCGGGAGGATTGACAAACCCAACGAGCGAATGATTCAAAAAACTTGTACTCGGAATACGCACAGTCCTCCCGATCATAATCGGGAGCATTGACAAACCCAACAAGAGAATGATACAGAAAACATGTACTCAGAATACATGCAGTCCAAATTCATAAGCAACACCCATCTGAACTTACTTGACTATAGCCGGGCACGGAATAAAGATTTGCTTTCCATCTTGTTCTGTCCTTCCTCCATAGTCCATCAAGTCGTCTATGCAGAGCTGATAGGGGGACTTCCTACCCTTGCGAAGAAGCGCATCTCGTTCACTGTCCCATGCGACGATACCTATCTTGTGCACTCCTAATCGATCCTCTTCATTACCCACGTAGGTGAAGGTGACATATGGTGCCCAATACAATTTGGAGTCTGCATCACTTTCATCTCTGGCGATCTCGGTAAATCCAAGGGGTCCATCAGGGTTGTGAGGTCCTTCAACCCAACCAATAGGTGGTTGTTGTGGTGGCCCCTCTCTTACCCCTTCACGTGTTACCGCATCAGCTCCTGGTGTACGTTCCTCAGGTAAGTTTTCTGCTGCACGGACTTGTTTAGACTTGCTTGTGACACCACCACCTTTTGGAGGGGACATGCTACTGTTCGCAAAGCTCTCAACCGTATTGAAGGACAGAGTCCTAGGTTTCAACAGTCGAGGTTTCGCAGGCACTGCAGCTGGTTGTCGAGGTTGCGCAGGCACTGCAGCTGGTCGTCGAGGTTGCGCAGGCTGGGTAGCTACAGCACCAGAGCGTAAAGGTTTAGGTTGCACAGGTTGCTGCTTAGGTATTTTCCCGGGAACAACCCTTGAATGGGTTGTTACGAAGTTGGAGAAAATGTCTCTCCGCGTTTGTTTACGACGTGAATCGGTTTGCGTAGGTTGGAAGTTAGGAAGAAGGGGTCTCTTAAAAGAATTCACCTCGTCAGGGTCCTTCGGCGGCATAATACCGACATAGCAAGCAAACTGATAGGACCTTGGACAGCGTCGAACTATGGCCTCTAGTTATTCACGTACTGCAAAATACAGTCTTGTGTTCCCGAATTGATTCTTACAGTATTAGCCCTTGCAGTTTGCTAGGCCCGGTCTATGTCAAAGCTCCCGAGTATAGTCGGAAGTTGCTGGTCCCGGTCTAGTCTGCTGGTAGCGGTACAGATCGACCCCGGTACATTTGGCTGGTCCCGGGTTCCGCGATCACTCACCCGTCGGCAGGCCCACTGTCGATTCCTTCTTATCATCTTGGAAGGCTTAGTTTCTTTGAGGGGAAGGGGCAAAATGGACGCTACCCCTTCCCCAGGAATTGGATTGGGCATACACCACTGGGTTGAGCCTATGTTGCCGGTACCTCGACGTCGACAACTAGATTTCGAGAATTCCAGTGGCGACGATGCGATCGAAACCGTGCCAGCCGAAGAGAGCGACATAGTTACCAACTCTGATACCGTGAATCAATTCGACAAGCTTATTACCTGTAAGTGCAAGAACACATGTCACTTGGTACTCCCACAGGATGTAATTCGCGAACGACGAAATGAATTCGCCGAGCTCGAACCTGCCGAAAGGCAACGTCGATGCTACATCGAATTGAATGCACTGGCAAGCAACCGGGATCGCAAGACAGGGACAAGGAGTGTGTCGACAAGGTAGGTTGTAATTTGAAATTTGAAATTGTTACATCCGTGTAGAACCGTTACTCACAAAGGTAGGTTGTCAATAATTTGATCTTGCGCCTGAAGCGCCTGATGCGCCTGATGCGCCTAAAGATTTTTGAAAAGTATTATGACTCGAACTTAACGATTATTTTGCTCGTTCAGGATATTGGGCGTTGACGTTTGCAAGTCATTTTATCAGGCTGCATCCGTAATCGGTTCAAATGCATGGCTTGCGATAAGTGGTCAGATCAAAAACAACAGAGAGTAAGTTATCCCGAATTCTCATGTGGTTACAGTGCACTTTGCTTCCTCCCGATTATGCTCGGGACAACCCAATACATCAGGCAACCGTATAATGATCCATTCTACCCTCCCGATTATAATCGGGAGCATCCATAACAATAAGCGACCTAACCTCGTTCCATTGGACCCTGTCTAGGTTTGAACCTGCTGTGAAGGTGAGGAGGAAGAGGAGTGCACCCGCAGTGTTGAGGGACAATTTCAACGCTGCGATGAAATCTCTCGTAGATGAGTTTGGGGAGTCAATGCCGCACCAGACTTCATATGCTCTAGGATCTAGAGGAAGGAAAAATCTAAGGTCATGCGCCCTTTGATTTTTTTACATTGCGGCATATTTCCAAGCAAGCAAGCTGTCTTTAGGGACATGAAGAAGAACGGCATGGTTCCTCCCAGAACATTATACAGCAGTTTGCGTAAACTATGGCATGCACATTGGTGGAACGTGAAGATAAAGACTTGGCAGCCTTTTGCCAAGTGCGACGACTGCGTCAAGTACCGAGCCAGACTCCTGACCACTACGTTTCAGCCAGCAGTTGATGAACTTCGTCAGAGTCAGGCTGTGCACCGTAATCAGATTTCCATTGGTCGGCGTAGGTATGACATCCGTGAAAAACTGTCTGAACAGTATCCGAAGCTCTTCTTGCACGCATCCGCTGATGCAATGGACAACAAGAAGACTAATCTTCCTCAGTCACGCCACTTCTCACATACAAAGAAGACCGCAGGAGGTGAACTTCTAAAGACACGCATCATGGGTGAGTACAAATACAGCGCATGTAGGACATGTCCTCCCGAGCATAATCGGGAGCATACACAGTATTTAAAACTTGAAATGATTACTTAACAAAATAATGCTAATATTCTGACTTCATGTTTCCTTCTATGTTAACTCAGGATTATTCTTCCAGGGAAGAGGCTTCATTGGTTATTGGGCTTTGCCATTCTACTCGCAGTCCATCAATCTGACTATATCATGCTTCCAACATTTCTTCAACCGGGTCCTTGAAGAAGAGGGGCAGCTTCCACCGTATTGCTTCTTGCAAATGGACAACGCGGCAAAGGACAACAAGAACGCTTTCATGTTCGCATACTTGTCCTTGTTGGTTGAGATGAACTGGTTTGAGGACGTGTACGTCCATTTCCTTCCTCCCGGACACACACATAGCAATCTTGACCAAAAGTACTCTGTGATCTCGCAAGGGTTAAAGAACATGGAAGTGTACACCCTGGACCATCTGATGGGCATTGTTGGTAACTTATTCAAGAAAATGGGCCCTTACACAAGGCAAGACGTCGTGACCTCTATAGGGGACTTCTCCGCTGTCCTCCTAGACAACGTTTACAAGTTGTTCGGTCATGGCACTAGCACCGTCAAAGGAGTTAATCGCCGTTTACACGCATTCAAGATAACGAAAGGTCCCAACGGGAGAGTCGGTAAGAATACTTGATATACTGATATTTACAAATTAAATGCTACCGTGCGTGTATGTACTGTCTGCACAATGCTCCCGATTATGCTCGGGAGGAATATGGGTGTGCCATGTCCTCATTGATTTACATGTACAGTCTTCAATATAAATTAAATGATACAAAGGAAGTTGTACCTAGGACCTAGGATGTATTATCCAAGGGATGCTCCCGAGTATAGTCGGGAGGAATATGGGTGTCCTAAATGATTCACTAATATACAATACATGTTTGCACACCAACAATTGCAGGGGTCTATTACAAGGAGTATGACGAGTCAGGATCTTGGAGAGGACAGTGGGACAATGACGCTGAACCTATTTACGTCCTCCAAGGCTTCCCAATGGTGGACACCAGAACAGTATTTAAGGAAGCCCCCAAGATCAAGATTGAAGAGCTCGAGAATACCGAGGCAAACTGGGCGGCTGTCTGGAAGACTATTCATAACGAGAAGCCCGGAGGTGACGTCCTTGCAGGCCACATGGCCGATGGTCCTGTACAAACCGCCGGTGACGACCGTGCAGGACCCGTAGCTGATGTCTGTGTACGACACGCAGCGGAGGACCTTCTAGAACCAGCAGCCGATGACCAGCAGCCTATGGATGAACTTGCAGCCGATGGCCCATCCCATGCCCAGTCCTTCAAACATATTTCCGGTCACGGAAATGCCGAATCAACATTGGGATGGAATCTGGAACGAGGAAATCTTTCAGATTCAACTCTGAAATTGCGGACATATTCTTATCTGAGCTCAAATCTACATTATCGATTGTAATTCAACCGCTTGAGAAGGGCTCGACAAACTTCTGTCTGTTGGTTAAAAGTATCAAAAAGAATCAGGACATTGCCGTTAACCAATTGTCAGAAAAAACTCTCGAAGGAACTGATACACCAGAGACCCCAACCGATATCTCTAACTTCATCTTGAAAAAACAACACTGTTAGATTCAACGTAGTAGATTACCGTTTTTTTTCCGCACCATTTACAAATGGCCCAATTCAGAATCGACTGATTCACGGATCACCAATTCATTTCTGTACACTTCAGACTTCATACTTAATTTGAAAGAACTTGTTGTAGATAAATGCAGCAACAACGGCAACAAATACAACAACGGTCGCCCCATTAAAGTACATGGCGCGGGCGCGGCCCGCCTGTTCGCGGGCAAACGGCACGCCCTTGACCCAGTATGTGCCTGACTGGGGCACAACGTACATCATGGGCACATATTTTTCATCCGGCATGCTGTCTATCAACCCCTTCATATACAAATTCATCAGTGATCCCGCCTCATCGTTAATGCTCTCCATGAGCTTTTCCTTCTGCTCATCCACCTCTGAACGCTTGGGTTGGAAGGGCTCCAATGCTTGCATGTACGCGATGTAAGTACGCTCCAGCTCGTTGACCTGCGCAAGCGACTTTGCGTTTTTGAGAGACGCCACGAGCCTGGCGTCTTCGTAGTTTGACCACCCGGAAACAAACGCCTTGCAATTGCAAAATGCCTCGCGGGCTGAGACGACGTTGGCATCCGTCCAAGCGGGTTTTTCAGACTCCATATCTCTCCCGATACTCCTGATGGTCTTATGGTCTTCGCTGTTTTTGTTGTTATCGAATAAATTGGGAAATTATTTATACCTCTACAGTCGGCGGAACAGTAAAATGAAACATATATCAGATGGAAATAAATGTACGACATCGCCGTTAGAAAATTGGCGTTAAGAATGGTCGCTGACTTGGGTGTGTTAAAAACTTCTGTGTTTACGAACATCAGTCGTTCTACTCTGTGGAGGTGGAAACGCTTTGGTGTAAATCGAAAACGACGTGAATTTGTAAGCAACCTTTTTGAGACGAATAAGGATTTGTTAAAATCGTTTTTATTGTCAACTCAATGCACAACCGCAAGAGGCGTTGTTGCTTTTTTCAAAAGTACTCACAGTGTACGATTATCAACTAAAACAGTGTATCGTTTCATAAAACTCATTGGTTTTACAAGAAAAAGGAGCAAACTCCGTGGACAGTGTAAAGGGGACTTAGTTCCACTTGTCAATGAATTTTGTAGTAGGTACAAGGAGACAATCAATGCTGGGAAATTTTAGTATCAGTTGACGAATGTGGGTTTAGTGAGCGTCTCAAGCCACATTATGGGTATTCCCCTGTAGGAAAACCTGTTATCGTTAAAACTACTGGTGGGTGGGTACACCAAAGTTTGTTGATGGCAGTTTTTTCAGATGGTAGGAAAGAGTTCGTTGTGAAGAAAGGATCTGTGAAGAAGACGGACTTCGTTGCATTTATTGAATCATTGAGTTTGTGCAATAACTCAGTAGTAATAATGGACAATGCCAGTATCCATAAGAAATTGGTCCTCAGTCACCCCGTCAATATTTGTTACACACCTCCTTACAGTCCAGAATTCAATGCTATTGAGCTATCATTCGCTAAGGTGAAGAGAGACTTTCGTCGTTTGAACTACATACCGAATGAAACAAAGACGCACGTGTCTGATATGATTTCCTTAGCATTCGGCAACCTCACTGATAAAATTATTATGGGTTGTTTTGAACACGTTTGGAACACTTATGTGTATAAAGCGGTCTGTGACGTATTGATTATGAAAGATGGCGACGAAACCTCTGACAGTCGCGAAATTGAAGGAGCTACTGAAATTGGCTGAAGTACCATACTCGTCGAAGTCCAACAAGGACGATCTTGTCCGTTTATGCGAAGACAATGGTCTCATCGCCAGACCCCCTCCAGAATACAAGACGGTGGAAAAGATGTGTGTCGTGAAATGCGCCCTGAAGGAGGCAATGAGTCTTGACGATGAAGAATTCGGTAAGTTTAGGGAGCATGTGGACCAGCTCGTCAATGTGGTGAGCCGCATGTTACGGCGGTCCAGTCTGGTGCTGACTTTCCACATCACGAGTCTCTTAGAGAAAGGTCTGGAGATTCCAGACCTGTACAACATGAAAGATACCTACTGGAAGGATTAGCTCCGTATCGGGGTAGACGGAATCTTCCCTGATGAGGAAAACAAGATATCGTACGAAGCTGTGAAGGACTCCATCGGCGATGTAATTGGTAATGACGACGCTGACTACATCAAGTCTTATCCGATCTATTTCGATCAGGTATTGAACTATGCAGGTCACACATTGAGCACTGTCGTGTCAAATAACGCATGGGTTCCTTTGATACCACGTCTGACCAGACTCACTTCCACCACCTTAAAAAATTAAATGCCCCGAAGACGCTGGACACATCGAAGATCATTCGGGGATACGACGTGATGCGGGCTATTCAGCAAGAAGTCCAAAACATGGAGGGATGGCCAGAGTCTGTTCAAGAGTACGTCAATGAAGTTTGGGAGATGCTGAGTGTTCCAGATGGAAGTCGAGTTTATGATAACTATGGCAAAGACATGGACTTTCCGACCATGGTCCGGTTTAATTATTGGATACAGACACGGTTGGAGGATATGGATGCACGTCGTATCCGATTGATGCCCATCTTCAATGTCCAACGGGTGCATGTTCGCCTTGACCTGAAGACCCTCGTGAACCTGTTCAGGCACATGTTCCCCAATGACCAGAACATCGTTGAGCTTTCCAAGTGGGAACATGTAAAGAATCCCGACAGCTTCATGTTGCCCCAGAGGCCTGCACAGAAGAAGAAAAAATCATGTGGTCCTGGTGAATGGGAGGCATACAAGTCGGTCCTGAAGCAGTACGATGATGATGTTAAGGATATCAAGGCTACTGACGTGTACAGACATGCAAAGGGTTTGTATGACACGCTTGTGAACGCCCGAAAAACAGTCGCAGGTTCATTCTTCAGAAAACCACCTGTCAAGAATGGGTGGGTTTTCGACAGCAGCATCTGTACTGACGGAGTCTCCTTGAGCATGCAGTACAGCAAGACAGTACATGTCCTTGTCTCAGATCTGAAGAAGACCTGTAAGAAGCCTCGTAAAGAAGAAGGTATCAAGATCGCAGAAAAATACGACGGCTCACTTAAAACGATATTGCCCGATATGGGTATCGTCGTCCTGGGTGTGGACCCAGGACGGAGCAACATCGCTACGGTAACGTATTTGGCAGACGATAAAAATAAGACATGGACGCTGACACGTGGTGCATTTTACCACAAGTCGGGTATCAAGAAGCAGACAAGGCAGAAGGAACTGCGTTTTTCTGACATGATTCCTATGTGGGAGTCTCTGCGTGAAAATGGAGCAGCTTTGAGTACATCGAGGACGGATAAGATCTCGGTGTACTTGTCAAATTACGCTAACTTTTCTGACGAGTGGTGGAGATTGGCTTTGCGACGCCGAGAATCCCGTGACAACTTGCAGCGTTACATCGGAAAACGAAAGGTCAAAGACTCTTTCTGGGCGGGTATCAAGCGGTGCATGATGAAAGAACTTCCTGATATGAAGGTTTGCGTGGCCTACGGATCTGCCATCACGAAACTGAAGCCTACTGGACCGGGAGAAGTTGCAGTTCCCACTGGGGCCATGTTTGCATCGTGTAAAAGAATTTTCAAAGAGGACGTTTCTGTGACAGATGAGTTCAAAACGACTCTTATGTCGTGGGAGACGGGTAAAGAAAAAGAACGTGTTTACAAGATCCCAAGCGTTTGTTCAGCAGACGTGAAGCTTAGGTTGGGTGGTGAACGTTTTGGTCACACGAAATCGAAAACGATGCCAAAGGTCGCTGATTGCGACCACTTAGGGGTAAGGTTGTACAATAAACGTAAAGGCGCACAAGAGAAGCACAGGAGGGGTGGCTTCGCCACTTCCCTTGTCGATTCTCAAAAATCGATCGAGCGGTACCAAGAGGTACGAGGACTGCGATTCTCTCCAGAAACATGCATTTACTCGGACCGGGATCGCTCTTCTGCTCTCACAATCGCAAGGCTGCACTGCATGGAATTGATGGGTCTAGGACGACCTCTTCCATTTGCCCACAGCAGCTCTGTTGTTGTTGATGAATAAAAACTCGTATTGTTGTAGACACCACTCGGTCCCCCTCCGGTGGTCGCGACAACATTAGGTTACACCGCAAGGTGTGCCGTACACGAAGCGGTTTCATTTAAGTATTCCGTTGACTGTATAAACGATAAACTGGAAGACTACGACGACGTGACACCCGCATTAGATGCAAAGTATCTTGACAAACTCGATGTTCCGCTCTAGCAACATGCCCGATATTGGGGATATTGCCCAACGTTGCTCTTGAGCAACGAACTGCAACTTATTTATTACAGTTGTTTTCAAATAAAGTGGGAAATTTAAATGTCGAAAAGCTTCTCGCATGTTTCATCTTGTCAAATCATCTTTATCCCCGTTCAACCGTGCCGAAATCGTCGACAACCTCCACGTACGTGCGGTAGTCCTTGTTCAAGTAAGCGTACTTGCGGAGCGTCCGACCCTCTGCGGCGACCGAGGCGCGGAACAGCTCATGAGTCCTCCTACCGCGCACTCCCCCATGTCGAGTCATGAGGACGTACAAGTCCCGATGGAACCACCCGTTCAACACTTTAACTGCAAGGTAGTCCATGACCTTCCCCTCATCGTCGTACTTGGCAAGGAAGCAGTCGGCATAGGCCGACCCGAAAAGGTCAATACCGCATACGTGCTTCAGCAGGACGAGATGCGTGTCCGCGAGGTGCCCGACGATCTTCTCGTACACATCGATTTCTCGACCGTACGGCTCAACGTCAATGATCACCAAGTCGAATCTGTTGCTGCTCCTGCTTCCGAGGGCCGTCGTCGTATTCTCATCAAAGACGTCGCCGAGGATCTCGGTCATGCCGACGCCGTCTGCGCCACACACTAGCTTCAGCGACCTAGACGCGAAACCGCACGTCTCCGGCATGGCCTTGTCGATGCAGGTGTACTCGGCAGAAGACGCAGGAATCAGAGAGGCGATCTGTCCCGCGCTTGTCCTGCGACCGCAGCCCACGTCGATGATGCGCAGTGGCTTGCGGTCGCTAGACGCAGCAAGCCCCACCTGGTTCATGAGGGCGCTACTGAACGCACTGTCTCCCTCGTTCTTGCTGTACGACGCGATATTTTCTTCCAAAGTTGGAGGCTTCTTCGAGAACGCCTCGATGACGCGGGACGTCGCGATGTATAGGACAGACTCCATGTTGCACGAGGCATGTTTCTTGACCACACAAATTGCTCGCCCAGGTGCACACTCCTCATCCTCATCCCCTTCATAATCGACAAGTTCTGCAACGTCATCATGTTGGTCAGCCTCATGTTCATGTACAAACGATAATGACTCGCCGACCCCATTCTCCTTCACAAATTGTACCCCGAAAACGTTTTAGGGTTGAACATTCCTAACCCAATCTACCGAATACTTTATACCACATTTCTAGAAATTGCCATTCCAGAACTCGTCGGTCAAAGTTGTACATTAAGAATTGATTACATACACAGTAAAGTTGTACATTGATTGGAACATACCAGTATTGACCGGTCTGAGTGCAACAAATCATGGAACTTCTCCCTGAAGGCCCACTCCACATCATCGCGTTGCATTTATCAAAAAGTGATGATAAATACCATCGATTATGCGACTATCAGCTATTAAGCACTTCTAAGAGTGGACAGAGATGTATGCAGCGGAGACAGACGCGCCAATCTATACACAGAGACGAGAATAACGTTACAAGCAAGGACGTACACTAAAGGACACCAGCGGTGGGCGAAGTGGATGCCTGTAACCTGAATAGACCCTAAGCCCGGAACTTGTCACCCTGACACCGTTTAACACAGGACATGTCAGGGAGAGACCGATAAGACACAGAGAGACAGGCAGTCAATATGAAGCTGACACTGAGTCACTAAAGGATGACTCAGTTCTACGGGAAGCTATCACTATGGGAAGCTATCAGGGCCGATAGTTCTAAGGGAGTACATAAGTAGTCACCGAGTCATAAAACGCTTGAGAGCACCGCAATTCATGCTGACACTCCACCTATGACACAGGTGACATACAATACTACTACTCCACCTATGGCACTGGGGACATAGAACTATATGTAACAGATTAAAAAAAAAAAATTAAAGAACTCCGAAAAAACGAGAGAACTTCAGATGTAACCCAAAGGGTGTAAATGAAGGAATGGACCAAGGCAAAATACCAAAGAGTGCCAAGGGAGAAAAGAGGATAACCGAATATCAATGACGGGTAACAACGGTATAGAAAACCCGATCCGAGAATAGGAACCTAATGCCATACAATGATAACCAAAAAACAAGAAACGTATGTAACCAAAAAACTAAAAAATGACCCTAAGAAGTAGCGGTCATTCCAAGCATACGGACAAACCGCCAGAACACAGCAGGATCAAGGGGCTTGGTGAAGGGGTCAGCACAGTTATCCACAGTGTTAACATAGGCAACAGCCAGTTGGCCATCCTCCACCAGCTCCTTGATGTAGTGATGAATAACATCAATGTGCTTGCTGCGAGGCAGAAGCTGCCAGTCAGTGGCCCAACTCAGGGAACCTAAGTTGTCACCCTGAATTGTAACCAAAGCACAAGGCAGACCCAGATCCACCCTCAATTTCTTCAACCATTGGACCTCACTGGCAGCCTGGGACAGGGCCTGATACTCAGCCTCACTAGAGCTAATAGCAACAGTAGGCTGTCGCTTGCTCATCCAGTTAACAATGCACCCACCAGCTAGAACTGCAAAGCCAGTCTGAGATCTCCTGTCAGACCCATCATCAGCATAAGATGAGTCACTAAAGACAGTAAAAGTGAAATCAGGGCTGTGGGTGTAAGTGAGACCCAGGTGAGAATGTGTTCTCAAATACAAGAGTAACCGTTTGGCAGCCCCCCAGAGAGGGACTGTAGGGTGAGCAGAGAACCTGGATAAATAGCTAACAGCAAAGGAAATATCAGGCCTGGTGCAAGTGGCCAGGTATAGCAAAGCACCTACAAGAGAGAGGTACTGGCTATTAGACGGCAGGGGCTCTCCAGGGGCGTCAGAAACAGTGGATTTGGACATGGGAGCAGCAAACTTGGGTGGGGCAGCAGCAGTAAGACCAAACTGCTCCACCAGATCAACAATGTAGGTGTGCTGAGAGAGATTGATCTGAACACACCTGCCTTCAGAGTCAAGAGTAACATCCATGTCCAAAGAGAGGAACTGAATTGGAACACCCATCTCTTTGACCTCCCAGCCAGCTGCTTCCATTGCCTGGATCAGCAACACATACCTATCCAGCTCACTAAAAGCACAGATAAAGTCATCAACATAGGTTAGGACATAGCTCCACCCACCATCAGAATCCTTCCTAAAGTACAGAGCAGGTTCTGCCTTGCACATAGTAAAGCCATGAGCAACCAGAACCCGCTTGACATCCCTACTCCAAGCTCTGGGTGCCTGCTTCAATCCATAAAGGGACTTGATCAGTTTGCAGACAAGTGGAACACCGTTAGGACCAAGGTGCCTAAAGCCCTCAGGCTGGTGGCAGTACAGGTCCAGACCAGGCTCCAGCTTGGCATTTAGGAATGCAGTCTTGATGTCTAGCTGCCGAACAAACATCTTCCTATGAGTGATGGCAGCCAGGAGCACCCTAAGACCTGCTTTGGAGGAGACAGGGGCATATACATCATGAAAATCCAGCCCAGGACGCTGCAGAAAACCACGGACCACAAAACGTGCCTTGAAGCGTATAGTACCATCAACACCAATCTTCTTCACAAATAACCACCTGCCAGACAGGATCTTCTGCTTACGAGGATGTGGAGTGAGAACCCATGTACCATGGGCATGAAGGGAAGCCATCTCATCCTTCATGGCAAGAAGCCATTGATCCCTGTCAGGGTTGGTATGCAACATGGCACCTTTGTAGGTCAGTTCAGTGGTGGATGCAACTGATGCTCCCACGTACAAGCAGTTTACTTGTACATGGGCAGCGGGGGTATCGGCAGTATCAGAAGTAACCATTAGTAAAGCCCCCAGTGCAGAACTACTGCCTGGTTGAACAGGGCCGGCCTTCTTTGCCTCTAAATCAACGAAGCCTGGGTCGACCGGAACACCCCAGCCATACGCAGTATCGGAGCCTGACCACGGTTCAAGATCATCACTTGCATCATCTGCAACGGCTACATCATCACCCGGACTCCTGAGTAATCTATCAGAGACGGCAGGAGGTGAAGCGTTCACCAACTCCATCGAGCTATCAGTGATGATGGGAGTATGATGACTAGTAGGCAATGGATCTAACAAAGGATCCACTATGGTCTGAGTTGGTGTAAATCCAACGACTTCACCGACGGAATGTGACGCAGAGGAGGGCCTGGCGACCCCCTGAGATTCGGCTAAGATTTTGTCCGTAGGAGCCGCAGAAACTCGCCCGCCCAGTGTGTTCTCACGCAAAACAGTACCACTGGCCCCCGACCTAGGTCGCAGAGTCATCCTATGGCCAAGACAGTGGTCAACAATTGGGGAAGACAAAGGGTCTAGGGAATCAACCGCAACCTCAGGCATGTGTCCGTTGATGGCGGCAGGGATGCTAGAGACATATGGCGACCCATCATAGGGAGTTAGCCCAGGAATGCAGTTATGATCAAACTGCTCATAGAAGAGTACATCACGACTCTCTACTACCTGGCGCAACTTAGGAACCCAAACAAAATAACCCTTACTCACCAGAGAATACCCAACCAGTCTACCAGATAACGCCCTTTCGTCTAGCTTATTACGTTTCTTCCCATTGACTAGAGTAACATAGCAGGGGCATCCAAACACACGTAATAACGACACATCAGGTTTCACCCCATAAAACAACTCAACGGGTGTCTTGCGTCCCTGGTTAGGCAGACGGTTTCTAAGGTAACAAGCAGCCAGGAAGGCATAGGGCCAAAAGGACTTAGTAAGCTTAGACTCCAAGTGGATACTCCTAGCTATATTCTGAAGGACCCCATTATACCTTTCCACAGTTGCATTCTGCTGTGCAGTGTATGCCAAAGACAACTCATGTACTGCCCCAACCGATTCTAACCAATCCTCGAACCATTTAACTATAAACTCTTTAGCCCTGTCAGATCTCAGACACTTAAAGGCACACCCCTGCAGCTGATTTGACCATCTGAGGATGATAGTCTGGACTGCTAAGGGAGCTTCATCCTTGGTCCTCAAGCACAATACCTCAGCATAGCCAGAGAATTGGTCTACAAGGCACAAGATATAAAACTCCCCACGAAGACCCCTAATATGAACCGGTCCCATGATATCCAAGTGAAGGCGTTGGAGGGGTGCAAGGACCTCAGTCATGCTTTCTTTAGGAAAAGGGAGACGCTTTCCCTTAGCCTGTTGACAAGCATCACATGGGATCTTACCCATCTTTTGTACTTGATGAAGGCTGAGGGGTAAGTTCGTAACCATACCACGCTTGACAAGGTTGTGCAAGGCATCATAACCGGGATGACCCAGTCGCCTATGCCACAACCAGGAGTGGTAGGGATAATAACTCCACCGTCCTCATCAACATCAAGTGCAAAAGCTGGATAATATTCAGCAACCCTCAAACAACGACTGGAGGTGTGACAAGGCCTACATGCAAACTTATACACACCATCACTGGAAGCAGGAAAGGACCAGAGCACAGAAGAGCCCTGAGTGGCAGTACAACTAATACTATCAAAAGCAATCTTGCAGTGGAGGGAACGAGCTACAGCATTTACGGACAGGAGATTTACTGGACAGTGGGGTATGTATAGAACATTGGTTAAGGTGATTGATGTTGGTAACTAATCACTACATAACACAATGGACCCCATACCCTCTGACCGTTGAATCACCCCATCAGCAAATCGAACTGCAGGCCCAACAGCAGAGGATTCAAACACAGTGAACAACGACCTATCACCTGTGATTGACATCCCAGCTCCCGAGTCCACATGCCAGATACCTTCAGAAAGACTTGGGCTGCAAATGTTTGAGAACTTAGTCGTGCAAGAAAATAGGACAGAGCTTACCTCCTAGTTCTTTGAAATGGCGTACCCATCGATCTGAGCCTGCAAGGACGACAGCTGCTTACGTGTAAGCGACCCTGGAAGGGCCAAAGCTACGGGCACCGGTTCAGAACCAGGTGCACGTCCCTTGGCCTTTCTGAGTTCCGGATACTTTGTAAAGCAGCGGTCTTCCGAGTGGCTCGTTTTCGAACGACAGGGTCCCCAAGTGCAATCCAAGCGCCTCTTGGTGCCCCCGGAACTCTGAGAACCAGATCCCTTGCCCCGCTGGAAAGCAGCATTAGCAGGGATCTGGGGAGGGTCGCGGGACCAGCCAGGATGCCTTGGATTAGACCTGGGGAGAGACACATTTAAGAAATCTAACGATCTATAAGCATCAAGACAAGACCAGTAGTCTACGGTCTTGTTCTGGTACAACTCAAAGCCAAACTGGAGGCGCAGCGAATCGAATCGAGGGTGAGTGATGCCATTGATTATAGTGTGCATCGCGTGACGCTGCGGCTGCGGGTATCCCGCACTGCGAAGATCAGTGCACAACTGCCGCACCCTGCGAAAGAACACATCCACGGGTTCAGAGTTGTTCATGGTCACACTACGAAGCTCAACAAGCATGAGGGGAACCCAAGCAGCAAGGGCATCAGAATGCTGCCTCTTGATATGCAGTAAGATATCGCGAGGTGTAGCAAAATCCTGATACACCTGTACCATCGGTTCCGTCATGTGCGCGAGCATCATGGTGAGACACATGAACTTCTGGCGTGCAAGGGGCAGGGTACTAAATCCTAACAGTGCAGGATCTACACGAGTCTGACTAGGAGAGGCAGGTGGTGAGGCAACAGGCGAAAACGGCGTGGCATCATACATAGCGCGAACCGACAGAAAGTACTCGGCAGCGATGCCAGCATCATATGCACGCTGGTCATCAAGGTTCTCAATCTCATCCAAAGAACTCGCAACATTTACGAGTAGCTCAAAATCTGGCCTAGGAGGTACAAAGCTGAGAGGAACTTTGGCAAACTGGTACTTGCGTAGATTTGCATTTCGAACTCCCAATCCACCAAAGGTAGCACCACCAGGAGGGGGGTAGTCAATCCCTGCATGCACAGGCCCCAGATAAGCACTGCATGCATGACCCAACTCAGAGAACACCATCACTCGCCTAGCCCGCCCCTTCGTATCTAGATTAGCCCGAGTGGCAGCCTGATCCATCCTACCGTACAAAGTGCGGTCCAAGGAGTCACCAGCTTTCTGCGCCTGGCGAATTTGGCGGCAACTCCGCACATCCATGCGCGAAGGTGTGGAGCCATCAAGCAGGTGCTCCCAGGATAAGCATCCCAGCGAGCGATTCGGGTAGTAGGGCAGGGGGGGAGGAAAAGGAGAAGGGGCAGGAGGCTGCTCCACCGGTGGAGGTGGAGGTGGATTCAGGGAGGGGCCAGCAGCATCGCTGTGGACACTCGAGGCAGCAACAGCAGTTTCACGAGACCGCGTGTGGTAGCCAGCCAGAGCTCGCTCAGAAGGGTTGCGAACAAAGGGGAGGGGAGGAATCAAAGGACCAAGTGACGAGCTTCTCAGCAAAGTTGGCATAGCCAACTCAGGTACCGCAGGTGGATGCGGAGGAGCAGTCGGAGGCTTGTAGACAGGAGGAGGAGGAGGAGGAGGAGGAGGAGCCGACTGGTGCTCAAACACCGGAGACTCAAAAACACGAGTGGCAGTGGAAGGTGTGACTCCACCGAAGTCACCACTCCGCGCACTCTGTAGGTCTTCCTCTTCGTTGTCATCGTCATCCTCAGTGTAGTAGCCATCTTCATGCTTATGGCGAGCCAGATCAGCATTGTCATACTCAAAACGGGCATCAGGAGGCGGAGGAGAAGACTTGTATTTGATGATCTGAGTCGAGACGCAGCATAGACGCATCAGAATATCCTCTACCTCAGGAAGGAGGCGTTGGACAAGAGGAGAAGGAGGGAGAGAAATGGAGGTTTGGTAGGGGGGGATGTCTTCCATGATGGCGGAAGGAGACTCATCTAAGGCAGCAGAGGCCGCTGGCGCGCAATCATCAAGCCAATCAGTGGGAACACGAGTCTTGAACGAAAGAATGCGGTCGCAGCCATTGGATACAATGACGCTCTCCATACCGCGCGACCAAGACAAACCATTCTGTGGGGTTAGCTTTTCGAAGCCGGCAGGAGGCCCACGCGGAAGTTGCATTATAAAGCAGTGGTAGATCGAGATGAAGCCCAGAACCTATCAGCTATTAAGCACTTCTAAGAGTGGACAGAGATGTATGCAGCGGAGACAGACGCGCCAATCTATACACAGAGACGAGAATAACGTTACAAGCAAGGACGTACACTAAAGGACACCAGCGGTGGGCGAAGTGGATGCCTGTAACCTGAATAGACCCTAAGCCCGGAACTTGTCACCCTGACACCGTTTAACACAGGACATGTCAGGGAGAGACCGATAAGACACAGAGAGACAGGCAGTCAATAGGGAGCTGACACTGAGTCACTAAAGGATGACTCAGTTCTACGGGAAGCTATCACTATGGGAAGCTATCAGGGCCGATAGTTCTAAGGGAGTACATAAGTAGTCACCAAGTCATAAAACGCTTGAGAGCACCGCAATTCATGCTGACAGCGACGTCTCAGAGGACGCCGCGAACCTCATGTTGGTGGGAAACGTAGCGTTCACAGAGCTTAGTATTGCGGTGCAAGAGAAGCTGGAGCCTGGTGTTTGCATCGTGAACGATGCAGTGTTCGAGAGGATGCGTATTCACGAGGGTCTTTCAGAGGCAAGCAAAGCGGATGTTCTAAAGAAGGCGTGTCGAGATCGTGGACTGATGGTTTCTGGTGTCAAAGCCGCATTGTGGAGGAGGCTGATGGAGGCGGAAGTTGTCGCTCGCCCCCCTAGAGGGTGCATACTGTCTGCAAAATTCCGTTCAGAAATGAGGGCTATGCGCTCAGCACGCATGTGTGTGTCAACGGTCAAGTTAGAGTATCGCTTGACCGAGAGGGATCTCACGACCCTGAGTTGCGAACTCAAACGAAATCCGATGTATCGGTCAGCAGCACCGATGCGTTTATATCTTATAATGGGCGTTCCTGCTTCCGAACGGATTTCCAATCTTACAATCACTTTTTGGGGGTCTTTTGATGCTTTCCAAATGCAATCTTACGATAAAAATCGTAAGATTGTAGTCAATTTTGACAAAATATGCTTGAAATGAGCTTGAAAGACGGAGAAACGTACAGATTGCGAATGTTACAACGTTGAAATGCCATATTTGGAACAAAAGGTGTTAACATCAATTCGTGTCTTACAATTATAATTGTAAGAAATAAAGGGAAAGCGGACGGTTATAAGTCGGCAGGCAGAATTCAGCTTTTACATCTTACAATAAAAATCGTAAGTATAATTCATTTAATTTTTCTAATTTAGTAAAAAACGGCTATGTGTCAAACATCTTACTCCTCCTCCTCCCCCCCCTCCTCGTCCTCCTCTTCCTCTTCCTTCTCCTCCTCCATGTCCCCATCCCCATCTTCCTCCTCCTCCATCTCCTCCTCCTCAGCAATGTCTGCATTGTCTCCATCCGATTGCACAGCCTCTGCCCTGGTGTCCTTCTCAATGGATTGACAAGCTAGGAGCATGCTTGTGTGGTACTTTCTCTGGATCTTCATACCCTTGGTGGGTTCGCAGCTGAATTGAAATGCGTCAATGGGAATATAGCCCGTCCATGTTGCTTTTCTCCTAACCCCCACGGTAATAGGCACAAGCTTGTGGTCCATCCAATCTTCTGGCCAAGTTGGGTATTGTGTTTCAGTGTACACCAACTTCTGAGCCCCAGAGTACAAGGGCTTTAAATATACACATTCCACTTCTCCATTCACTGGTAGTGATTTGACCTCCACCACGTCCCATCCTCTCAGTCCGCTAGAGTCATCCATTTGTACCTTGACCACAGCGACATGACCAACAACCAAATCAGTAGTGGGCACGTAGGCTATTCTTCTATCCGGCTTCGTCCCTTGTGAAGAATATAAGTACAACACATCCTCCTCCTCTGGCCTTTCCATATTAGTCTCCAAAGTGTGTGCGACCTTCATAGTCTTGGCAATCTCGTTACTTGCAGGTAAAATGTCTGACACATCCATGGACAAGTCATCCAATGTTGCTTTCAAGCGCTTGGCCATTGATTTCTCAGACTGTGTCAGAACACGACTGGTTGCTGACAACTTCGATGGGAAGTCGACAAAATGTTGGTCTTTCGGGTACTCCCCAGTCACAGCATCATCTGGTTGAGTGCTCCAATAACTCTTCTCAACGTTGAAGAAATCAGGCCCCCACTTATTGCTGGCTTCCCAAGTTTCACGAAGCTTCTCGGCAATATGTTTGAAGGACTGGGCATGGGATGGGCTTTCGGCTGCTGGTTCATCCATCGGCTGCTGGTCATCGGCTTCTGGTTCTAGAAGGTCCTCCGCTGCGTGTCGTACACGGACATCAGCTACGGGTCTTGCACGGTCGTCACCGGCGGTTTGTACAGGACCATCGGCCATGTGGCCTGCAAGGACGTCACCTCCGGGCTTCTCGTTATGAATAGTCTTCCAGACAGCCGCCCCGTTTGCCTCGATATTCTCGAGCTCTTCAATCTTGATCTTGGGGGCTTCCTTAAATACTGTTCTGGTGTCCACCAGTGGGAAGCCTTGGAGGACGTAAATAGGTTCAGCGTCATTGTCCCACTGTCCTCTCCAAGATCCTGACTCGTCATACTCCTTGTAATAGACCCCTGCAATTGTTGGTGTGCAAACATGTATTTTATATTAGTGAATCATTTAGGACACCCATATTCCTCCCGACTATACTCGGGAGCATCCCTTGGATAATACATCCTAGGTCCAAGGTACAACTTCCTTTGTATCATTTAATTTCTATTGAAGACTGTACATGTAAATCAATGAGGACATGGCACACCCATATTCCTCCCGAGCATAATCGGGAGCATTGTGCAGACAGTACATACACGCTTGGTAGCATTTAATTTGTAAATATCAGTATATCAAGTATTCTTACCGACTCTCCCGTTGGGACCTTTCGTTATCTTGAATGCGTGTAAACGGCGATTCACTTCTTTGACGGTGCTAGTGCCATGACCGAACAACTTGTAAACGTTGTCTAGGAGGACAGCGGAGAAGTCCCCTATAGAGGTCACGACGTCTTGCCTTGTGTAAGGGCCCATTTTCTTGAATAAGTTACCAACAATGCCCATCAGATGGTCCAGGGTGTACACTTCCATGTTCTTTAACCCTTGCGAGATCACAGAGTACTTTTGGTCAAGATTGCTATGTGTGTGTCCGGGAGGGAGGAAATGGACGTACACTTCCTCAAACCAGTTCATCTCAACCAACAATGACAGTACCGCGAAACCTCAACCAGTGAGCGTGCGTAGCCGTAACATAGAAGTCTGGTCCACCAACAACGACTTCGATGTTCATTTGCACTTGGCGCTCCTTGGTCCATTCGTCCATGACGCCGCATCCCAAATCCTTCCCGTCCGATTGGAGTTTTACTTCCACGGTACTGTCATTGTAAACCCTGCGGAAGACAAATAGGTTGGTAAAGCAAATGATTCAGATTCAGATTCAGATTCAAAATCAGATTCAGATTTAGAGAAAAACCAAACTCAGAATACCCATAGTCCTCCTGATCATAATCGGGAGCATTGTCAAACCCAACGAGCGAATGATTGAGAAAACCAAATTCGGAATACACACAGTCCTCCCGATCATAATCGGGAGCACTGACAAACCCAACAAGCGAATGATTCAGAAAACATGTACTCGGCATTTTTTTTTTTTTTTTTTGTACTCGGCATACCCAGAGTCCTCCCGATCATAATCGGGAGCATTGTCAAACCCAACGAACGAATGATTGAGAATAACCAAACTCAGAATACCCACAGTCCTCCCGATCATAATCGGGAGCATTGTCAAACCCAACGAGCGAATGATTCAGAAAACATGTACTGGTTTTTTTTTTTTTTTTTTTTTTTGTACTCGGCATACCCATAGTCCTCCCGATCATAATCGGGAGCATTGTCAGACCCAACGAACGAATGATTGAGAAAAACCAAACTCAGAATACCCACAGTCCTCCCGATCATAATCGGGAGCATTGTTAAACCCAACGAGCGAATGATTGAGAAAAACCAAACTCAGAATACCCACAGTCCTCCCGAACATAATCGGGAGCATTGTCAAACCCAACGAGCGAATGATTGAGAAAACCAAACTCGGAATACATACAGTCCTCCCGATCATAAAAAAATCAATCCTAAAACCAGTCAATGAAAACTTGATCCACCGAATGCCTAGACAGAACAGGCAAAAGGGCTAAATTCTTCTGGGCTATGACATTTCATCAGTCATGCTATGCAAGGCAAACAGGCCTCAACTACACATCTTTGCTTTACCTATTGCAGTACAGGGCCACTAAAACAAACCTAGTAAATAGGTAGGTGGCCGAGGTGGGCAAGAACATAGTAAAATATAAGAACTGCAGGTGTACATGATCCATATGTCAGTGTCATGTAAAGTACCAATCACAACATAAACACCCAACCACACTCCCGGCAAAGATTAACCAATAAACAAGGCAACCTGTTGGCAAGCAGTAACTTGGTCAACACAGGCACAAGGCAGCTAAGTCTGGGCTACAATTGCAGTCTACCACTACACTGCTATTCATAACCAAACTAGACGCTATGGAAATCTTGGAACGGTAGCTAAGGATGCATGCCATATGGGTATGCAGTACTGTCCGCCAGTACTCTGACGCAGGTGCAGGCGGGTAACCATCATGCAGGTAGGCATGCCTCAGGAAGGTGCAGGCGGGTGCAGAGCTGTTCGCCAGTACTCCGGCGCAGGTGCTGGCCCGGCGCGTGTCCTGGTCTGGTCTGGCAGGTGCAGGCGGGTAACCGCCATGCAGGTAGGCAGACCTATCCAGTGCTCCGAGCGCCAGTGCTCCTGGCTATCTGCCCAGCATCCACCAGAGAAGGTGCTAGGCAGGACAGTGACAGTGAAATGCATTGCGCAAAGGGTGCGAGAATTAGGTGCAACTCGGGGGTTATTCACAACCACCCGGTGCTAATGCAGATGCGCAGCAAGGCGATGCAGAAAGCGAAAGGCAAAGCAGCAGATCATGAGAACAGAGCTGAAGTGAATTCCCATAGCAGTGAAATGCATTGCGCAAAGGGTGCGAGAATTAGGTGCAACTCGGGACCATGCAGGGCCACCCGGTGCTAATGCAGATGCGCAGCAAAGCAATGCAGGATGCGAAAGGCAATTTGCGCAAGGCATGAAAGGAGGTGAAAGCGCAAGGCACGAAAAGAGGTGAAAACGCAAGGCATGAAGCAAAGCCTTTCCGACTTATCAAAACAGTCTTTCATGCATGCGCAGCAAGGGGGGGCCCGGCAAGGGGGGTCAATCAATGCACATCAAGGGGTCATGCAAAGGGGTCAAGCTGCCAGGTCATGCAAAGGGGTCAAGCTGCCAGAGAAGGTGCTGGGCATGGCAATCAATGCACAGCAAGGAGTCATGCAAAGGGGTCAAGCTGCCAATCCATTGAGAAGGACACCAAGGCAGAGGCTGTGCAATCGGATGGAGACAATGTAGACATTGCTAAGGAGGAGGAGATGGAGGAGGAGGAAGATGGGGATGGGGGCATGGAGGAGGAGATTCTAGTGCAGCGATTGTACAGGCGCTGTTGTTACCCAACAAGTTAGCATTGGCCCTCTTTCTACAACGTGATAGCCTGTTCCCACAGCCAATCTAGACTAGACAGTATTGTGTCTGGTAGCACCATGGCGTCAGTGAGCACATGACCTGTCAGCACCAAGTGCAGAAGTTATCACCAATGGACTTGTTGGCAGCAGTGCAACATTAGCACCGTGCACAAGTTTGCACGAGTGTACTAGTTTGCCTTATCCAACACACATTTTGAGTGATTTCAGGATTCTAGGATGGCAGTTGGCAGATTTAAGGATATAAATTTGTGTTATGTACATAATGAGGCTATGAGGTATGAAATTATGAATAATAAGTCCTGAGTAAGGAGTTATTAGTTCTGACTTGTATAAGGTACATATAAGTTCTGAGTTGTGAGTTATACATAAGTGAGGTACACATAAGTACAGATTTCGGAGTCATAAGTACTAAGTTGTACTTTCGAACTGTTGAGTTGTGAGTTGTGAGATAAATAATTATGAGCAATGCGTTCAAGACTTTGTAAACAGCTTTCACCTTCCTCTTGACTGTCCTCTACAATTGATTTTGTATTGGAATACTTCGAAGGAACTTTCTCTCTCTCCAAACGAGAAAATCAATGTTACAATTGAAATTGAAGGGAATAGTCTCTTTCTCCTGAATACAACAAAACAGTCTTACAAAATAAATTGTAAGATATTTTCGTAAAATACACCAAAAAGGCAAAATCAATTAATTTGCGAAAACGATCTTACAAAATAAATTGTAAGATATTTTCGTAAAATACACCAAAAAAGCAAAATCAATTAATTTGCGAAAACGATCTTACAATATTTATCGTAAGATTTCAGTAAAATAAAAAATCCGTTCGGAAGCAGGAACGCCCATTTTATCCGCGACGTGGCTCGGGTTGCGCTTAAGAAGCATGCATCATCCCATACACGTATTCGAGTCCCCGCCATCTCTGCGGATGAGCGACGTACCTCTCGGGAGACGTTGCTTTTCAAGAAGCTTGGTGACATGACGTTGGATTCCAGGATATTCTCCGTTTCGGAATCCGCATGCAGGGCCAGAGATTTGTACGTGAATTCTGGAAGAGGGGGGGGTGCTGTGAAAGTCGCTGCAGACATCATTGCTACAAATACTCGCCTTCACATGTTGGAGAGGGCTCTCGAGGATCGAGGGTGTGAACTTCGCAGTGACTCTCGTTTGTGCACAGGTTTTGTTGACAACGACAACGGAGATCCAGAGGACATCGCTGTATCGATGCTTGAGATGAAATTCTTTCACAACCACACTGAGTACGCTTCAATTCTAGACAATCTTTGGGAAGATTCCAGACGCGAGCGTGATGGGGAGTATGACAGTGACAGCGACATCGACGAGTACGAGTACGACAATTACCACCACATCGATCCTCATGAGCTGAGTTCGTCTGCCAAGTCGGAAGCCATGAAGCAGTGGGCCGATACACACGATCTTGACGATGTCCTTGACATACCTGAAAGCCTGCGATCATCTGTCTTTCATCTGAAGGCAGAATGTATCGTTTCCGACACAAGGAAAGCCTGGCACAGAGACCTCTGTGACCCCCACGTGTTCTTGAAGGTCTCCCGGAACACGATGTTCTCCGTCGCGGGTGGTTCGTTCGCGTACCGAACCGTGACGTCCACGACCACCGACCCCGGGCGTATGCCCGTAATTGAGACGAGCTCGTTCGGGACGTCCAGGCTCTTTGCGATCTCTGCGCGCACGGAGTCGTTAAAGACCCGCAAGGCCTTGGGGTCGGTCTCGAGGATAGAGTAATCGATTCCGCTGAAGGCTATGGTGAGGCGCGATGCATAGCACCTGGGTATGTACGGGTCGTCGCTGTCGCACTGGGTTTCGGAAATGAGCGAGCGCCAGTCGTGGTTTGTCGAGGGCAGGGTCTGCGCCGACGATGATGAGTCGCTCCCGAAGACTGTCCACTCCCATTCCGTGAGCGCGAGTCTGGTGTCGGGTGGCGGCGAGGACCGCGGAGTCATCTTGAGAACGATGTCGATGATGCCGTTCAGCTCCGTGCGGTACGAAATAGCGCGCGGTCCACGCAGTCCTCAGCGCTTCGCCCCCCAGGGAGTACCGTTCCCGTTCCCGACGGGCACGAGACGCACCGCGCGGCGTCCGAGGCCGCGAAGGTGTTCAGAGGGCAAATGCGGCACGTCGGGTTCGCCCCCGGATCCGGCGCGAACCATCCGGGCGCACACGGCCAGCAGGACGCACCGTCGCCCATGCGCCCCGCGCCGCATCCTGAGCAAAAGGAGGCACTCTTGTCTTTGCGCAGCGAACTGCTTTCACCGGGGTCGTTGATCTCCCCCATGTAGTCATGGCCCAGCCTGGAGTCCTGGTCGCTCTTCGTAGAGAAGCCCGACGGGCAGGGGGTGGGCGCTTCCAGCGCTGCGATCAGCGTCGCGACGACCAGCCCCACGGGGGCCGTCACGAGAGGCTGCATCCACCAGCTCTGCGGGACAGGCACCAGCCAGTATCGCATCCCTAGGGCGCGCGCGAGCTGCATGAAGTCCCAATGCGGCTCGAAGGTGAACATCATTTTGATAAGAGGCGTCCCTGGCGCGCAGAACATCGCGTTCACGAGGCCCGCTCCATGGAAGCCCACCACAGCCGCCGCTCCTCTGAAGAGCGCGACGATCTGCGTCGGTGTTTCGAGGTCGGTGAAGACGACGAGCAGGTAGGGCGACGCGTGGCGCAGCGCCTCGACTAGCTCGTGCTCGTTGCGCACCCTGCGATCGATCGACAACCCGCGGGATACGTAGAGAACGTAGGGCCTGTCGTTTTCGACCCGCGCGGGCAGGTGCGCGAGGACAGCTCGCACCAGCTCGGGGGTCGTGTAGCCGGTGTGCCCCGGAGACGGGACAAACAGCTCTACGGCGTGGTACACGGTGTGGTGATCGTACTGCACGATTCTGTGCGCGGGAAGGTCGAAGAGCGTCTGGATCCACGTTGTGTCGTTCTTCCAGACGAGAAGCTTCACCTCGGGGTCTGCGCGCAGGAGCGCGATGCCCTCGGCGATCTTGGGGACGATTTCGTACATGAAATGGAACGTCATGAACCCGTAGCTGTGGACCACTGAGAACAGCTTGGCGTGGCGCTCCGCGCGGGGAAAGTGACGCAGGCGTTGGATCAGGGCGTCGAACGGCATCCTCGGGTCCGATACGAGCGGGTACACCACTTCGCGGGCGTGCGGGACGAGAACGTCGCCCAGGGGACCGGTGACGAGTGCCCTGTCGTACCGGGTGACTCCGATGACGGGGGGGTACAGGCGGTCCTCGGGGTTCTGCACGAACCACGCACGCAGTTTGGTGGTCAGCACGTCGGCATTGAGCACGCGCACCTTGAGGTAGGTGCACGAGATACCGGTTACGAAAATCAGGGAGAGGGCAGCTATGGGAAGCCGGTACTTCATGGCAACTCGAAGCTTAATATAGGTGGTCGGTCGTCGGCGACGGAAGAGAGATAACAAAAAAAAAAGGAAATTATGCAGATTCGGGGCGAGGAGGGCCTTTTATCATGCCCGGCAATTAAACTTATAATGATTGAGGATGAGAACAACCATGTCGTAGGATGTAATGATAATGATAATGTAAATACGATTGGGTTTCCCTGAATTTTGTTATTTTTGTTACTTTTGTAATTTTGGATGGGGAGGACCCCGGTCCGCTCCTCTGCTCTCACAATCGCAAGTCTGCACTGCATGGAACTGTTGGGTCAAGGGAGACCGCTTCCATTTTGCAGGGATGCGTGTTGTTGATAAGGTGTACCGTACACTCCAGAAAGCGGTTTCATTTTAGTATTCCGTCGTGTTTAATAAACAATAATTTTACACCCCTTAATCACTCCTTTTTTTACTTTCGTCTCCATTCTTGCAGTCTCTTTCCACTCTGTTCCCTGTTTGCCCGAAAAGAACGCCTTGACCAACTTGGTGCTGAATACTGAAGCTGTATCGTGTCCATAGTGGGACTCTTTCCACCGACCCTTGAGGTCCCCGATCCACACTGCGTCCGAAGACGACCCCGTCACATCAACCACCTCCTATAGCCACTCGGTCAGGGGGTTGGCGCTGTCCGCAATACCAGACTTCCACTCGGTCATCGAGACCGGCAGGTTGTCGAATATGCTGGAGCGCCCCGGTCGACGAAAGTGTTCTATGAGCAGCTGCGCCAGCGCAGACCTCCATGTTGGTAGGATGTCGGCAAGGTCGTCGTGGCGCTCAAACTCGTGCTCGCGATGTGGGTCGGGGTGTATCAAGAAATTTGAGCGCATAGGGACAACAACCATCCTCTTGACGAATGCGGTGTCTCCTCCGTCGAACTTGGGACAATCGCCTTCGTTGAAGACAATAACAACGCCAGCCTGCCACATGAAGTCGGACGAGTTCCACGTGTTACACCCGCAATGCGTTTGATAAACGCCTCGTCCAGTGAGAAAAGTAGTGCCCTTTTTTGCAAAGTCACGGGGAATATATAGGCACGATGATGAGCGAAGTGCAGAGGAATGTTTACATTGATAATGTGGCTTTTAACTATAATTATTTGCTTTGTTCTGCTTGAATACTTGAAAGTCAAAGAACGTTGACAAACCGGTCGAGGAAATAATCACTCTTGGGTTGATGGGTCGTCTACAGTACAGTCAACGGAATACTAAAATGAAACCGCTTCGTGTACGGCACACCTTACGGTGTAACCTAATAGTGTAGCAACCCACGGGGCAGTGGAACACCAATAAGATTTTGAATCAACAAATTGCAGGATGTTAACGAGAATATCGTGGTTATTTTTTAGATAACGGCTCTCCATCCTGCAGACTCCATATCGTTCTTTTGTCGGTACGTTCGAGAGTGTCCATTGAAGGACCAGCCGCACTTAAGCGATCGCCTCTTCCCCGGTACCGTGGCCCAAAAGAACACGGGGTCTTTGTTGATGTGCAATGCGTCATGAAAGGAGGTTTCTTTGCTGGACGGGCAATTTTGTAGGACCATCCACTCATACAATATATGATTGTCACCAGGAAGTAATTCATATTGCAATTTAGCTGGCCCCCACTAACTTGATGCCTCGAATGACCCCTCGTTTCACAACCTTCTTCTTCTCTTCCTCCGTAGAGATTGCCACCTGCGATGTCTCTTTCCACTCTGTTCCCTGTTTGCCCGAAAAGAACGCCTTGACCAACTTGGTGCTGAAGGATGCCTCGTGTCCATAGTGGGACTCTTTCCAACGGATCTTGAGGTCCCCGATCCACACCGCGTCCGAAGACGCCCCCGTCACCTCAACCACCTCCTCTAGCCACTCGGTCAGGGGGTTGGCGCTGTCCGCAATACCAGACTTCCACTCGGTCATCAAGACCGGCAGGTTGTCGAAGATGCTGGAGCGCCCCGGTCGACGAAAGTGCTCGATGAGCAGCTGCGCCAGCGCAGACCTCCATGTTGGTAGGATGTCGGCTAGGTTGTCGCGGCGCTCAAACTCGTGCTCGCGCTCAGGGTGTAGCACAAAGTTTGATCGCATGGGTACCACGACCATCCGCTTGACAAAGACGCTGTCTCCTCCGTCGAACTTGGGACAATCGCCTTCGTTGAAGACAATAACAACGCCAGCCTGCCACATGAAGTCGGACGAGTTCCCCGTGCCACATGAGCGCCCTTCGATACGCACACCCTCTCCCCCCTCAATGCGTTTGATAAACGCATCGTCCAGTGAGATACCGGGTTTCATTTCTTCTGACACCAGGAGCCTCACGCCCTTCATTGACTTGAGTCCCGCGTCGTGGTCATCACGACTCCTTGCAAACGACCCCGTTGTCTGGAGCTTGGTTTCATCAAAGCTCCCGTACTCGTCAAAAAAGCTACCGAAAAGGGCCAAAACGGTACTCTTCCCGTTGTCACCAGATGTCTTATCGGTGAAGGCTAGGAATTTCTTCTCCTTGCGGCGGCCGGACAGAAGTCCCGCAAAATATGCGAGCACGACGTCACGCTCCTCGTCAACCGGCATGACTTTCCGCAAGAAGTCATCGAGTTCATCCCTGCATAGCTTGAGGTGGTTGTTGTCCTCTCCCTGGTAATCCCACTTTGCGCACCTACTAATGTTGTCGGTCATCTCGACTTTTCGGAACACTACTGTGTCCCTCGACGAGCTGTCGAAGACGCCGTTGTTGACTGCAAAGAGATCCGGGTTGATATCGAGGTTATCGGCGAATGTCTCGTCAAGGACGAGAGATGCAACGGATTGAAGGAACGCAGAACGTCCCCGAACCGTGACGACAAACCACCGAAGCTTCTCATTCGTCTTGTTCTTCTTCTCAGCAGAGAATTCGGATTTGAACTCGTTTGCGATTACGTTAATTATCCTCATGTTGCTGCAGTTTGACCATCGATTGGTAGCAGGGTTGCAGTAATACATGTCGCCGACACATTCCTCCTTCTTTAAGTCTGGCACAAACTTGATTGGCTGAAGAATTCGGGTGAGGCCTCCATGAACTTCTCCGCCAGCACATCCACAGTGATTGAGGACGACGACAACGAGTCATCATCATCGTCCGTGTCATTTCCCCCACCCACCATGATGATGTTCAAGCCTTGCTCGAACGTCTCGTCCCTCAGCATAGAGCCTGCAAATGCCATCACGTTTGTCACTCCGCGATGAGACCTTGTGTACCGGATCAGCCTTAAAACTTCCCTTCTCTTCAAATCCAGGTCCGCTACCATCATAGAGGTTGATATCCAGGCGTCCACATCCCTCAACGCCACCTCCATGGCCTAGGCCGCCACGCTCTTCACCCTCCCTTCATCCACCTTGACCCATTGGCACGTGTCCTCCTCGAATATGTAGTAGACCCCGCGGCCAGCCCCAGTCTTCTTCACGGACCCTTTCAACAAGAAGTGCGCGACCTGGCCCAGACCGTAGTCTCCCTTGTACCAATTGTCTTTTATTACGTCTGGAATGAGCATCGCGTCCTCTGACGCAATAACGTGAACAATAAAGAAGTAGTGTCGGTGAAGTGTGCTGGCAATAAAGAAGGGTCAGCTTTGTTGTTTACACTTCATTCGAGGACGAATGGACGAGGCAGGCGCAAATGATGCGAAAGCTTTCGCGGCATGTGTGAGAATGGGGACAAGCAACAACATCGTACTGTATGCTAAATATGCGAAAGCATGAACCCAAACGATGTGGATCATCATCGATTAACAGGTTTAGTATCAGTTGACCAATGTGGGTTTAGTGAGCGTCTCAAGCCACATTATGGGTATTCCCCTGTAGGAAAACCTGTTATCGGTAAGGTGTAGTACCGTATACTCCAGAAAGCGATTTCATTTTAGTATTCCGTCGAGTTTAATAAACAATAATTTTACACCCCTTAATCACTCCTTTTTTGACTTTAGTCTCCATTCTTGCAGTCTCTTTCCACTCTGTTCCCTGTTTGCCCGAAAAGAACGCCTTGACCAACTTGGTGCTGAAGGATGCCTCGTGTCCATAGTGGGACTCTTTCCAACGGATCTTGAGGTCCCCGATCCACACTGCGTCCGAAGACGACCCCGTCACCTCAACCACCTCCTCTAGCCACTCGGTCAGGGGGTTGGCGCTGTCCGCAATACCAGACTTCCACTCGGTCGTCGAGACCGGTAGGTTGTCGAAGATGCTGGAGCTCCCTGGTCGACGAAAGTGCTCGATGAGCAGCTGCGCCAGCGCAGACCTCCAGGTTGGTAGGATGTCGGCTAGGTCGTCGCGGCGCTCAAACTCGTGCTCGCGCTGTGGGTCGGGGTGTATCAAGAAATTTGAGCGCATAGGGACAACAACCATTCTCTTGACGAATGCGTTGTCTCCTCCGTCGAACTTGGGACAATCGCCTTCGTTGAAGATCATTACTACACCAGCCTGCCACATGAAGTCGAAAGAGTTCCCGGTGCCACATGAGCGCCCGCAAACACGCACACCTTCCCCCCCCGCAATGCGCTTGATCAACGCCTCGTCCAACGCGATGTTGGGTTTCATTTCTTCGGCCACCAGTAGCCTCACGCCCTTCATTGGCTTGAGACCCGCGTCATGGTCATCACGTCCCCTTGCAAACGACCCCTTTGTCAAAAACTTTGTGCCATTGCTGCTCCCGTACTCCCCAAAAAAGTTACCCATAAGGGCCACGAGAGTGCTCTTGCCGTTGTCCCCGGATGTCTTATCGGTGAAGGCTAGGAATTTCTTCTCCTTGCGTCGACCTGATAGGAGCCCCGCAAAGAAGGCAAGCACGACGTCACGCTCATCGTCAACAGGCATTACCTTCCGCAAGAAATCATCGAGTTCATCCCTGCATCGCTTGAGGTGGTTGTTGTCCTCTCCCTGGTAATCCCACTTTGCGCACCTACTAATGTTGTCGGTCATCTCGACTTTTCGGAACACTACTGTGTCCCTCGACGAGCTGTCGAAAACGCCGTTGTTGACTGCAAAGAGATCCGGGTTGATATCGAGGTTATCGGCAAATGTCTTGTCAAGGACGAGAGATGCAACGGATTGAAGGAACGCAGAACGTCCCCTAACCGTGTCGACAAACCACTGAAGCTTCTCATTCGTCTTGTTCTTATTATCAACCTGGAACGTGGATGTGAATGCTATTTTTATTTATTTGCTGATCCTCATGTTCGAACAGTTTGACCAGCGATTGGTAGCAGGATCGCAGTAATACATGTCGCCGACACATTCCTTCTTCTTGATTTCTGGCACAAACTTGATTCGGCTGAAGAATTCGGGTGAGGCCTCCATGAACTTCTCCGCCAGCACATCCTCAGTGATTGAGGACGACGACAACGAGTCAACATCTCCCCCCCCTATGTGGATGTTGATGGTGTTGTTGACCAGGAAGATGTTCTGCGTGATGCCATACATGTTCTTCGCGTGGGAATCTTGAGCCTTGAATATCATGTTATGGATTGTGTTGATGACCTGCTTGTCTCGGATCTTGCATGCGTTGCACTTGATGGATTGCACATTTACATATTGGCTTTCACTTCCCATATTCATTAATGCGATTTGCACGTCGGTGCTCTTCACAATGTCACTGCTAATTGTTTTGCCATCAATGGCCTGCAGCTCGTAGGGTCCTTTGTCACTAGGCACGTTCTTCATGAACCCCGGGTCTTCGTGGATCGGGAACTTGTCGATCAGCGATCCATAATATTTGTCATCGACCTCCACCATGTATTGGTTCTTATGGATGGCTCCTTTCGCTCCGTTTTCCATATTGAACTCGATGCTATCGTGTACGACATCCAATAATATCATGTTATCAATGTGCAAGTTGATTAGCTTTACCTTCAGGTCCTTGATGATGCGATCCTTGTCGAGTTTCACACCCAGTTTGTTGTCGTTGGTGTCCCATTGTCGGATCCATTCAGCGTACCCCATCGGGTCATCCTCCTTGGCAAGGAAGCAGAGGGTCCCTAGAGTGATCTTTTGCGGCTTAAGATTGGACCACACCCTTTCGTGATTGGTGTCAGAGAACTTTGAGGGGCATTTTTTTGCAAGAGCCTTCCAGATCTCGAGGCGCTGAGTGTCGGTGCCCGTTTCCACTGTGTTCTTTAACGCCATCCCGATCTTCAGCCATGAATCGTATCCTCTGGCTCTATGTGCATCGAGTATGTCCACGAGATTGTAGAGGGATTCCACATCCATTCCATGATGCGAGTCGAAAGTCTTCTTAGGCTCCGACAAGTTGTCGTCACCACGGATCACCATTTCCTCCTGGCCGTGTTTGGTGTATGGGCTGTGGCCCCCCTTCGGATGCACACGGATGCTCAGATTCTGCACGAGTGTATCGAGATCCATTTGCTGTACGTCACGTTTCGCGAACGAGCCTGCGGCAATATCGAATTGGTACCAGGCAGTGACTTTCCACGGGTGGGCCTCATCCGGTTTCTTCGATCCGTACAAGAACCACCTGCCGCCCCGTTTGATCACGCTTTCGTCATATATCTTCCCGGGATCCATTTCGGCCAGTCCAGGAATGCAAATGGTGCTCGAGAACGCCATGTGTTCGGTCACATCGTTGACGAAGTGCTCTCTAATGGCGAGTTGGATCTCTGGGTGTGTGATGACATTTGGCATGAACACGTGTAGACCATCTTTGTACACCCCTAGGTGTTTCTTGTCGAGTCTTGGATTTGGCTTCTCGAGGATCACGACGTCCATGTGTTGCTGGTCGACAAAGTACTTGGTGGCCGCCACGAGCGCGTCCATGAAATTCTCGATGTGCTTCTGTGTGTAGATGCGCTCTGGGGTCGTCTGTCGCATGTCCAGATCAACGATGACGGGCGAGGTGTCTGTGTGGGCCTCGACGATAGACATGGGTCGACCCTCATCCCTGAGCGCGTGCACGTAGGCCTCTCGGAACGCCTGTGCATGAGGTCCACCATCAGGGATCGCGAACGAACCGAACATGGGGTCCCCCATGGCACCGTGGGTTGCCTCTGTGTGGGCAGGGAAGTTATTGACATGTGCCGCCAACAGAAGAGCATCGAGGGATGACATATAGAGTGTTTAATAAACATCATGTGACTCGTCTTTAAGCTTTGAACGAACCATTGTTGCAAGATCTTTGATGGCAATATTTCTGTTTCTGTGGTATTCGCACTGTTTTGCCTTGTCCCTTGCTCCATACGTAGGTCCCTCAGGATCAAACTGCATAATTTCCCTGAATTCTGTGAGGAGCCTGGATAAGAGGACCCAGTCGTTTTCTTCTTTGCTGTCTCCGATGAGGATCTCCTTGAATTTTTCTTCGATCTGTCTGTACCGCCTGTTGGACAGCATGGACTGCCCCCTTTTCATGGGGGCATCAGCAGAATCAGTTGCAGAAGTAAACGACCCTCCATTATGTTCAGAATGAGTGCCCATAATACCGGATTTGTCTCGGTGCTGACTGTAGTAGTAGTAATAATAATGCCGTTATCGTTTTCACTTTATACCGAATCGATTGAATCGCCCTTCACGTAGCTCACTCCCCTGCACATCAAATCACACCCCCACCAGAGGAAAAATAAGGACACTAAACCCTAAACCAGCATTTGAATACTCAGCCTAATCAATTGTAACTGTAAACCATTGTAACCACTGAGAAAAATGAGATTATTTGTTTGTCACATGGTCAATTGAGAAAATGAGAAAATGAGAAAATGTGATTCTTTGTTTTCACATGGTTACAAGTTACTCAGTTACACACACATTGATTGAATCCAAAAATGAAAATAAAGTCCTACCAAACGCATGAAGTGTTTTTCATTGAGCAGGAGTCTGCTTGATCCCTATGTCCTTCTCCCCACCCTTAATAAATCCAATTGTAACTGTAAACCATTGTAACCACTGAGAAAAATGAGATTATTTGTTTGTCACATGGTCAATTGAGAAAATGAGAAAATGTGATTCTTTGTTTTCACATGGTTACAAGTTACTCAGTTACACACACATTGATTGAATCCGAAAATGAAAATAAAGTCCTACCAAACGCATGAAGTGTTTTTCATTGAGCAGGAGTCTGCTTGATCCCTATGTCCTTCTCCCCACCCTTAATAAATCCAATTGTAACTGTAAACCATTGTAACCACTGAGAAAAATGAGATTATTTGTTTGTCACATGGTCAAATGTGTTACAAGTTACTCATTTACACACACAGTGATTGAATCCGAAAATGATAACATTGTTCTCAAATAAAGTGGGACACACCGCATGGAATAATAGGGGACTCATTCGCACGTCCACACGAAAACTGAGGAAACGATGTCGATAATGGTTTTATTTGGAATTAAAAAAAAAGAGGGGAGTACTTGTCTCATACCCATGCGCTGCCTTGTTCAGGCGTGATATATCCAAAGCCACTATCTACCTGTTCAGGATCTGAATCAATGTTAGGGACAGTGTCATCAAATGCGGAATCATCATATGCGGAATCAGCATGTGCGGAATCATCATATGCGGAATCAGCATGTGCGGAATCATCATATGTGGAATCAGCATGTGCGGAATCATCATATGCGTAATCATCATCATCATCAGATGATGAGGACTTGATGGCACCGAAGTAGTACAAATCTCGGAGTTCTCCGTTCATTCGGACTGTATCGGGCGCTTCAATGTCAAGCCACGCGAGGGTGCGAGTGGTTTTGACACCTATCGCAAAAGATGGTTCGGATACGGGTGTAGAACAGGGTAATGAGCATTCAAGGTCAAGCCACGCAGGAGCATTTCCATGTCTCCATGCACCACTTCGCCATAGAAAAGGGTTCAAATAGTTGGCAACATGTACTCTCCCTCCTCCGTCATATCCACTCAGATCGAGCGCAAAGATCAGTCCTTTTGAAGACTTACTGCAAGATGATCCAGATGATCCAGTGAAGGAGACGCTGCGAGACACTCTTGTTTCACGGCAGGACAGACGCATGCGCAATATATCAAGTGCACCCATCGCGAGACGCGGTGACACTTTCGATACATTCAGTTGTGACAACCGTCTGCGAAAGTAGTAAGAGTGTCCAGAGTCCATACCTCCGTAATAGGCAGCAGTATCAAAGCGAAGCTTTAGTGCCACCAATAGAAGGTCGTGATCACCAGACACGTCAAATGTGTCCTCACATTCATGATATGATATGTTCAGTTGTCTGGTGACAGACTGTGGGAAATTCATTAGAAATTGTTGGAGTTTAGGGTTTTAATTGGTTTGAGTTATTCATTGTTTCCGGACTAATCCAATTCAATTTTTTTGATATTTTGTGGCAGAGGCATTCATCGAGCGACCGAGCCACTCGTGGATGTAGCCAGTCTCTATATGTGGACTGTGACAAACAGGCGGAAAGCGTGAGATAAGAAGGGGGATGTCAAGGCGATATCTTGTCCACTCCGTCCGTCCGTCCGTCCGTCCATCTGGGACCCAAGGCCCCCCAAAAATAGAGTGGGACTTCACGAATGAACAAAGAGCATCGTGACATGCATGCGCGGCAACCGGCGCATATTCGTCCTCCTCGTCCTGTCGCAAACTCCATCGATCGATCGATCGTCCATCTGGGACCGAAGGCTCCCCAAAAATAGAATGGGAGTTCACGAACAAACAGAGAGCATCGTGAAGACATGACAAAATGCATGCGCGGCAAACGGCGCATCTTCGTCCTTGGATCTCTCTTGGACCTCGTAAAAACGCCCGATTATCACGGTATAAAGCTCGCGACAGCCATCTTGGCTGAGTCAAGCTTCCCTTCCCTTGTGTATCATCCATCCATGGCGCACCACACCCACCACATCGTGTACGCCCTCGTCGAGCGCGAGTTCCTAGGCAAGTCCCCGTTGGTCGTAAAGGTCGGCCGGACCAGCCATCCGTTCTGCAAGAGGCTCTCGCAGTACCCCAATGGATCCCAGATCATTTTTGCCATCCATGTTCGAGATGCACAAGCGTGCGTGGATGCAGGCGACACTGCTCGGGTACATGCGCGGTGGTTACGATTCCAGAATCCAGCCAAGAAGAGATGTGGGTGCCGAGTACTTCGAGGTGGGCGAAGCCACCGTTTACAATGGTATGTTAGCGAACGTTTTGAAGTACGCCTGGTATGGCGAAGCCTGCGGTGACGAACAGGATGAGTGAGACAGTGACTCGCGCGATGCTAGATGGGTTGGCGCTTTGCTTCGCTTCGCTTCCTCTCCCAAGCGTTTCTGAGAGAAGTTGATTCGCCATATTTTTTAGCACCTTTCCAAGCTGCAATTCATATAAAGGTGTCCCGCTTTGTTGAAGAAGACACCACCAATGACAATGTCCGAATCAAGGATACCTGATATTCCCAATGTATTGGTGGATGTAATATTGTCCCAGATATGCTGTTGCGTTGTGGAATCATTGAGACGCCTGCCCACAGGCTCCCCTTTGAAGACGGTTCGTGCGGCATTGCGCCCGCTTGTGAGCGTATGTATGTTGAGTCAGGAGAGCGCGACCTTCGTCGGCGATGACATATGGGAAACTATTTTCCAATTGGTCTGCGGGATCTTCAGCAAAAAAGTGTGTGATGTGAAATGCTCGTATCGAAACGCGGTAATGCTGATTCTCGGACGCGGATGTGAGTTGTGTGACGCTCACCCGAATACTTCCAAAGTGTATTGGCAGTTTGGCAACGCATTTGTCAGACATGTCTACGGGAAAACACTATTTGCGATTTTGCTGTCAAGAATGACCTGAAGGGGTTGGGTCCAGAGGTTGTTTCGTATATTTGTAGGGGACTGCCCTCCATCACAATTGGCATGTACAAACGATATGTCGACCTCACCTACGACCTCACATTTCTCTGGAGCGCCGATGTGTATGCGCGTGCGCGGGAGTTCCTTATAAAGGATGCGGTTTGTTTCGGCGACAGTTCTTCTTATTCTTGCTACACCGAGCTTTGCGAACTCGCAACAGCAAAAGTAATCGCGGACAAGGAGGCTGCACGACTCTCGTGCGTCTCCATGCGGAAGGCATCGTTGGATGAATTGGATGACCACATCATGTCGTCTCAAGATCTTGCACATGTGTTCAAGTGCTGCGCAAGTGTGGTGCCCAAGGGTCAGCTGCTCGACAAGCTGTTGCCCAAGGATCAGTTGGTGGTGTCATGCACAACAGCCGATATTCTTGGGGTTACGCACGCTCTGCTCATCCGCAAGCTTACCGGCTTCATTACAAAATTATGCATTGATCTCAAAGACCTGCCCCTCGATGTCATAATTGCACATGCTGGCTCGATATCTTGTGCCGTGATGGCTGACGTTGCTTCCTCGGTGGGCGATTTCCCCAAGCTGACGCATGCCGTGTTTTCACGCAATTATGGAGATGCCATTAAGCAGGAATGTATCGCTTCACAAGATGCTGAAATTCGCAATCAAGTGCACTGCATGGTTGCGAATATCGTGAAAAGAATATGCGTGCGTGATTGGGACTCGATGTTCCGCGGTGTGTTCGAGGTACGCGGATGCAAGTGGTCTCGTTATCGTTATCTATTTTACAAGCTAAGTGTCGCGCATCGACGTATTATCCTGGATCAACCCAGTGCACACGGTGTGTGTTGCAGACAATGTAATAAGGAGTTCAAAACAGTTTCGGACTTGATCCATCATGTGAAGGGTTCTCCGGTTCACCGCCCCAGACGGGTGTATGATAATGAGGAATTGCAGACATCAGCTTAACACCTGTTTTTAAGTGGAAATTGGGAAGTTTAATTTTACTGTTCCACCGACTATTCATTTCCGCACAGGAAAGAGAGAGAGAGAGAGAGTCGGGGACGAGGTGCCGCAGACCCAGAGGATTCAGAGGACCGCGTACAAGAGAGGTCACAAAGATGCTGTACCGCTTCTGATAGAAATGTGGTATAAACACAATGGTAAGTTGTATAAACCCTAACCCCACGGTGGGGTTTAGGGTGCCCAAACGGAGTATAAATTCTGGGAACAGGTTCGACAACACAGTAAACTCTCAACTCTCAACTCTCGACGATATGTTTCAACAGGTTGACAACTTCGAGTTCACGAACACGGCCCAGCTGTTTCGCTACCACTTGTGGTTCAACGGAGGACCCCTCAACGATCATTTGGAAACCGGTCGCCCAAAAGATGTGTGCTCCAACATGGGTTTCGCTGATCACTACAAATTCATGAAAGAGACGAGGGATCTCCTCAAGAGTCACAGCAAACCGTCGAGCCCCTACCACCCGCGGTACCTCGAGTTCATGGTGCACGAGGCGACTGTCATTCTGACGAAAGCTCAGAATACACTACTGGTCAACGATATACCTGGGTTCGACGACAGGTTCCAGCACGTCCGCTACTACTTCTGGATGGGAGACTCCCCCACTGATGTACTGGAACCTGAGTTCGAGCCCCAGGCTATCGTCCTGGGTTACACTGGGCTCCACCACTTCGTTCGACAGTCCAGGAAACAAATGAAAAAGGACAGCGACCCGAATAGCGACCTCCTTCAAACCCTACCTCGATTTCATGGTGTACGAGGGGACTGTGGTGCTAGAAAAAGCGGAAGCGATCCGTGCACTTCAACTGTGTATCATGAGTTATCTCAGCGCTTTCCCGACTCCCTGCCCTTTACGGCCAATCGAATCGGCTTTTGGCGAGGATCTTCTGGGCTTCTGGAGCAAAGCGCTGGATGACACTGTCAATCCCGCGGATCCCATCAGAGATTATAGATTGTCCAATCATGCCCGCTACCCTTCTGCTCATTTAGCTATTGTGTCACTGAATTGAGCAACACGTCTAGCAACAGTACTTCTAGTTTCCATTTATTTTTAAATTTGATGTAACACACGATGATTAAATGATGCTGCTCCATGATTTCCCTCTCTCTCTCTCCCTGTCTCACACGCAAACGTCGATAGAGAAAGATAAATCTCGATATAATGAATGTAGAAACCAACCCCATCCAGCAATCGACCACACGCAACTGCGGATCACGGTCAAATGTATTCATACACATGTAGTCAGTCAATGTTCAACGTCAGAAACTCTCTGTTCAGTCGGCTTCTGCACACTGAATAAGCAGGGTCAACGATAACTTTCCTCCACACGCGCTGGATCACGCGAACGCGTCGGTCTACCTCGACTGCCGCATCTTCTACAATCACCCAGTGCATTTTTCTTCGATTCTTATTCCACCTGATAATTTTGAACGGATCCGCCATCTTCGCCATAGCGTGCGCAGGGTACGCGCGGTACTCGTCTAAAATTAAACAAATTACTGAATACCGTCCCTTGTTTTTCAGCTGTATCAGAGCGGTGTCTTTGCTGAGTGCTGCCACGACGAGATTGCTTCTCCTCTCGGATGCCTCGAAAAGCGACCACATGTCGAAAGAATCTATAGGTTTCTTCGCGTCCACCGTGCTTTCTAGGATGGTTTCCGCTTGGCTCTGATTTACGACGATCCTCTGGTCGTTGGGAATCGAGTTCTGATTGGACCACTTATCAAAGCATTGACGGCAAAATTCTAGTCTAAACCGTGTTCTTTAGAGATGTCGGAAGACATGAGCGACTGATAGACAACTTCCCATACTTTTCGACCCAGACACACAGTACAGTCTTCTTCGTCACGGCGCTTATTTGATCTCGATTGTCGTCATCGTCATCTTCATCTTCATCCTCCCATTTCTTCGTGTATTTTGGCGGCTTGATTTTGATTTTACGACGACCGAGGAGGACATTATTTAATTTTATTCTACAAAGTATTTAGAATATGTTCAACGAAACATTTGACGCAAGCACAGCACTGTCAAGTATTTTCTTATGGGTTTTGTTCGGACACCTGTCCAAACTATTAAACTGTGATTTGCAACGGCATTATGGTTTCGCATCCATTTGTTGTGCATTTAATTGGAATCGCTACATTTTTCTTTCTTTTTACAATATTGGACCCAAGCAACAAAAACCACATATCGATTGTATGGTTCAAGACTATATTTGTATACACAATATTCATTATAATGACCAAGTCAAAGTGGTACTTTATTGCACCAATATTAGGACTTTTGTTGATAGACCAAACAACACAGTCGGCGCTCCAGAGAAATGTGAGGTCGTAGGTGGGTCGACATATCGTTTGTACATGCCAATTGTGATGGAGGGCAGTCCCCGACAAATATACGAAACAACCTCTGGACCCAACCCCTTCAGGTCATTCTTGACAGCAAAATCGCAAATAGTGTTTTCCCGTAGACATGTCTGACAAATGCGTTTGCCAACTGCCAATACACTTTGGAAGTATTCGGGTGCGTCACACAACTCACATCCGCGTCCGAGAATCAGCATTACCGCGTTTCGATACGAGCATTTCACATCACACACTTTTTTGCTGAAGATCCTGCAGACCAATTGGAAAACAGTTTCCCATATGTCATCGCCGACGAAGGTCGCGCTCTCCTGACTCAACATACATACGCTCACAAGCGGGCGCAATGCCGCACGAACCGTCTTCAAAGGGGAGCCTGTGGGCAGGCGTCTCAATGATTCCACAACGCAACAGCATATCTGGGACAATATTACATCCACCAATACATTGGGAATATCAGGTATCCTTGATTCGGACATTGTCATTGGTGGTGTCTTCTTCACACAAGCGGGACACCTTTATATGAATTGCAGCTTGGAAAGGTGCTAAAAAATATGGCGAATCGACTTCTCTCAAAACGCTTGAGAGGAAGCGAACGAAGCGAAGCGCCAACCCATCTAGCATCGTGCGAGTCACTGTCTCACTCATCCTGTTCGTCACCGCAAGCTTCGCCATACCAGCGTACTTCAAACGCTCAACAGTCGGCGGAACAGAAAATGAACATCCCAATAAACGGTATAAGGCGTCGACAGACGTTTAGTGTACGAGTGGATGGTCCTACAAATGGCCCGTCCAGCAAAGAAACCTCCTTTCATGACGCATTGCACATCAACAAAGACCCCCGTTTTTCTTTTGGGCCACGGTACCGGGGAAGAGTCGATCGCTTAAGTGCGTCTGGTCCTTCAATGGACACTCTCGAAAGTACCGACAAAAGAACGATACGGAGTCTGCAGATGGAGAGCCTGTGATCTAAAAAGAACCACGATATTCTCGTTAACATCCTGCAATTTGTTGATTCAAAATCGTATTGGTGTTCCACTGCCCCGTGGGTTGCTAACACCTTAGGTTACACCGTAAGGTGTGCCGTACACGAAGCGGTTTCATTTTAGTATTCCGTTGACTGTAACATACCATTGTAAACGGTGGCTTCGCCCACCTCGAAGTACTCGGCACCCACATCTCTTCGTGGCTGGATTCTGGAATCGTAACCACCGCGCATGTACCTGAGAGATCCAAGGACGAAGATGCGCCGTTTGCTGCGCATGCATTTCGTCATGTCTTCACGATGCTCTCTGTTCGTTCGTGAACTCCCATTCTATTTTTGGGGAGCCTTCGGTCCCCGATGGACGATCGATCGATCGATGGAGTTTGCGACAGGACGAGGAGGACGAATATGCGCCAGTTGCCGCGCATGCATGTCACGATGCTCTTCGTTCATTCGTGAAGTCCCACTCTATTTTTGGGGGGCCTTGGGTCCCAGATGGACGGACGGACGGACGGACGGACGGACGGAGTGGACAAGATATTGCCTTGACATCCCCCTTCTTATCTCACGCTTTCCGCCTGTTTGTCACAGTCCACATATAGAGACCGGCTACATCCACGAGTGGCTCGGTCGCTCGATAAATGCCTCTGCCACAAAATATCAAAAAAATTGAATTGGATTAGTCCGGAAACAATCAATAAGTCAAACCAATTAAAACCCTAAACTCCAACAATTTCTAATGAATTTCCCACAGTCTGTCACCAGACAACTAAACATATCATATCATGAATGTGAGGACACATTTGACGTGTCTGGTGATCACGACCTTCTATTGGTGGCACTCAAGCTTCGCTTTGATACTGCTGCCTATTGCGGAGGTATGGACTCTGGACACTCTCACTACTTTCGCAGACGGTTGTCACAACTGAATATTCGAAAGTCTCACCGCGTCTCGCGATGGGTGCACTTGATGTATTGCGCATGCGTCTGTCCTGCCGTGAAACAAGAGTGTCTCGCAGCGTCTCCTTCTCTGGATCATCTGGATCATCTTGCAGTAAGTCTTCGAAAGGACTGATCTCTGCGCTCGATCTGAGTGGATATGACGGAGGAGGGAGAGTACATGTTGCTAACTATTTGAACCCTTTTCTATGGCGCAGTGGTGCATGGAGACATGGAAATGCTCCTGCGTGGCTTGACCTTGAATGCTCCTTACCCTGTTCTACACCCGTATCCGAACCATCTTTTGCGATAGGTATCAAAACCACTCGCACCCTCGCGTGGCTTGACATTGAAGCGCCCAATACAGTCCGAATGAACGGAGAACTCCGATATTTGTACTACTTCGGTGCCATCAAGTCCTCATCATCTGATGATGATGATGATTCCGCATATGATGATTCCGCACATGCTGATGCTGATTACGCATATGATGATTCCGCATATGATGACACTGTCCCTAACATTGATTCAGATCCTGAACAGGTAGATAGTGGCTTTGGATATATCACGCCTGAACAAGGCAGCGCATGGGTATTAGACAAGTACTCCCCTCTTTTTTAAAAAAAGAGGGGAGTACATGTTGCCAACTATTTGCCCATTGCCCATTTCAACATTTGCACATTAATACATTAATACAAACCCTAAAATCATACTTCGTTGTGTTGTTACTATGTGTCTACCTCATGCTATTCAAGTATATATGTTGCCACCACTTGGATGAGAACCGTATCACAATGATACTGTATTGTTGTCTTATTGTATTAATTTCTCACAACACATTTTCACATTTGCCCATTACCCATTGCCCATCGCCCATTGCCCATTTCAGCATTTGCACATTAATACATTAATACATTAATACAAACCCTAAAATCATACTTCGTTGTGTGGTTACTATGTGTCTACCTCATGCTATTCAAGTATATATGTTGCCACCACTTGGATGAGAACCGTATCACAATGATACTGTATTGTTGTCTTATTGTATTAATTTCTCACATCACATTTTCACATTTGCCCATTACCCATTGCCCATTGCCCATTGCCCATTTCAACATTTGCACATTAATACATTAATACATTAATACAAACCCTAAAATCATACTTCGTTGTGTGGTTACTATGTGTCTACCTCATGCTATTCAAGTATATATGTTGCCACCACTTGGATGAGAACCGTATCACAATGATACTGTATTGTTGTCTTATTGTATTAATTTCTCACATCACATTTTCACATTTGCCCATTACCCATTGCCCATTTCAACATTTGCACATTAATACATTAATACATTAATACAAACCCTAAAATCATACTTCGTTGTGTGGTTACTATGTGTCTACCTCATGCTATTCAAGTATATATGTTGCCACCACTTGGATGAGAACCGTATCACAATGATACTGTATTGTTGTCTTATTGTATTAATTTCTCACATCACATTTTCACATTTGCCCATTGCCCATTTGCACATTAACACATTAATTATTTTGTTCGATCCGAGAAGCTTGGGTGGGTGGGGATGTGCGCTCGATTCTGTATATAGTGAAAACGATAATACATTGCATTACTAATTAAACACCCGATATGTCATCCCTCGATGTTGTTCTGGCGGCGGCACATGTCAAGAACTTCCCTGCCCCCACCGAGGCAACCCACGGTGCTATGGGGGACCCCATGTTCGGTTCGTTCGCGATCCCTGATGGTGGACCTCAGGCACAGGCGTTCCGCGAGGCCTACGTGCACGCACTCAGGGATGAGGGTCGACCCATGTCTATCGTCGAGGCCCACACAGACACCTCGCCCGTCATCGTTGACCTAGACATGCGACAGACGACCCCAGAGCGCATCTACACACAGAAGCACATCGAGAATTTCATGGACGCGCTCGTGGCGGCCACCAAGTACTTTGTATGCATCCGAAGGGGGGCCTCAGCCCATACACCAAACACGGCCAGGAGGAAATGGTGATTCGTGGTGACGACAACTTGTCGGAGCCTAAGAGGACTTTCGACTCGCATCATGGAATGGATGTGGAATCCCTCTACAATCTCGTGGACATACTCGATGCACACAGAGCCCGCGGATATGATTCATGGCTGAAGATCGGGATGGCGTTAAAGAACACAGTGGACACGGGCACCGACACTCAGCGCCTCGCGATCTGGAAGGCTTTTGCAAAAAAATGCCCCTCAAAGTTCTGTGACACCAATCACAAAAAGGTGTGGGCCAATCTTAATCCGCAAAAGATCACTCTAGGGACACTATGCTTCCTTGCCAAGGATGACCCGATGGGTACGCTGAATGGATCCGACAATGGGACACCAACGCAACAAACTGGGTGTGAAACTCGACAAGGATCGCATCATCAGGACCTGAAGGTAAAGCTAATCAACTTGCACATTGATAACATGATATTATTGGATGTCGTACACGATAGCATCGAGTTCAATATGGAAACGGAGCGAAAGGAGCCATCCATAAGAACCATACATGGTGGAGGGTCGATGACAAATATTATGGATCGCTGATCGACAAGTTCCCGATCCACGAAGACCCGGGTTCATGAAGAACGTGCCTAGCGACAAAGGCCCCTACGAATGCGAGCTGCGGACAATGGATGGCAAAACAATTAGCAGTGCCATTGTAAAGAGCACCGACGTGCAAATCGCATTAATGAATATGGGAAGTGAAAGCCATATGTAAATTACATTACATGTTAAAGTCTACTTGACACCGCCGCGAGGGTGTTGAGACTCTGTGCTTTAAAACAAAAGAAAAAGCACCCACAAAGCAAAACCCCATTACATCAGGGGTGTGTCGAGGACAAACAAACCAAACTCCCAACCACCGTTTTGGTGGCGTAGGTATTAACCCTTAGAGCCGGACCCAGATCTCAACCACTTACAGTGGCGGAGGTAAGAAGCTAACAAATGAGAAGTCACAAGAAGAAAAAAAAAGGGATGATAAATTACGGTGCCACTAAGCAGTCCAGGCTTCCTGTCTTGCTCTTCTACAAGTAGAAAGATAGTCGGCTAGGTTGCTCCAAAAGACTTAGTGCCATTTTCCATTCATAAAGGTTCTGAATGTGGAATCGCAGATTCCACATTCCATACGGTTAAGTCGGTATCCTCCTGGACATGCCTATAAATATCTGTAAACAGCTTCTTGGTAGCGGAGGCGATATCATTAATAAAAGGGCACTCAAATATATGCATTTCATCCTCAGGTTTTTGGAACCCACACATTTGACAGTGTCTCATTGAGCGAGGGATTGTGCTCTATCCACCAATGTGCAATCCATCACGTGCAACGCATGCAAGATCCGAGACAAGCAGGTCATCAACACAATCCTAACATGATATTCAAGGCTCAAGAGTCCCACGCGAAGAACATGTATGGCATCACGAGAACATCTTCCTGGTCAACAACACCATCAACATCCACGTGGGGGGGGAACTGATGATGACTCATTGTCGTCGTCCTCATCACTGAGGATGTGCTGGGGAGAAGTTAATGGAGCCTCACCTGAATTCTTCAGCCGAATCAAGTTTGTGCCAGAAATCAAGAAGAAGGAATGTGTTGGCGACATGTATACTGTGACCCTGCTACCAATCGTTGGTCAAACTGTTCTAACATTGCGGATTAGCAAAGTAATCAAAATCGAGCTAAAATCCAATTCCTGTTGAGAAGATAACAAGACGAATGAGAGATTCGGAGGTTTGTCGACACAATTAGAGGACGTTCTGCGTTCCTTCAATCCGTGCATCTCTCGTCCTTGACGAGACATTCGCTGATAACCTCGATATCAACCCGGATCTCTTTGCAGTCAACAACGGCGTCTTCGACAGCTCGTCGAGGGACACAGTAGTGTTCCGAAAAGTCGAGATGACCGACAACATTAGTAGGTGCGCAAAGTGGGATTACCGGAGAGGACAACCACCACCTCAAGCGATGCAGGGATGAACTCGTGATTTTCTTGCGGAAGCTCATGCTTGTTGACGAGAGCGCGACGTCGTCCTCGTATTCTTTGCAGGACTCCTGTCCGGTCGCCGCAAGGAAAAGAATTCCTAGCCTTCACACGATAAGACAACTGTGACAACGGGAAGAGTACCCTTATGGCTCTTTTTGGTAGCTTTTTTGATGAGTACGGGAGCATAAATGGGACAAAATTTCTGACAAAGGGCGTTCGCCCGGAGCCGCGATGACCATGACGCGGGTCTCAAGCCAATGAAGGGCGTGAGGCTACTGGTGGCCGAAGAAATGAAACCCAACATCGCGTTGGACGAGGCGTTGATCAAGCGCATTGCGGGGGGGAAGGTGTGCGTGTTTGCGGGCGCTCGTGTGGCACCGGGAACTCTTTCGACTTCATGTGGCAGGCTGGTGTAGTAATGATCTTCAACGAAGGCGATTGTCCCAAGTTTAGGGTGATATATGCTGGACAAAGAGTATCATTTACGTAAGTTACTGCATTTCGTCCGGAGATGGAATTTGTGAAAAAGGGTAACGGGTTGCACCTTTATATACTCATTAGTTTGTATGGGTGATGGAGATGGAGACATTGGTGGTCGCGGTTGTGGTCTAGGAGATGGTGATTGTTGTGGTCTAGAGATGTGATTTGGTCGAGTGATGGTGATGGCGATTTTTGTGGTGAATGTTGTGGTGATTGTTCGATTTCGTTGTGGTGCGTAGTCGATTTCTTGACCTTCTTCACCTTCTTTGGAGTCTTGATAGGGGGTCGAGGAAATGGTGATGGTGATTGTTGTGGTCGGAGGAGATGGTGATGGTGAAGTTGTGGTGAACTAGGTAGGTTGCAGTTCTCAAGAATAGAGATTTATAATTTCCTGTCAGTACATTTTTTTGAAATTCTGCAACCCTGTTTTATTTTCCACGAACGTAGATGCATAACACACAAGATATTGTTGTTAGATTCTGAATACGAATAAACCGATACCGATTTCTGTGGTAGTTTCCAAACTAATTGTGTAAAATGACCAGTAGATGGAGAAAAACGGGGCGTATTGAAATCGTAGAGTCAACTTCATCGTACCACAAACTTACCGACCTGGTTAATAATGCGTTAATTTATGGTATTTAAAGCTGAAAACGAAAACCAACCAAGGTTCTCTCCATATCGACCTGAATCTATGTTCGAACTTATTTTCTTCGCAAGGTAATCGGACCATGTTTGTGCGGATATTGAAATTGTGGATTAAATGAAACTGGTGAGAGCAGTGAATTCTTCTATAATCGTTTACTTGGTCGAGAATGCTTTGTCATTTAATGGTAATATATGCTTGTGCATGAGCAACTAGTCAAGTATTATTGTTAACAAATATGGTATTTGCATGACATGCATATATTATATATGTGAGATTTAAACGCAACATGCCCAAAATGCCAAAAATAAGTGTTGTTTTTGTTTTCTTGTAAAACCAAAAACACAGAAGTTTTAACACCCAAGTCAGAAACCATTCTTAACGCCAATTTTATAACGGCGATGTTGTTATTTCCATCTGATATATGTTTCATTTTACTGTTCCGCCGACTGAAGACAGTATCGGTTACAAGATTGAATGAATTGTTTTTTCTGCGTTTTATGACAATTATGTTTTGTACGTCGGTGTTTTAGTTTTGCAAGTTGTTACTCCAAAGAAAAATTTGGTCATCGAAAAATCGTTTTGTATTCTATGCGTTGCAGATACATATAATGCGCGGCTCCGATGAAATCAATGATAGAATAATTATGACTAATATATTGCTGATATCTTTTTGTATTTTTTGTAATTTATCTGTATCGTCACCGCGTTCTGTTTGATGGCTATGTGCTTTTTGATGCGCGTGGCACGGGGAGTTTTCTTATAAAGGATGCGGTTTGTTTCGGCGACAGTCTTCTTATTCTTGCTACACCGAGCTTTGCGAACTCGCAACAGCAAAAGTAATCGCGGACAAGGAGGCTGCACGACTCTCGTGCGTCTCCATGCGGAAGGCATCGTTGGATGAATTGGATGACCACATCATGTCGTCTCAAGATCTTGCACATGTGTTCAAGTGCTGCGCAAGTGTGGTGCCCAAGGGTCAGCTGCTCGACAAGCTGTTGCCCAAGGATCAGTTGGTTGTGTCATGCACAACAGCCAATATTCTTGGGGTTACGCACGCTCTGCTCAACCGCAAGCTTACCGGCTTCATTACAAAATTATGCATCGATCTCAAAGACCTGCCCCTCGATGTCATAATTGCACATGCTGGCTCGATATCTTGTGCCGTGATTGCTGACGTTGCTTCCGCGGTGGGCGATTTCCCCAAGCTGACGCATGCCGTGTTTTCACGCAATTATGGAGATGACATTAAGCAGGCATGTATCGCTTCACAAGATGCTGAAATTCGCAAGCAAGTGCACTGCATGGTTGCGAATATCGTGAAAAGAATATGCGTGCGTGATTGGGACTCGATGTTCCGCGGTGTGTTCGAGGTACGCGGATGCAAGTGGTCTCGTTATCGTTATCTATTTCACAAGCTAAGTGTCGCGCATCGACGTATTATCCTGGATCAACCCAGTGCACACGGTGTGTGTTGCAGACAATGTAATAAGGAGTTCAAAACAGTTTCGGACTTGATCCATCATGTCAAGGTTTCTCTGGTTCACCGCCCCCATACGAGTGTGTGATAATGAGAGGCACTGCAGACATCAGCTTGACACCACAGTCGGAGACACAAACATTGTAATGTGACTCGACCAATGTGAGTAGGGAGGAGTGTATAGGAGCTCCCACACCCTTGAAGCTGCAAGTGTTTTGACCTTCTTGGAGTGGTGAAACGCCACGTTGTCAAGTATAATTACTGTGTCAGTTGGACAGTACAATATACTGATATACGATTCAATATACTGTAACATTATTGACCGGTCTGAGTGTAACAATGTATCTTACAGTCAACGGAATACTAAAATGAAACCGATTCGTTCATGATCAGCTCGTGCGTTTCCTTTGCCGCGTGGTCTTCATGCAGGATGCGTTTGATTTCTTCGTGTATTTTAGCGTACTTGACTTTGATTTTACGACGACCGAGGAGGACATTATTTAATTTTATTCTACAAAGTATTTAGAATATGTTCAACGAAACATTTGACGCAAGCACAGCACTGTCAAGTATTTTCTTATGGGTTTTGTTCGGACACCTGTCCAAACTATTAAACTGTGATTTGCAACGCATTATGGTTTCGCATCCATTTGTTGTGCATTTGATTGGAATCGCTACATTTTTCTTTCTTTTTACAATATTGGACCCAAGCAACAAAAACCACATATCGATTGTATGGTTCAAGACTATATTTGTATACAAAATATTCATTATAATGACCAAGTCAAAGTGGTACTTTATTGCACCAATATTAGGACTTTTGTTGATAGACCAAACACTTAAAAAGCACATAGCCATCAAAACAGAACGCGGTGACGATACAGATAAATTACAAAAAATACAAAAAGATATCAGCAATATATTAGTCATAATTATTCTATCATTGATTTTCATCGGAGCCGCGCATTATATGTATCTGCAACGCATAGAATACAAAAACGATTTTTCGATGACCAAATTTTTCTTTGGAGTAACAACTTGCAAAACTAAAACACCGACGTACAAAACATAATTGTCATAAAACGCAGAAAAACAATTCATTCAATCTTTGTAACCGATACTGTCTTCAGTCGGCGGAACAGTAAAATGAAACATATATCAGATGGAAATAAACGACATCGCCGTTATAAAATTGGCGTTAAGAATGGTTTCTGACTTGGGTGTTAAAAACTTCTGTGTTTATTGGTTTTACAAGAAAAACAAAAACAACACTTATTTTTGGCATTTTGGGCATGTTGCGTTTAAAATCTCACATATATAATATATGCATGTCATGCAAATACCATATTTGTTAACAATAATACTTAGACTAGTTGGCTCATGCACAAGCATAATATTACCATTAAATGAACAAAGCATTCTCGACCAAGTAAACGATTATAGAAGAATTCACTGCTCTCCACCAGTTTCATTTAATCCAGCAATTTCAATATCCGCACAAACATGGTCCGATTACCTTGCGAAAGAAAATAAGTTCGAACATAGCGATTCAGGTCGATATGGAGAGAACCTTGGTTGGTTTTCGTTTTCAGCTTTAAATACCATAAATTTAACGCATTATTATACCAGGTCGGTAAGTTTGTGGTACGATGAAGTTGACTTCTACGATTTCAATACGCCCCGTTTTTCTCCATCTACTGGTCATTTTACACAATTAGTTTGGAAAGCTACCACAGAAATCGGTATCGGTATTTCGTATTCAGAATCTAACAACAATATTCTTGTGTGTATGCAATACTACGTTCGTGGAAATAAAAACAGTGTTGCAGAATTTCAAAAAAATGTACTGACAGGAAATTATAAATCTCTCATTCTTGAGAACTGCAACCTACCTAGTTCACCACAACATTCACCATCACCATCTCCTCGACCACAACAATCACCATCACCATTTCCTCGACCCCCTATCAAGACTCCAAAGAGAGTGAAGACCGCTAAGACTCCAAAGAAGGTGAAGAAGGTCAAGAAATCGACTACGCACCACAACGAAATCGACTAATCACCACAACATTCACCACAAAAATCGCCATCACCATCTCCTCGACCACAACAATCACCATCTCCTAGACCACAACCGCGACCACCAATGTCTCCATCTCCATCACCCATACAAACTAATGAGTATATAAAGGTGACAACCCGTTACCCTTTTTCACAAATTCCATCTCCGGACGAAATTGCAGTAACTTACGTAAATGATACTCTTTGTCCAGCATATATCAACCTACTAAATCTCGAAAACATGATACAAAATACTTGTAAAATACAATTGGTATCATCCACTGCTGTATACTATGGGTCTTGGGTGTACGGTATAAGTTATAATCGGTTCAGAGAGATGTTACAAAGTTCGTATTTTACAAATGAAGCAAAGTTACCATGCGGTAGCACGGTCGCTGTGTATAACGTATCAACAAATGATTCATTCAGATATGCCGCCAATCGCGAAACGTGTTTAACTGTATAATTTGAATGATATCCCCTGAAACCAGATACAGGCAATGAATGATCTGCGGAAGACGACGACGTCTTGCGAACTCCCACATTTTCCGCCATCTTTGTCTGTCGTCGAATGAATTTAACCAATGGAGAATTGAGAATCTTTCTTACATTTCCCCCCCCCCGTTCCCCTGTGACGTTTAAGTAATTCATAGATTTGAGGTAACTAAAGTTCACGTTTCATCGCACATTTTTTCTTTGTCGAGTCACATTTCAAATGCGTGCAAAATAGGTGTGATGTTCACAGGATCTTCAAACACAGACTTGAAGCAAGCGCATGCCGCTGGAAGATTAGTGTAAGTGTAGATTCGAACCCGTCGAGCACCTGCAGTGTCCAATAGATGAGTGCACACGGATGAAATAAGCTTCTTGCACAAGCCAGCGCCACGATGATCGGACCGGACGCACACCGACTCAATAATGTAGGTGTTCCAAGGATCCGTCATCACTTGACAGCTCGCAACAACTCTATTATTCGATCGAGCGACCATTATGGCGACAAAGCTGATTTCCCCATCTTTGAAACTGTTCCGTATGGACTTGCGGTAAGATGGCAGGGGAATCCTACTGGCTCTGGTGCAATGCTCATTGCAGTCTCGTAGGCTCGTGAACATCGGGCTCTGAAGAAATGACGCGGCGTCTTCTGCGCCAACGATTTTGAACTCCTCGTCGTGCATGACAAACACAATTTGTACACTTTACGGAACATACAGCTGGGGACATTTTAAAGGGGGACACCGGCTTTTGCATCTTCGTTGTCCATCCTCACACATGCACGGCGGCTTTCGTATCCTCCTCGTTGTCCACTAAGGTCTGGCACAAGGACAGCACCACCGTCCTCCAAGGAGTGCATTCCAAAAAAGAAGGGTGCACGGTTTGAGGCTTGCTATGGTGCAGTTCCACCATGGAGAACAGCAAGTTGTTTGTAAACCGTGACCTGAATGCAGCCATCAACATCCACAATTGCTTTACAATGTACCCCACCCGCCCCGGAATTCTTGCGAGGCCCAAGAAATATTGCAAACTGGAAGTTGAGGTAGGCCGAATAATTGATTACAAGCTGACAGGTTCTTTACAGAACGCAGTGTCGAGCAAAGTGTAGAAGATAAACACAGCATATTAAGAACGTTCAGTATTTCTGTAGCAGATTAAGAACGTTCAGTATTTATTTTCTGTCCCGCTGACTGTAGCAGCGTAAGAACGCGCGAGGAACATCTCAATGGCCACCAAACCCATACCCACAGAAACGAATCCACTCGAGAGTCAGAGATTCCAGGTGCTCCCGCACATATACAAAACTTTGTCTGGATATCTTTTACAAGGGGCACTATTTAGTATTTTCTGTTCCGCTGACTGTAGGACACACCGCTGACTGTAGCAGCGTAAGAACGTGTGAGGAACATCTCAATGGCCACCAAACCCATGCCCTTGAGCCCACAGAATCGAATCCACTCGATAGTCAGAGATTCCAGGTGCTCCCGCACATACAACAGCCCCTCCAATAAGACATCCGAGTACGCAGTCGGGGCTTCGTCCTGCCTCGCGAGCTGCATCTTAAATGTTATGTCGTCCACAAGAGGGTGCCGCTTGAAGTAGCCGACGAAACTCACACGGGACTTGCCACCGCGCCGAATCCAAAGGTCGTAGGCGAGCCCATGTATTAAATTTCCCAAGGTATGGTCTAAACCAGGAAAAAGAATGCTCCTCGCGCCACGCGGGACGGTCGAGTCCTCAAACGAGACGCGCTCGGCACGGACGTCTTCCGAGAGATCAATGATGGCTCGGACAAGGAAGCGGAACCCTAGAAAAACGAGGTAGTAAGGGGACATGCTCGGGTTCACGCTCTCAACGAAAAAATTCAACTTGTCGGGAACCGAGTCGTCGTCCAAAACAGGCTCCTTGTAACGAAAATAGCAAGAGCAGACTGGAGAATATCTCGCATGCTCCCGACCGGAGCCAAGCCTCGCAGTCGCCGTGATGTTCACAGCCTCGCCGACGCCGCCACACATGATGTTGGGGCGCAAGAAAGTAAGTAACACACTGTCACCCGACCGCTGGTCAACAGGAAACAGACGCTTCAAACGCTCCGTCTGGAACGAGACGCCTGACGCGTCACGAACTACAAAGTCTCCGCTCACCACATCAAACACCTCATTCCCGGTGTTCCGCACGGCCAAGGTGCATTGGTAGTCGCCAGGGGCGAAGTTCTCCAACTCGTTGGGAGTCAGACACAAAGGCACAAGCGACACACGGAGAGACAACATCTCGTTGTGCATCACGGACGTGTTCTCAAGTACGCGCACACCACCACCACCGCCCCCAGTGTCGAATGCCACGGTCTCCACACAAGTGATGATCGCACGACGCAACGAATTCACGATGCACAAGTCGACGCCAGAAACTGAGAAGGACCCTCCGATGTTACCAGGTATGAAGTGATCCGTACCGACTGAGGGAGAAGGGATCACAGGAGCCAGAACGTCTCCTACACGAATCGACATTTCTAAAGCTACGACAGGAATAATACACAACAATATCTACATCATCGAAGAAAACATTTATACTCGGTTTCAAAAACCAAATCGAAACAATCTCCAAGGAAACAATGGGCGTTCCTGCCTCCCGGCGATTTTTTTGAATTTTCAAAGCAGAAGTTAGAGCCGTACGAACGACTCACTCACTCGCCAACCAGAGATTTAGCTCTCCGCGGAATTGCGATTCCGACCAGACCAGGCTCCGAAACCAGTAAAAATCCCTCCGGGAGGCAGGAACATAAGTACTGGTGCAAATTGTCAATACAACAGATATTGTCTTCAGGAGATTGACACAAAACATTCAAGGACATAGAAGTTACATCTTCAAAGTAGCCTTAAAAGTCAAAGTGCTGGCTCATAATCAAATATTTCTGCTACATCTGGAATTATTGGGCACATGCAGCGATATTTTTGCTTGAGCAAACTGAACACATTTCTGAAAAGTTTGATGAGAGTGGATAAATACTTGCTCTACCCAGCTGCTGTCAAGATTCACAATGGCCCTGTACTCGGGGCCAGCCACATCTGGATCCATCAGCAGCTTGTGGATCTAGTAATGGTGGCGGCAGGCAGGCCATGAGTTCACGGAACGGTCGGTTCCTCCTCCATCGTGTATTGTATGTGGTGTCCGCAAGGTTTCTACAGAAGTAGTTCAATCTACGAACGTCCTTCTTCTTCACCTTAGCGAGGCATAACTCAATAGAATTATAAATGGTATCCTCCCACCACAAGTTGTCCCATGGCGTCTGCAAACAATGCGCCCCCCCCGGCTTGGACTCTCATACACAAAGCAACGTCATATTCTCAGATCAAAGATCTGGAGAGCGGCGAATTCAACTCGTTGGATCCATTCCAACCAACGCTTGGAATACTTGGACGTGTACCATGCATAAAGAACCTGAGGATCTCATTAGAATGGCTCTTGAGGAATCTTTTGACTCCAACACTGGCTGGGTTCATGACTTGCGTTGTGCTCTCCACAAGCTAGGATCCAGTAAAAAGATCAACATTTTGGAGGCTGTCGATGTCGAAGGTATTATGTCTGAAGTTTTTGAGTCATGGAGGTTTAAGTACCCAAGTGACACCAATGCAGTTAGAGACATCCCTGATGAGAGAAGGGTTGGCTTTAAACGCCTCCGATACCAAAAATGGTTCGCAGCCAACAGCAATGATGAGAATGGCTTGATTCCCTTTACATCCGCCTTACATAAGCAGGAACAGATTCGTTCTATAGCACAGTTTAGAATGGGTTCCCATTGGCTGAACACAGAAAGAATGAGGGTGGTGGATAGAGCACACATCCCTCGCTCAATGAGACACTGTCAAATGTGTGGGTTCCAAAAACCTGAGGATGAAATGCATATGTTTGAGTGCCCTTTTTATAATGATATTCGCCTCCGCTACCAGAAGCTGTTTACAGATATTTATAGGCATGTCCATGAGGATACCAACTTAACCGTATGGAATGTGGAATTCTGCGATTCCACATTCAGAACCTTTATGAATGGAAATGGCACTAAGTCTTTTTGGAGCAACCTAGCCGACTATCTTTCTACTTGTAGAAGAGCAAGACAGGAAGCCCTGGACTGCTTAGTGGCACCGTAATTTATCATCCCTTTTTTTCTTCTTCTTGTGACTTCTCATTTGTTAGATTCTTACCTCCGCCACTGTAAGTGGTTGAGATCTGGGTCCGGCTCTAAGGGGTTTAATACCTACGCCACCAAAACGGTGGTTGGGAGTTTGGTTTGTTTGTCCTCGACACACCCCTGATGTAATGGGGTTTTTTGCTTTGTGGGTGCTTTTTCTTTTTGTTTAAAGCACAGAGTCTCATACACCCTCGCGGTGTCAAGTAGACTTTAACATGTAATGTAATGTAATGTAATGTAATGTAATGTAATGTAATGTAATGTAATGTAATGTAATGTAATGTAATGTAATGTAATGTAATGTAATGTGTGTTTCTTTTGATCCCTTTGACCATTGTGGTATTAGTTGTCTATATCTTCCACATTTTGCTCGAAATTGCGTTCAGTAAAGTTTAATTATGCGGCCTACCACATCTTCTAGTTTGCAAGGTTGTATTAGCCAAGGAGGGGTCCGATGCAGAACTGTTCCCATTGAATATTGTGATATTGTAAATTACTGAACTTGTTTTGCAGCATCTGGATGAGAATCTTTGGAATCTAATCTAATTTGACGGGGAATATATAGGCACGATGAGCGAAGCGCAGAGGAATGTTTACATTGATAATGTGGCTTTTCACTATAATTCCGATCCATACCATGTTTCGCAACCAGTCAAAATCGGCCGGGAGGTAGGAACGCCCATTAAATGTAAAAAAATGTATAGACTGTGCATATACATCCACACACCGATCTATGAACAATAAGATGAAGACGCACGAATCCTCTGTATGCAATGATGGTGTCAAACGCGTTCTCTATAAGGGCGATAACGGCTCATTCTTCGTTAAAATGAAGGGTAATGACGGTCGCATGATGTTCGTTCCGTTCACCAAACCCAAAAATGTAAAAACTCAGAATGGAGGTTTTGGTTTTGGTAAGGGTCCTCGGACTAATGCCAATGCCCCACAACAATTTATTGCAAATGAATATACAGATTTTAATAGGTTGAAATACAATAACCCTGTCCCACAAAGTCGTCAGCTTAGACCACGGACTGAAGAAGAGCACGACTACTTCAATATTCTGTCTATAAAGAAAGAACGAGGAGAAATTGATGAATCTGAAACAAAAATATATAACAGTATACTGGTGCTAAAATCGCCTGAATACATGACTACAGAAGAGCAAGCATCCCTCGCTTATCTGTCTAGAAAAAATGATTCACGTTTAAAAAAGGGAATTACTAAAGATGAAAAAAACATATTAACTAGATTGTTACAAAAAAATCGCGAAGTGCCTATTGATACTCGGACTAAAGATGAGGAAGAAGAATACGAATATCTTCAGGATACAATAAATTATATAAACACACAAGAAAAACAAGCATCGAAGAATTACGAAATGGCTCAAGGTGAGAGAATTGTGGAACCCCTACAACTTGAATTTACTGACAGTAACAAAGAAAGACTTCAAGAATTATCCAAACTAAAAATGTACCCTTATTTTGTTTAATCGATCCCAGGCGGCCGTCCGCGACTGGCTGAGGAGGTCCCGCAACGTGTAGACACCTGCCTCCCGGCGATTTTTTTGAATTTTCAAAGCAGAAGTTAGAGCCGTACGAACGACTCACTCGCTTACCAGAGATTTAGCTCTCTGCGGAATTGCGATTCCGACCAGACCAGGATCCGAAACCAGTCAAAATCCCTCCGGGACGCAGGAACAAATGTATAGGCGCAAATTGTCTTTCTTTCTTACATGAAGGAATTAAAGTTTCATCAAGTTTTGTAACCGATCTTGTCAATTCAGGAGATTGACACAACACATTCAAGGACACAGAAGTTACATCTTCTTCAAAGTAGCCTGAAAGTCAAAGTGCTGGCTCACATAGTGCGCATCAATAATAATTTTCAAAGCGTTTCCTGCCTCATAATCAAATATTTATGCTACATCTGGAATTATTGGGCACACGTAGCGATATTTTCGCTTGAGCAAACTGAACACATTTCTGAAAAGTTTGAGGAGAGTATATAAATCTTGCCCTACGGTGGCAAGAAAGAAACGTGTCTTGCCTTACACAACAAGACCCAGCTGCTGTCAAGTTTCACAATGGCCCTGAAATTGAGTCCATTCACTGCTGGATCCATCATCAACTTGCAGACATCTGCGTGACCTTCATTGGCAACCTACCCCAATGGCCCTATACTCAAGTCCAGCCACCGCTGGATCAATCAGCAGCTTGCAGACATCTGCGTGACCTTCCTTTGCAGCCTCCCACAATGCCCAGCTGTCGTTAGAGTCCGCCCGGGCCCTGAACTCAAGTCCAGCCACCGCTGGATCCATCAGCAGCTTGCAGACATCTGCGTGACCTGCCTTGGCAGCCGCCCCCAAGGCCCTGCTGTCTCTGTAGTTCGCCCTGGCCCTGAACTTGAGTCCAGCCACCGCTGGATCCATCAGCAGCTTGCAAACATCTGCGTGACCTTCATTGGCAGCCTCACACAAGGCCCTGCTGTCGCTGAAGTTCGCCCTGGCCCTGAACTTGAGTCCAGCCACCACTGGATCCATCAGCAGCTTGCATACATCTGCGTGACCTTCCTTGGCAGCCGCCCCCAAGGCCCTGCTGTCGTGAGAGTTCGCCCTGGCCCTGAACTCAAGTCCAGCCACAGCTGGATCCATGAGCAGCTTGCATACATCTGCTTGACCTTTCGTTGCAGCCGCCCACAAGGCACTGTTGTTGACAGAGTTAGCCCTGGCCCTGAACTCAATTCCAAGCACCTCTGGATCAATGAGCAGCTTGCAGACATCTGCGTGACCTTTCGTTGCAGCCGCCCCCAAGGCCCAGCTGTCTTTAGAGTTCGCCCTGGCCCTGAACTCAAGTCCAGCCACCGCTGGATCCATGAGCAGCTTGCAGACATCTGCGTGACCTTCATTGGCAGCCGCCCACAAGGACCAGCTGTCGCCAGAGTTCGCCCTGGCCCTGAACTCAAGTCCAGCCACCGCTGGATCCATGAGCAGCTTGCAGACATCTGCATGACCTTCCTTGGCAGCCACATGGAGAAGCTTGTTTTCTTTTTGGTTCGCCCTCAATTGTAGTGCCCCCTTAAGCTGTACAAGAGGATTGGACACCAAGCATACTGCTAGATGGTCGGCGCGCCCCCCTTTCGCCATCATCTCTCCAACTCGCTGTGGTGGTTGGATCAGTCCGGTAAGGGGCCATCCAGAAAATCTGTTGTGCATAGTTTTACACACTAATACAATCTAGGGTTGGAAGAGAATAGGGCAATACGATCAAGAATGTCATGGGGACACGTAAGGAGTGGAAACGATGATCTCGTGTGCGAATGCATGTTCGATGAACATGTGTGTACAAGCGCACAGGATGGTATAAATAAACAATGAGTTGGGATAAACCCTATAAACCCTGGGTTGCACTTGCCTGGCGGTATCTGCAAGCGGTAAGCTGTAAGCGGCACTTGCCTGGAATGCAAGCGACAAGCGGCACTTGCATGGCGGTATCTGCAAGCGGTAAGCTGTAAGCGGCACTTGCCTGGAATGCAAGCGACAAGCGGCACTTGCCTGGCGGTATCTGCAAGTGGTAAGCTGTAAGCGGCACTTGCCTGGAATGCAAGCGACAAGCGGCACTTGCATGGCGGTATCTGCAAGCGGTAAGCTGTAAGAGGCATTTGCCTGGCGGTATCTGCAAGCGGTAAGCGACAAGCGGCACTTGCCTGGCGGTATCTGCAAGCGGTAAGCGACAATCGGCACTTGGCAGGAATACAAGCGACAAGCGGCACTTGCCTGGAATGCAAGCGACAAGGGGCACATGCCTGGAATGCAAGTGACAAGCGGCACTTGGCTGGAATGCAAGCGACAAGCGGCACTTGCCTGGCGGTATCTGAAAGCGGCAAGCCGAACTTGCCTGGAATGCAAGCGACAAGCGGCACTTGCCTGGCGGTATCTGAAAGCGGTACAGGATGGGTTTTCCTGCCTCCCGGCGATTTTTTTGAATTTTCAAAGCAGAAGTTAGAGCCGTACGAACGACTCACTCGCCAACCAGAGATTTAGCTCTCTGCGGAATTGCGATTCCGACCAGACCAGGATCCGAAACCAGTCAAAATCCCTCCGGGAGGCAGGAACAAATGTACAGGCGCAAATTGTCTTTTTTCTTACACGAAGGAATTAAAGTTTCATCAAGTTTTGTAACCGATCTTGTCAATTCAGGAGATTGACACAACACATTCAAGGACTGTAAAGACACAGAAGTTAGTTACATCTTCAAAGTAGCCTGAAAAGTCAAAGTGCTGGCTAACATCGTGCGCATCAATGTCATGTAAAATACTGACAGCAAAAAAAAATTGAATTGTCATAAAAGAAACCGATAATCACAAACACCCACAAATACCCACAAATACCCACAAACACAATGGCAAACTTTACTGAATTATACAACGATGTTGCCAATGACACTTCGGGCGTTCCATCGGATCCATTTTGCGATCGCGGAAGAGAACTCATTCCGCCCATGGCGCGCGTTTGGGGGGTACTTGCAAAGCTCGCCGTTCAATTGTGGGACAACGAAATACATCAGGTCTGCCAACAAGAAATGACTGCCAACGACTTCACCGACGGAAACCACGCCAAGCTGTTTATCAACCATCTGATAACAGCCCCGCCGGCCGGATACATATGCGATCCCCGCTTCCAAGGCATGCTTCTTGGTTTGGAAGCCGTCTTCCCATACACTTCTTGGTGTTCCGTAGATTACATTACCCTCACACGCAATATTGTAAGCAGCCTGTTCATTGAGTTGGATGACGAGATGATCAATTGGGTGGCATCTGATGGATTCGGCAATCAGGAATGGGACCTTGTACAGAACATAGCGTCCCAGTGGTTGCGAGCGTGGTGCTTGGCGCGCAAGATCCAGCGCACGTACCGCAAGTACATCGAGCACAAAGAGATCCAGCGCCAAAAGCGCCTCCTCATCACAATCCCCATGATCGTGTCATTGCTCAAGGATTGCAAGGGTCGCGAATAAGTAATTATTCGAGAACAACTGTTTTTTTTTTACCTTCGACGAGTTTAACACGGCAACAACATCAGACCGATTGATTCAATGACAGAAGTTCATAAGTTCCCGGACATGGAACAAAGCTCGAGCAACTTCATGTCACCTAATATTTCCACGTATTAATGGATTAACTTTCTTGGCTTTATATATTGATCCATGAGCAGCTTGCATACATCTGCGTGACCTTCATAGGCAGCCTCACACAAGGCCCAGCTGTTCATATGGTTCGACCTATCCCTGAACTCAAGTCCAGCCACCTCTGGATCCATCAGCAGCTTGCAGACATCTGCGTGACCTTCCCTTGCAGCCGACCCCAAGGCCCAGCTGTCGTTAGAGTTCGCCCTGGCCCTGAACTCAAGTCCAGCCACCGCTGGATCCATGAGCAGCTTGCAGACATCTGCGTGACCTTTCGTTGCAGCCTCACACAAGACCCAACTGTCGCTAGTGTTTGCTAGGGCCCTGAACTCAAGTCCAGACACATCTGGATCCATCAGCAGCTTGCAGACATCTGCGTGACCTTCATTGGCAGCCGCCCACAAGGACAAGCTGTCGCCAGAGTTCGCCCTGGCCCTCAACTCAAGTCCAGCCACAGCTGGATCCATGAGCAGCTTGCAGACATCTGCATGACCTTCCTTGGCAGCCACATGGAGAAGCTTGTTTTCATTTTGGTTAGCCCTCAATTGTACTCAAGTCCAGCCACCTCTGGATCCATCAGCAGCTTGCAGACATCTGCGTGACCTTCCTTGGCAGCCAGCCATAACGCCCTGCTTTCGCTAGAGTTCGCCAGGGCTCTGAACTCAATTCCAGCCACCGCTGGATCCATCAGCAGCTTGCAGACATCTGTGTGACCTTCCTTTGCAGCCGCCTGCAAGGCCCAGCTGTCGCTAGAGTTCGCCACGGCCCTGTACTCAAGTCCAGCCACCGCTGGATCCATCAGCAGCTTGCAGACATCTGCATGACCTTCCATGGCAGCCAGCCACAAGGCCCAGCTGTCGCCATAGTTCGCCAGGGCCCTGAACTCAAGTCCAGCCACCTCTGGATCCATGAGCAGCTTGCAGACATCTGCGTGACCTTCCTTGGCAGCCACATAGAGAAGCTTGTTTTCATTTTGATTCGCCCTCAATTGTAGGGCCCCCTTAACCTGTACAAGAGGATTGGACACCAAGCATGCTGCTAGAAGGTCGGCGCGCCCCCCTTTCGCCATCATCTCTCCAACTCGCTGTGGTGGTTGGATCAGTCCGGTAAGGGGCCATCCAGAAAATCTGTCGTGCAGAGTTTTACACACTAATACAATCTTGGGGTTGGAAGAGAATAGGGCAATACGATCAACAATGTCATGGGGAAACGTTAGGAATGGAAACGATGATCGCGTGTGCGACTGCATGTTCGATGAACATGTGTGTACATGCATGCAAGCGCACAGGATGGTATAAATAAAATCAGACTACAGTCGGCGGAACAGTAAAATGAAACATCAAAAAAACGTTAAGGCGTTGACAATCATATATTGTATGAGTGGATGGTCCTATAAAATGACCCGTCCAGCAAAGAAACCTCCTTACATGACGCATTGCACATCAACAAAGACCCCGTGTTCTTTTGGGCCACGGTACTGGGGAAGAGTCGATCGCTTAAGTGCGGCTGGTCCTTAAATGGACACTCTCGAAAGTACCGACAAAATAACGATACGGAGTCTGCAGGATGGAGAGCCGTGATCTAAAAAAGAACCACGATATTCTCGTTAACATCCTGCAATTTGTTGATTCAAAATCGTATTGGTGTTCCACTGCCCCGTGGGTTGCTACACCATTTGGTTACACCGTAAGGTGTGCCGTACACGAGGCGGTTTCATTTTAGTATTCCGTCGACTGTAGAAGCGTTGACAATTTTATGCACAGGATGGTATAAATAAATAATGAGTTGGGTTAAACTCTATAAACCCTATAAACCCTGGGTTGCACTTTCCTGGCATGCAAGCGGCAAGCGGCACTTGTCTGGCGGTATCTGCAATCGGTACAGAATGGGTGTTCCTGCCTCCCGGCGATTCTTTTGAATTTTCCAAGCAGAAGTTAGAGCCGTACGAACGACTCACTCGCCAACCAGAGATTTAGCTCTCCGCGGAATTGCGATTCCGATCAGACCAGGCTCCGAAACCAATCAAAATACCTCCGGGAGGCAGGAACAAATGTACTGTTGCAACCTTCTTTCTTACATTAAGGAATTCAAGTTTCATCAAGTTTTGTAACCTATCTTGTCAATACAACAGATATTGTCTTCAGGAGATTGACACAACACATTGAAGGACTGTAAAGACAAAGACACAGAAGTTAGTTACATCTTCAAAGTAGCATGAAAAGTCAAAGTGCTGGCTCACACCGTGCTCAATAATCAAATATTTCTGCAACATCTGGAATTATGCACGCAGCGATATTTTCGCTTGAGCAAACTGAACACATTGCTTAAAAGTTGGAGGAGGAGTGGATAATACTTGCTCGAAGGTGGAAAGAAACGTGTCTTGCCTAACACAAGACCCAGCTGCTGTCAAGTTTCACAATGGCCCTGTACTCGGGGACAGCCGCCTCTGGATACATCAAAATCAAGCAGACTCGGTGTGACAGGCCTTCGCAGCCTCACGCAAGGCCCAGCTTTCGCTAGAGTTCGCCAGGGCCCTGTACTCAATTCCAGCCACCTCTGGATCCATCAGCAGCTTGCAGACATCTGCGTGACCTGCATGGGCAGCCGCCCCCAATGCCCTGCTGTCGCTAGAGTTCGCCAGGGCCCTGTACTCAACTCCAGCCACCGCTGGATCCATCAGCAGCTTGCAGACATCTGCGTGACCTTCCTTTGCAGCCTCACACAAGGCCCAGCTGTCGCTAGCATTTGCCCTGGCCCTGAACTCAAGTCCAGCCACCGCTGGATCCACCAGCAGCTTGCAGACATCTGCGTGACCTTCTTTGGCAGCCAGCCACAATGCCCTGCTGTCTCTAAAGTTCGCTTTGGCCCTGAACTCAATTCCAGCCATCGCTGGATCCATCAGCAGCTTGCAGACATCTGCGTGACCGGCATTTGCAGCCTCACGCAAGACCCAGCTGTCGCTAGAGTTCGCCCGGGCCCTGAACTCAAGTCCAGCCACCGCTGGATCAATCAGCAGCTTGCAGACATCTGCGTGACCTTCCTTTGCAGCCGCCAACAAGGCACTGCTGTCGTTAGAGTTCGCCAGGGCCCTGAACTCAAGTCCAGCCACCGCTGGATCCATCAGCAGCTTGCAGACATCTGCGTGACCTGCATGGGCAGCCGCCCCCAATGCCCTGCTGTCGCTAAAGTTCGCCATGGCCCTGAACTCAAGTCCAGCCACCACTGGATCCATCAGCAGCTTGCATACATCTGCGTGACCTGCCTTGGCAGCCGCCCACAATGCCCAGCTGTCTCTAGAGGTCGCCCTGGCCCTGAACTCAAGTCCAGCGACCGCTGGATCCATGAGAATCTTGCAGACATCTGCGTGACCTTCCTTGGCAGCCGTCCACAATGCCCTGCTATCTCTAGAGTTCGCCCTGGCCATGAACTCAAGTCCAGCCATCGCTGGATCCATCAGCAGCTTGCAGACATCTGCGTGACCGGCATTCGCAGCCTCACGCAAGGCCCAGCTGTTGACAGAGTTCGCCCGGGCCCTGAACTCAAGTCCAGCCACTGCTGGATCCATCAGCAACTTGCAGACATCTGCGTGACCTGCCTTGGCAGCTGCCCACAAGACCCAGCTGTCGCTAGTGTTCGCCCTGACCCTATACTCAAGTCCAGCCACATCTGGATCCATCAGCAGCTTGCATACATCTGCGTGACCTGCCTTGGCAGCCTCCCACAATGCCCGGCTGTCGCTAGCGTTCGCCCTGGCCCTGAACTCAAGTCCAGCCACCTCTGGATCCATAAGCAGCTTGCAGAAATCTGCGTGACCTTCCTTGGCAGCCGCCCACAAGACCCAGCTGTCGCTAGTGTTCGCCCGGGATCGGAACTCAAGTCCAGCCACCTCTGGATCCATGAGCAGCTTGCAGACATCTGCGTGACCTGCCTTGGCAGCTGCCCACAATGCGTCGCTAGAGTTCGACAGAGCCCTGAACTCATTTCCAGCCACCTCTGGATCCATAAGCATCTTGCAGACATCTGCGTGACCTGCCTTCGCAGCCGCACACAAGGCCCAGCTGTCGCTAGCGTTCGCCCAGGCCCTGAACTCAAGTCCCGCCACCTCTGGAGCCATGAGCAGCTTGCAGACATCTGCGTGACCTGCCTTGGCAGCCTCACGCAAGACCCAGCTGTCGCTAGTGTTCGCCCGGGCCCTGAACTCAAGTCCAGCCACCGCTGGATCCATCAGCAGCTTGCATACATCTGCGTGACCTGCCTTGGCAGCCGCACACAAGGCCCAGCTGTCGCTAGAGTTCGCCTGGGCCCCGTACTCAACTCCAGCCACATCTGGATCCATCAGCAGCTTGCAGACATCTGCGTGACCTGCCTTGGCAGACGCCCCCAAGGGCTTGCTGTTGATATTGTTCGCCCTGGCCATGTGCTTGAGTCCAGCCACCTCTGGATCCATGAGCAGCTTGCAGACATCTGCGTGACCTTCCTTTGCAGCCGCCCACAAGGCCCTGCTGTTGATATGGTTCGCCCTGGCCATGTGCTTGAGTCCAGCCACCGCTGGATCCATCAGCAGCTTGCAGACATCTGCGTGACCGGCCTTTGCAGCCGCCCACAAGGCCCTGCTGTTGATATGGTTCGCCCGGGCCCTGAACTCAATTCCAGCCACCGCTGGATCCATCAGCAGCTTGCAGACATCTGCGTGACCTTTCCTTGAAGCCGCCCACAAGGCCCAGCTGTTGACAGAGTTCGCCTGGGCCCTGTACTCAAGTCCAGCCACCTCTGGATCCATGAGCAGCTTGCAGACATCTGCGTGACCTTCCTTGGCAGCCAGCCACAATGCCCAGCTGTCGATAGAGTTCGCTCGGGCCCTGAACTGAACTCCAGCCACCTCTGGATCCATGAGCAGCTTGCAGACATCTGCGTGACCTTCCTTGGCAGCCACCCACAATGCCCAGCTGTCGCTAGAGTTCGCCACGGCCCTGAACTCAAGTCCAGCCACCGCTGGATCCATCAGCATCTTGCAGACATCTGCGTGACCGGCCTTCGCAGCCGCCCACAAGGCCCTGCTGTCGCTAGAGTTCGCCAGGGCCCTGAACTCAAGTCCAGCCACCTCTGGATCCATCAGCAGCTTGCAGACATCTACATGACCTGCCTTGGCAGCCTCACACAAGGCCCTGCTGTCGCTAGAGTTCGCCCGGGCCCTGAACTCAAGTCCAGCCACCGCTGGATCCATCCGCAGGTTGCAGACATCTGCGTGACCTTCCTTTGCAGCCACCCACAAGGCCCTGCTGTCTCTAGAGTTTGCCAGGGCTCTAAACTCAAGACCAGCCACCTCTGGATCAAAGAGCAGCTTGCAGACATCTGCATGACCTTCCTTGGAAGCCAGAGACAATGCCCAGCTGTCTCTAGAGTTTGCTATGGCCCTGTACTCAAGTCCAGCCACCGCTGGATCCATCAGCAGCTTGCAGGCATCTGCGTGACCTTCCTGTGCAGCCACCCACAAGGCCCTGCTTTCGCTAGAGTTCGCCCGGGCCCTGAACTCAATTCCAGCCACCGCTGGATCCATCAGCAGCTTGCAGACATCTGCGTGACCTTCCTTTGCAGCCAGCCACAATGCCATGCTGTCGCTAAAGTTCGCCAGGGCCCTGAACTCAAGTTCAGCCACCTCTGGATCCATCAGCAGCTTGCAGACATCTGCGTGACCGTCCTTCGCAGCCGCCCAGAAGGCCCTGCTGTCGCTAGAGTTCGCCCGGGCCCTGAACTCAAGTCCAGCCACCTCTGGATCCATCAGCAGCTTGCAAACATCTGCGTGACCTTCCTGTGCAGCCACCCGCAAGGCCCAGCTGTCTCTAGAGTTCGCCCTGGCCCTGAACTCAATTCCAGCCACCTCTGTATCCATGAGCAGCTTGCAGACATCTGCGTGACCTTCCTTTGCAGCCTCCCACAATGCCCAGCTGGCGTTAGAGTTTGCCAGGGCTCTGAACTCAAGTCCAGCCACCTCTGGATCCAAGAGCAGCTTGCAGACATCTGCGTGACCTGCCTTGGCAGCCACATAGAGAAGCTTGTTTTCATTTTGGTTCGCCCTCAATTGTAGGGCCCCCTTAACCTGTACAAGAGGATTGGACACCAAGCATTCTTCTAGAAGGTCGGCGCGCCCCCCTTTCGCCATCATCTCTCCAACTCGCTGTGGTGGTCGGATCAGTACGGTAATGGGCCATCCAGAAAATCTGTCGTGCAGAGTTTTACACTCTAATACAATCTTGGGGTTGGAAGAGAATAGGGCAATACGATCAAGAATGTCATGGGGAAACGTTAGGAATGATCGCGTGGGCGAATGCATGTTCGATGAACATGTTTGTACATGCATGCAAGCGCACAGGATGGTATAAATAAATAATGAGTTGGGATAAACCCAATAAACCCTATAAACCCTTGGTTGCACTTGCCTGGCATGCAAGCGGCAAGCGGCACTTGCCTGGCGGTATCTGCAAGCTGTACAGAATGGTTCCTGCCTCCCGGCGATTCTTTTGAATTTTCAAAGCAGAAGTTAGAGACGTACGAACGACTCACTCACTCGCCAACTAGATATTTAGATCTCCGCGGAATTGCGATTCCGACCAGACAAGGCTCCGAAACCAGTCAAAATCCATCCGGGAGGCAGGAACAAATGTACTGGTGCAAATTGTCTTACTTTCTTACATTAAGGTATTCAAGTTTCATCAAGTTTTGTAACCGATCTTGTCAATACAACAAATATTGTCTTCAGGAGATTGACACAAAACATTCAAGGACTGTAAAGACATGGAAGTGACATCTTCAAAGTAGCCTGAAAAGTCAAAGTGCTGTCTCTCATCGTGCGCATCAATAATCATTTCATGCCTCATAATCAAATATTTCTGCTACATCTGGAATTATTGGGCACACGCAGCGATATTTTCGCTTGAGCAAACTGAACACATTGCTGAAAAGTTTGAGGAGAGTGGATAAATACTTGCTCTACGGTGGCAATAAAGAAACGTGTCCTGCCTAACACAAGACACAGCTGCTGTCAAATTTCACAATGGCCCTGAACTCAAGTCAAGCCACCTCTGGATCCATGAGCAGCTTGCAGACATCTGCATGACCTGCCTTAGCAGCCGCCCGCAAGGCCCTGCTGTTGACAGAGTTCGCCCGGGCCCTGAACTCAATTCCAGCAACCGCTGGATCCATCAGCAGCTTGCAGACATCGGCGTGACCTTCATTGGCAGCCTCCCACAATGCCCAGCTGTCGCCAGTGTTCGCCCTGGCCCTGAACTCAAGTCCAGTCACCTCTGGATCCATGAGCAGCTTGCAGACATCTGCGTGACCTGCCTTGGCAGCCACCCTCAAGGCCTTGCTGTCGACAGAGTTCGCCCAGGCCCTGAACTCAATTCCAGCGACCTCTGGATCCATGAGCAGCTTGCAGACATCTGCGTGACCTTCCTGTGCAGCCACCCGCAAGGCCCTGCTGTTGACAGAGTTTGCCCGGGCCCTGAACTCAATTCCAGCCACCGCTGGATCCATCAGCAGCTTGCAGACATCGGCCTGACCTTCATTGGCAGCCTCCCACAATACCCAGCTGTCGCTAGTGTTCGCCCTGGCCCTGAACTCAAGTCCAGTCACCTCTGGATCCATGAGCAGCCTGCAAACATCTGCGTGACCTGCCTTGGCAGCCACCCTCAAGGCCTTGCTGTCGACAGAGTTCGCCCGGGCCCTGAACTCAATTCCAGCAACCTCTGGATCCATGAGCAGCTTGCAGGCATCTGCGTGACCTTCCTGTGCAGCCACCCGCAAGGCCCAGATGTTTCTAGAGTTCGCCCTGGCCCTGAACTTAATTCCAGCCACCTCTGTATCCATGAGCAGCTTGCAGACATCTGCGTGACCTTCCTTTGCAGCCTCCCACAATGCCCAGCTTTGCGTAGAGTTCGCACGGGCCCTATACTCAAGTCCAGCCACCTCTGGATCCATGAGCAGCTTGCAGACATCTGCGTGACCTTCCATGGCAGCCGCCCACAAGGCCCAGCTGTCGATAGAGTTTGCCAGGGCCCTGTACTCAAGTCCAGCCACCGCTGGATCCATGAGCAGCTTGCAGACATCTGCGTGATCTGCCTTGGCAGCCACATAGAGAAGCTTGTTTTCATTTTGGTTCGCCCTCAATTGTAGGGCCCCCTGTACAAGAGGATTGGACACCAAGCATACTTCTAGAAGATCGTCGCGCCCCCCTTTCGCCATCATCTCTCCAACTCGCTGTGGTGGTTGGATCAGTCCGGTAAGGGGCCATCCAGAAAATCTGTTGTGCAGAGTTTTACACACTAATACAATCTTGGGGTTGGAAGAGAATAGGGCAATACGATCAAGAATGTCATGGGGAAACGTTAGGAACGGAAACGATGATCGCGTTTGCGAATGCATGTTCGATGAACATGTGTGTACAAGCGCACAGGATGGTATAAATAAATACTGAGTTGGAATAAACCCTATAAACCCTCGGTTGCACTTGCCTGGCATGCAAGCGGCACTTGCCTGGCGGTATCTGCAAGCGGTACAGAATGGGTGTTCCTGCCTCCCGGCGATTTTTTTGAATTTTCCATTCAGAAGTTAGAGCCGTACGAACGACTCACTCACTCGCCAACCAGAGATTTAGCTCTCCGCGGAATTGCGATTCCGACCAGACCAGTCTCCGAAACCGGTCAAAATCCATCCGGGAGGCAGGAACAAATGTACTGGTGCAAATTGTCTTTCTTTCTTACATTAAGGTATTCAAGTTTCATCAAGTTTTGTAACCGATCTTCTCAATACAACAGATATTGTCTTCAGGAGATTGACACAAAACATTCAAGGACTGTAAAGACATAGAAGTTACATCTTCAAAGTAGCCTGAAAAGTCAAGCTGGCTCACATCGTGCGCATCAATAATCATTTTTAAAGAGTTCCTGCCTCATAATCAAATATTTATGCTACATCTGGAATAATTGGGCACACGCAGCGATATTTTCGCTTGAGCAAACTGAACACATTGCTGAAAATTTTGAGGAGAGTGGATAAATACTTGCTCTACGGTGGCAATAAAGAAACGTGTCTACTCGGGGCCAGCCGCATCTGGATCCATCAAAAGCGTGCAGACATCGGCGTGACCTTCCTTGGCAGCCTCAAGCAAGGCCCAGCTGTCGAAAGTGTTCGCCCTGGCCATGAACTCAAGTCCAGCCACCTCTGGATCCATGAGCAGCTTGCAAACATCTGCGTGACCTGCCTTGGCAGCCGCCCCCAAGGCTCTGCTGTTGATATGGTTCGCCCTGGCCCTGTACTTGAGTCCAGCCACTGCGGGATCCATGAGCAGCTTGCAGACATCTGCGTGGCCTTCTTTGGCAGCCGACCACAAGGCCCAGCTGTCGCTAGCGTTCGCCCGGGCCCTGTACTTGAGACCAGCCACTGCTGGATCCATCAGCAGCTTGCAGACATCTGCGTGGCCTTCTTTGGCAGCCGCCCACAAGGCCCAGCTGTCGCTAGCATTCGCCCGGGCCCTGTACTTGAGTCCAGCCACCTCTGGATCCATGAGCAGCTTGCAGACATCTGCGTGGCCTGCATTGGCCGCAGCCCCCAAGGCCCTGCTGTTGGCATTGTTAGCCCGGGTCCAGTACTTGAGTCCAGCCACCTCTGGATCCATCAGCAGCTTGCAGACATCTGCGTGACCCTCCTTTGCAGCCGCCCACAAGGCCCTGCTGTCGCTAGATTTCGCCCGGGCCCTGAACTCAAGTCCAGCGACCTCTGGATCCATCAGCAGCTTGCAAACATCTGCGTGACCTTCATTTGCAGCCGCCCACAAGGCACTGCTGTCGTTAGAGTTCGCCCGGGCCCTGAACTCCAGTCCAGCCACCTCTGGATCCATCAGCAGCTTGCAGACATCTGCGTGACCTGCCTTGGCAGCCGCCCACAATGCCCTGCTGTCGAAAGTGTTCGCCCTGGCCCTGAACTCAAGTCCAGCCACCTCTGGATCCATCAGCAGCTTGCAGACATCTGCGTGACCTGCCTTGGTAGCCGCCCACAATGCCCAGCTGTCTCTAGAGGTCGCCAGGGCCCTGAACTCAAGTCCAGTCATCGCTGGATCCATGAGAAGCTTGCAGACATCTGCGTGACCTTTCTTGGCAGCCGCCCACAAGACCCAGCTGTCGCTAGTGTTCGCCTGGGCCCTATACTCAAGTCCAGCCACCTCTGGATCCATCAGCAGCTTGCAGACATCTGCGTGACCTTTGTTTCCAGCCAGCCACAATGCCCAGCTGTCGCCATAGTTCGCCTGGGCCCTGAACTCAAGTCCAGCCACCGCTGGATCCATCAGCAGCTTGCATACATCTGCGTGACCTTCCTTGGCAGCCACATAGAGAAGCTTGTTTTCATTTTGGTTCGCCCTCAATTGTAGGGCCCCCTTAACCTGTACAAGAGGATTGGACACCAAGCATACTTCTAGAAGGTCGGCGCGCCCCCCTTTCGCCATCATCTCTCCAACTTGCTGCGGTGGTTGGATCAATCCGGTAAGGGGCCATCCCGAAAATCTTTTGTGCAGAGTTTTACACACTAATACAATCTTTGTGTTGGAAGAGAATATGGCAATACGATCAAGAATGTCATAGGGACACGTTAGGAGTGGAAACGATGATCGCGTGTGCGACTGCATTTTCGATGTTCATGCATGCAAGCGCACAGGATGGTATAAATAAATACTGAGTTGGGATAAACCCTATAAACCCTTGGTTGCACTTTCCTGGCAGTATCTGCAAGCGGTACAGAATGTGTGTTCCTGCCTCACTGCGGATTTTTTGAATTTTCTACTCTACTGAATTTAGATCCTCAGGCGGTTTCAAGATGGCTTTCGAAGCCCAACACTCATCCTCGATCGCTTCAACACGAAGATAGTTCTCAGCGGCCCGCACCAAATCAACGTTGCTTTCCAATTGGGCAATAGTGTTCCGATCGGTTGCGAATTTGATTTGCTTTTTCCTCTCCTGCTCCAACTGTTGTATTCTGCGTTCAAGTACTTCTTTCTTGTGCATGAAATGGTAATTGATGTATCCAATCTCCTTTTTAAGCTTTTCATCGTAGTCGACAGCGCCATCATCTTTTAATGGTATTCGTTTGATGCGTTCAAGATCGTCGCGACAACGGGCGTCATGGTCGGGTCGGCGCACGTCGCGTGGATTGCAGGCAGGTTCGCGCGCAGAACTCTCGTAAGACGATGGGACTTCCCGGGTTGTATCCTTACGCATGCGCATGATCGATCGATAGATAGATACACGTATACGTCTTTAGGGTTCATAAATACATGCTCTACGGTGGCAATAAACGTGTCTTTCCTAACACAAGACCTAGCTGCTGTCAAGATTCACAAGGGCCCTGTACTCGGGGCCAGCCGCCTCTGGATCCATCAAAAGCGAGCAGACATCGGCGTGACCGGCCTTCGCAGCCGCCCACAAGGCCCTGCTGTCGCTAGAGTTCGCCCGGGCCCTGTACTCGGGGCCAGCCGCCTCTGGATCCATCAAAAGCGAGCAGACATTGGCGTGACCGGCCTTCGCAGCCGCCCACAAGGCCCTGTTGTCGCTAGAGTTCGCCCGGGCCCTGTACTTGAGTCCAGCCACTGCTGAATCCATCAAAATCAAGCAGACATCTGCGTGACCGGCCTTAGCAGCCGCCCACAAGGCCCAGCTGTTGACAGAGTTCGCCCGGCCCCTGAACTCAAGTCCAGCCACCTCTGGATCCATCAGCAGTTTGCAGACATCTGCGTGACCTGCATTGGCAGCCTCACACAACGCCCTGCTGTTGTCATTAATCGCCCTGGCCCTGTACTCAAGTCCAGCCACCTCTGGATCCATCAGCAGCTTGCTGACATCTGCGTGGCCAGCATTGGCCGCCGCCTCCAAGGCCATGCTGTTGACAGAGTTCGCCTGGGCCCTGAACTCAAGTCCAGCCACCGCTGGATCCATCAGCAGCTTGCAGACATCTGCGTGACCTTCCTTTGCAGCCTCACACAAGGTCCAGCTGGCCATATGGTTCGCCCTGGCCCTGTACTCAAGTCCCGACACCTTTGGATCCATCAGCAGCTTGCAGACATCTGCGTGACCTTCCCTTGCAGCCGCCCACAAGGCCTTGCTGTCGATAGAGTTGGCCCGGGCCCTGTACTCAAGTCCAGCCACATCTGGATCCACCAGCAGCTTGCAGACATCTGCATGACCTGCATCGGCAGCCGCCCACAATGCCCAGCTGTCTCTAGAGTTCGCCATGGCCCTTAGCTCAATTCCAGTCACCGCTGGATCCATCAGCAGCTTGCAGACATCTGCGTGACCTTCCTGTGCAGCCGCCCACAAGGCCCTGCTTTTGCTAGAGTTCGCCCTGGCCCTGAACTCAATTCCAGCCACCGCTGGATCCATCAGCAGCTTGCAGACATCTGCGTGACCTTCCCTTGCAGCCGCCCACAAGGCCCTGCTGTTGATAGAGTTCGCCCTGCCCCTGAACTCAAGTCCAGCCACATCTGGATCCATCAGCAGCTTGCAGACATCTGCATGACCTGCATTGGCAGCCGCCCACAATGCCCAGCTGTCTCTAGAGTTTGCCTGGGCCCTGAACTCAATTCCAGCCACCGCTGGATCCATCAGCAGCTTGCAGACATCTGCGTGACCTTCCTTGGCAGCCACATAGAGAAGATTGTTTTCATTTTGGTTCGCCCTCAATTGTAGGACCCCGTTCACCTGTACAAGAGGATTGGACACCAAGCATACTGCTAAAAGGTCGGCGCACCCCCCTTTTGCCATCATCTCTCCAACTCGCTGTGGTGGTTGGATCAGTCCGGTAAGGGGCCATCCAGAAAATCTGTTGTGCAGAGTTTTACACACTAATACAATCTTGGGGTTGGAAGAGAATAGTGCAATACGATCAAGAATGTCATGGGGAAACGTTAGGAATACCGATGATAGCGTGTGCGACTGCATTTTCGATGTTCATGCATGCAAGCGCACAGGATGGTATAAATAAATAATGAGTTGGGATAAACCCTATAAACCCTATAAACCCTATAAACCCTATAAACCCTGGGTTTCACTTTCCTGGCATGCAAGCGGCAAGAGGCACTTTGCCTGGCGGTATCTGCAAGCGGTATAAAATGGGTGTTCCTGCCTCCCGGCGATTCTTTTGAATTTTCAAAGAAGAAGTTAGAGCCGTACGAACGACTCACTCGCCAACCAGAGATTTAGCTCTCCGAGGAATTGCGATTCCGACCAGACCAGGCTCCGAAACCAGTCAAAATCCCTCCGGGAGGCAGGAACAAATGTACAGGCGCAAATTGTCTTTCTTTCTTACATTAAGGAATTCAAGTTTCATCAAGTTTTGTAACCGATCTTGTCAATACAACAGATATTGTCTTCAGGAATCTGCCTAACACAAGACCTAGCTGCTGTCAAGATTCACAATGGCCCTGTACTCGGGGCCAGACGCCTCTGTATCCATCAAAAGCAAGCAGACATCGGCGTGACCAGCCTTCGCAGCCTCACGCAAGGCCCATCTGTTGACAGAGTTCGCCCTGGCCCTGAACTCAACTCCAGCCACCGCTGGATCCATGAGCAGCTTGCAGACATCTGCGTGACCGTCCTTCGCAGCCGCCCACAAGGCCCTGCTGTCGGTAGAGTTTGCCCGGGCCCTAAACTCAATTCCAGCCACCACTGGATCCATCAGCATCTTGCAGACATCTGCATGTGAGCCTTCATTGCAGCCGCCCACGATGCCCAAGATATCGGTTAGAGTTCGTTATACTGAGCCTTGATTACTCATTATGTCCCTTAGCAACCTTGGATCCATCAGCATCTTGCAGACATCGGGCGTTTCCTCCCTTTCTTCCCCCTTGTTGGGGTTGTGACCGTCCTTTTGCAAGCCGCCCATACCCCCCCTTAAAGGCCTCACCTGTTCCTCTTGGTCCTGATCCTCCCCCGGGTTAGAAGTCCGCTATTGTGGTCTATGAAACTCTCAAGTCCAGCCATCTCGCTGGATCCCATGAGCAGCTGCCGACATCTGCGGACCGTCCTTTGTATGCGACAGTCCGGTCCCTCCCGCCCCCCACCAACTGCCCTGCTCGAGCCTTCAGAGTTCGCCAGGCACCCTGACATTCAAGGTCAAGCCACCGCTTGGAATCATCCACACGCCCAGCACGACTGCAGCACCATTCCTGAGTTAACCACATCACTGGCACATCTCAACAAGTGCCCTGCTGTGTGCGAGCCCAGTTCGCCCACGGCCCTTGTAATCAAAATTTCCCAGCCACCGCTGGCATTTTTCTCACTTTCCTCTAACAGCAGCTTGCAGATCTATTGTTCACCTTGCTGATATGCTTACTTCCCGGCCAGCCACATCAGGAGAAGCTGTTGCAGCACCTTTTGCGCTTCCCCGCACTCTGCAATTGTAGGTCCCCACCTTTCTTTTTTCCACCCCCTTTCCTTAACCTGTACAACCCCCCAGAGGATTCCGGGACACCAACGCATACTGCCCTGCACCGTAAAGGTCCGTTCGACCTGCGACAACCACACCCATTTCGTGACCATTGTCTATCAACATTACGCGCACTGTGGGTTGGACTTTCAGTTGATCGGTAAGGGGTCTCATCTATTGAAAATCTGGTGCATGAGGTTTTTTACACACTAATAATACCTCTTTGGGGTAGAAAGATTTTCCTAAGAAGATTAATAGGGCCAATAAGATTCACAGAATGTCATGGCGGATAACCGGAAATACGTTCAGGAATATCCAGACTGATGATCACCCGCCTGTGGCCGACTGACTATGTTCGACCGAACACCTGTGGTTACAAATTGTCATGCCAAGCGGAAGGCGATGGATAAAATAAAATCGAATAGAAGCGTTGACAATTTATGACCCAGGGACTCGGTATAAAGATAGATTACTGAGTAGGGATAACATATCACCTATAACAACACTGGCGTTTGTCCAACTTTCCGGGCATGTCAAGCTGGACAAGACGGATACTTGGCCTGGCGGTATCTGCAAGTCTTTTAGTGCTTTACCAAGAAGGGGTGTTCTGCCCCTCATGGCGGAGTCCTCTGCTTGGAATTTTCCCAAGCAGATAGTCCCGAAGTTAGTCAGCCGTCCCTCCCTTTCTCACGACACGGACCTCCACTCGCCCTCAACCAGATATTTATGCCTCTCCCGCGACTTGCTATGACGTTCCCGACCACGATTTCCATTCGGCTTCCGAAATCAGTTAAGGAATTTGCAAGTTTACATCAAGTTCTTGTAAACCGGCTACTTGTCAATACCAATCACAGACGATTTGTGACTTCAGGATGATTGACTACCATTAAAATACATCATAGTTTATCTCATAAAGATCTTTAAACGGACACAGAAAGTTAGTACATCTCTTCAAAGTATGCCTCCGAAAAGTCCAACGTTGCTGTGCTCACATTCGTGCGCCACCTCAATAATCACAATGGGGCCTGCACTCTAATAAAATATTTCTTCGCTTCTTACATCTGCGATATTAATAGGGGCACATCAGACCGATATTTTACGCTGAGCATACTGACACACATTTCTGGAAATTGTGGACGAGGAGATCGTTGGATAAACTAATTTGCCTCGACTTTTTTCCCTCTTTCCTCCCCCTCCCGGTTTGGTGCAACGGACCCAAGATTGATGGCCTCAAGATTCATTCATATACGGTTTCCCCTTTACTTTTCGGGGCCAGCGCATCTGCGAAGTCCATCCAACAATTTCGCGACCCGCCAGGACATCACGGCCCGGACCGGTGACATTTGCAGCCGCCCCCCCAATGCCCTGCTGGTGACAGAGTTCGCCCGGGCCTGAATTAAGTCCAGCCACGCGTTGGATCCATAGCAGCGGCCAAGACACTCCTGCACGTTGACTTGCCTTGCAGCCTCACACAAAAGGCCCAGCTGCGCTAGACGTTATCGCACAGGCCCCGTGAAAACTCATTTCCAGCCACCTCTGGATCCATCAGCAGCTTGCAGACGATCTGCGTGACAAGGCCTTAGCAGCCGTACCCATGACAAGTGCCCCTGTGCTGTTATCGCTTGAGTTCGCTTTTCCCTGGCCCTAGCACTCTCAATTTTCCAGCCACCGCTGGATCTCAAATCAGCGCTTGACAAGACAAATCCGTCGTGTACCTTCCTTTGACAGCCATTTAACAACGACGGGCCTGACTGTTTCATCTACTAGATCGAATGGGCCCTGTACTATCGGGCCAGCCGCCTACTGGATCACATCTAATAAGCCAGACAGACTATCGGCGTGACCTTCATGGCAGGCCTCCACCATCAAAGGCGACTAGCTTGTCATCTAGAATTGCCAGGGCCCTGAACTCACGTCCAGTCACACTCACCTGGAATCCACTCAGCAAGTAGCTAATGCAGAAAATATACTGACGTGACCTGCCTTGGAAGCACAGGCACCACAGGGCATGCTGTGATATTGTTCGACCCAGAGCCCCTGTATGTGTACTCAAGTCAGCCTTAGTTACTCTGGAGCCATGAGCATGCTTTCCATGTACATTCTGCTTGTTGATCCTGCCTTTGCAGCTGCCAACGTGAATGGCCTGCTGTCGTTTTGTAGGAGTTAGCCAGGGGCCTGACTCAATTCCAGCACGCCGGATCATGAGCAGCTTGCAGACATCTGCGTGAACCTTCTTTGGCCAGCCGGAACCCCAAGGCACTGCGGTCGTTAGAGTTCGCTAGGGCCCTTGGTGTGTATCAAGTCCAAACCACATATTAGGATTTCCATGAGCAGCTTGCAGTTTATATGACTGTGGACGGCATTGGCTCAGCATCCACACAAGGCCCGGGCTGTCGCTTCTTTGTTTAGTATGTTCGCTATAAGGCACCTATACTCAAAGTCCAGCACGATGCTGGAATCATCAAAAGCATAGCGACACTCGGCGTGATCCTGCGGATCGCTAAAGCCTTCACACAAGCCCAGGCTGTCGCTAAGGAGATTCGCCTGGGCCATATGGTACCTACAACGTCCAGGCTGACACAGTGGATGCTATGAGCAGCTGCAGACATCTGCGTGACCTGCAATTGAGCGACCCCGGCCCGGCCTTTGTCGCTCAGAGTCGCCCGGCCCTGAAACTCAAGTCAGTCACCTCTGGATCCTAGGGCGCAGCTAGCATGAACATCTGCGTGACTCTGCCTCTTGGGCCAGCCAGTTTCCAAACAATTGGCCCTAGGCTGTTGACCATGAGTTCCCCACTGGTGCTCCGTTGTATCTTACAGTTGTTCCCGGCCACCTGTGATCCACACTCGAAGTTGCAAACTATCTGCGTGACCTGCCTGACGGGTTAGCCGCACCAACAATGCCTATGTCTGTCTAGCTAAGGTTTGTGCTCCGGGCGACCCTGAACTCCATTCCGAAGACACCTAGGATCCATCGACAGGCTTGCCAGCACATCTGAAGTGCCCCGTCTGTGGCCCGCCGTCCCACAAGCGCCCTGCTGTCGCTATAGTAGAGTTCAGCCGCCAGGGGCCATTACTCAAGTGACCAGGCACCTTGGATCCAATCAGCAGCTGGCGACATCTGACGTGACCCGCATGGCAGCCTCCCCACAAGGAACAAGTGCTCGCCGGGAGTGTCGACCCGGGGCCTTGAACTCAAGCCCAGCTATACCCCTTCTGGATCCATCAGCAGGCTTGCTGGAATCCTGCGTGACCTGCCTGGCAGCCTCATTGCAAGGAACCAGCTGTCGCTAGAGGTCGCCAGGGCCCTGAACTAAAGTCCAGCCACGCTGGATACATCAAGCAGCTTGCAGAATTCTTACGTGAACATGCTGTTGGCAGCGCAGCCCACAAGGGTCGCGCCTTGGTTGCACTGTCGATTTAGAGTTCGATCGGGGCCCCTGAATGCAACTCCAGCCCACGCTGGATCCATGGGCAGTGCAGACATCTCGGGGACATTCCTCGGCTAGGCCGCCCCACCATATATGCCCAGCTGTCGCTAGAGTTTCGCGCCAGGGAGCCTTACTACTCAAGTGTCACAGTTCAGTCATCGCGGATCCATCCAGGCTTGCAGACTCTGCGTGAACCTGCCTTGGCAGCCTGCCCCAATTGCCCCTGGCTGCTAGCTATAGTCCTCGCGCGGTAGGGCCCTGAACACTCAGTCCAGACACTCTGGATCCATCACAGCTTGCAGGACATTATTTACCTGTGACCTGCCCGGACTAGGCCTCACAACGACTTCCTGTGCTATGTCGCGTTTTTTGAGTTTAGCCTGGGCCAATGAACTCAAGTCTCAGCCACCTGTCATGGATCCATCGCAGTGCAGACATCTGCCAGATGACAGCTGTTCCTTGGTCTCAGCCACATAAGAGAAGATGTATTATCATTTGGTTCGCCTGCCCTCAATTATAGTTCCCCCTAACTGTACAAGAGGGATTTGGACACCCTAATTGCATACTTCATAGAAGATCGTAGCGCGTGCCTCCACCTTGCGCCATCATCCTCTCCAACTCGCGGGATGGTTGGATCATCCGGTAAGGGGCTATACCAGCATAAATCTGGTTGTCGCAGCGTTTTACACACTAATACAATTTTGGGTTGGAAGAGAATGTGCAAACGATCAAGAAGTCCATGGGCGGAAGGAAAAGTTAGAAAGAACGATGATCGCGTGTGCGACTGCCCACTGTGGATGAACCGTATATGGTGTAAATGCATTGCAAGCGCCACGAGGATGTATAATATGAAAAATTCAGTCGTAGTGAAAGTTCGTTGACAATTTATGCACAGGATGGTAAAAAAATAAATTAATGAGTTGGGAAAATCGCTATACACCCTCTTATGGTTGCACTTGCCGGGCGGTATCGGCATGGCCGTTAGCTGTAAGGGGCACTTGCCTGGCTGGTATCTGGCCAGCCGGTACAGAATGGAGTTGTTCTGCTTCGGTCGGCGAGATTTTTTTTAATTTTTCAAAGCAGAAGTATAGAGCCGTATGACGATACGGATGCTCAGCTCACGGTGCCAAATCAGAGATTTAGCGTCTCCGCTGGGAATTAGCTGATTCCGACCAGACCAGGCTCCGAAACCATCAAAATCCCTCCGGGAAGGCAGGAAACAAATGTAACTGGTTACAAAATCTTGTCTTTCTTTCTTATCCATTAAGGAATTCCAAGTTTCCTCAAGTTTGTAACCGATCTTGTCTAAATACAATAGATATTGTCTTCAGGAGAATGAACAAAACATTCAGGGACCGGCATATAAGACCTATGAAAGTTACATCTTCAAAAGTAGCCTGAAAAGTCAACGTGCTGGCTCACATCGTGCGGCTTTATCAATAATCATTTGTCAAAGATGTTTCCTGCCTCGAGAATCAAATTAATATTTATGCTACATTACATGGAATTGATTGGGCACATACGTAGTCCTATGTATTTTCGCGCACTTGAGCAAATGAAACACATGCTGAAATTAAGTTTTTGGTAAGGAGAGGAGATGTTAGGTAGGATACTTATGCTCTACGGTGGCAAAACGTGTTGTCTTGCTCCTAAACAAGAACCAGCTTGCTGTCAGGGCTTCACAATGGCCTCGTACTCGAGCGGCTAGTTCCAGTCTGACTGCTGGATCATCCATTTGAGCAGCTTGGCCAGAAAATCTGCGGGACCTGCCGTGGAAGCGCTTCAAGGCCCTGCTGTCGCTGTAGAATTCGCCAGGCTCTGAAACCCAAGTCAGCCCACCGCTGGATCCATGACAGCAAGCTTGCACGAACTATATTTCTGCCGTGTGACCTGCCTGGGCAGCACCCACAAGTATGACCCTTATTGCTGGCGGTAGAGTTCGCCTTGCCCTGAACTCAGAGTCCTGCCATACGCTGGATCCATCAGGCAGCTTGCAGGGACATCTGTTAGTCGGGGATTTCATATTCCTTTGCAGCGCACCACAAGGCGATGGTTGACAAGAAGTTTCGACCACGGCCCTAGTACTCAAGTCCATTCCACCTCTGGATCCATGAGCAGGCTTGCCGACATTTTGCGTGACTTCCTTTGCAGCCTCACGCAAGGTCATGCATGTCGCTTAGCGTTCGCAGGCACCCTGAATCAAGTCCAGCCAACGAGGATCCATCAGCAGCTTGACAGACATACTGAAGTGACCTTGCCTTGGCAGCCCGCCAACACAAAGCCTGACTTGTCTCTAGAGTCGCCCGGGCCTTGAACTACAATTCCAAAAGCCACGCTGGAGTCCATCAAAGCAGCATGACAGGACAATCTGTCCTTGTTGACAAGCCTTTTGGCGAGCCCCCCAAGGCCCTGCTTGTTTGATATAGTTCGCCCTGGCCCTTTGTAACGTTGGGAGTCCTCAGTTGCAATCCATCTGGATCCATCAGCAGCTCTTGCAGACATTTCGCGTGACCTCCTTTGTGCAGCGGTTTCAATCCACGAATGCAACTGCGTTGATATTAGTTGGCCACTGGCCCTGTACAGCAAAGATTCCAGCGAACCTCTGGATCAAATCAGCAAGCTTTGCAGACATCTGCGTGACCTTCCTGTTGCAGGGCAACGACGCCTTTCACGAACCGCAAAAAAGGCCAATCGTCTGTTTGGGGTATGACTCAGGACCTCCGCCCACCACGCACCACCTGTACCTGCCCACAGTCCAGCCACCCCGACCCGGTATCCACTCACAAGCAGCTCTGCCACCGGACACTAGCCCGTGGCACACCCCTGACACCCTAGGGCAGCCGCGGGGTGCAAGGCCGCAGGTGTCGGCTTAGCAGGAGGTCGCCCGGCCGGACTCAAGTCCAGCCACCTTGTGACTCCATGAGCACGCACTGCAGACAGTCATGCGGTGTTTTTTGTGAGCGCTTCTGTGCAGCCTCATATACGAATGGGCCGCTGCGTGGGTTGAGTATTGTGTTTCGGTCTCTGGCTCCTGTACTCAATTTTGTCAGGCCACCGAGGAGTTCCTTAGTCAGCAGCTTGGCAGGATTCATCGAGTGACCTGCATAGGCGGACGACCGCGCAAGGCCCAATGTCGCTTAGAGTTCGCCACGGCCTTGTACCTCAAAAGTCAGGACCTCTGGAGCACCATCAGCAGATTGCAACATCGGAGTGAAAACCCCCCCCTTCTGTGCAGCGCATAAGGCCCTGTCTTTGCTAGAGTTCGCCAGGGCTCTGAACTTAAAATTCGAAGGCCACCGCTAGATGCCATCAGTGTAGCTTGTCAGGACATCTGCGTGACCTTCATTTTGCAGCCGCCTGAAGGGCCCAGCTGTTCGTTGATAGGTTTGCCACGGCACCGGCGTACTCAAGTCCAGCCCACTTCTGGATCCATCAGCAGCTGCCAGACATCCGTTGACCTGCAATAGCAGCGCCCCCTGCAGGACCAGCTGTCGCTAGAGAGGTTTGCACGGCCCTGGTGGTAGACTCAAGTCCAGCCACTCTGGATTCATGCAGAAAGCTGGAGACATTCTGCGTGACCTGCCTGCAGACGCACACAAGACCCCGCTGTCGCTAGTGTTTTTTAGCCCGGGCCCTGAACTTCAATTTCCAGCCACCGCTGGATCCATCAGCACTTGGCAGACATCTGGGCCTGAAATTAGGCAGCCGCCTGCAAGGCCCAGCTGTCGCTAGTAGAGGAGTTCGCCACGGGCCTTGTACTCAAAGTCCAGCCAACCTCTGGGTCCATCAAGCGCATTGCAGGACATCGGAGTGACCTTCCTGTGCAGCCAAGCCATCACGGCCCTCTGTTTCGCTAGTGAGAGTTCGCCAGGGCTCGAAACCAATGTCCACCACCGCTGACTAGATCCATCAGTAGCTTGCAGACATAGCTGCGTGGACATTCCTTTGCAGCCGCCTGCAAGAGGCCACTGTCGCTTTAGAGTTTCGCCACGGCCCCGTACTCAAGTCCAGCGCCATTTGGACTCAATCAGCAGGGTGCAGAATCTGCGTGGACCTGCAGGCAGCCCTGCAAGGCCCAGCTGTCGCTAGAGTTTGCCACGGCCCTGTACTCAAGTCCAGCCACTTCTGGATCCATCAGCAGCTTGCAGACATCTGCGTGACCTGCCTTGGCAGACGCACACAAGACCCAGCTGTCGCTAGTGTTAGCCCGGGCCCTGAACTCAATTCCAGCCACCGCTGGATCCATCAGCAGCTTGCAGACATCTGCGTGACCTGCATAGGCAGCCGCCTGCAAGGCCCAGCTGTCGCTAGAGTTCGCCACGGCCTTGTACTCAAGTCCAGCCACCTCTGGATCCATCAGCAGCTTGCAGACATCTGAGTGACCTTCCTGTGCAGCCAGCCATAAGGCCCTGCTTTCGCTAGAGTTCGCCAGGGCTCTGAACTCAATTCCAGCCACCGCTAGATCCATCAGTAGCTTGCAGACATCTGCGTGACCTTCCTTTGCAGCCGCCTGCAAGGCCCAGCTGTCGCTACGCTTTAGATTGCGACCGGCCCGTACTAAGTCCAGGCCAATTTGGATCCAGCAGCAGCTTGCAGACATCTGCGTGACCTGCATAGGCAGCCGGCCTGCAAGGCCCCAGCTGTGTCGCTAGAGTTTGCCACGGCAGGCTGTACTCAAGTCCAGCCCCACTCTGGATCCACAGCAGCTTGCCGGACATCTGCGTAGACTGCCTTGCGCAGACGCGACACAATACCAAGCTGGTCGCAGTTTACGCCCGGGGCCGCCTGCAGGTGCTTGGAATGTCTCCACAATTCCAGCCACCGGATCCATTCAGCAGCTTGCAGACATCTGCGTGACCTTCCATGGCAGCCGACCCACAAGGGCCAGCTGTCGCCATTAGTTCGCCGGAGGCCTGCAGAAATCTAAGTCCAGGCCACAGCTAGATCCACTCAGCCGCTGCAGACATCGCTGACTGGACACTTCCATGTGGCAGCACATAGAGAAGCTTGTTTTCATTTTGGTTCGCCCTCAATGTAGGGCCCCCTTAACCTGTACAAGAGGATTGGACACCAAGCATGCTGCTAGAAGGTCGGCGCGCCCCCCTTTCGCCATCATCTCTCCAACTCGCTGTGGTGGTTGGATCAGTCCGGTAAGGGGCCATCCAGAAAATCTGTCGTGCAGAGTTTTACACACTAATACAATCTTTGGGTTGGAAGATAATAGGGCAATACGATCAAGAATGTCATGGGGAAACGTTAGGAATGGAAACGATGATCGCGTGTGCGACTGCATGTTCGATGAACATGTGTGTACATGCATGCAAGCGCACAGGATGGTATAAATAAATAATGAGTTGGGATAAACCCTATAAACCCTTGGTTGCACTTGCCTGGCGGTATCTGCATGCGTTAAGCTGTAAGGGGCACTTGCCTGGCGGTATCTGCAAGCGGTACAGAATGGGTGTTCCTGCTTCCCGGCGATTTTTTTGAATTTTCCAAGCAGAAGTTAGAGCCGTACGAACGACTCACTCACTTGCCAACCAGAGATTTAGCTCTCCGCGGAATTGCGATTCCGACAAGACCAGGCTCCGAAACCATTCAAAATCCCTCTGGGAGGCAGGAACAAATGTACTGGTGTAAATTGTCTTCCTTTCTTACATTAAGGAATTCAAGTTTCATCAAGTTTTGTAACCGATCTTGTCAATACAACAGATATTGTCTTCATGAGATTGACACAAAACATTCAAGGACTGTAAAGACATAGAAGTTAGTTACATCTTCAAAGTAGCCTGAAAAGTCAAAGTGCTGGCTCACATCGTGCGCATCAATAATCATTTTCAAAGAGTTCCTGCCTCATAATCAAATATTTATGCTACATCTGGAATTATTGGGCACACGCAGCGATATTTTTGCTTGAGCAAACTGAACACATTGCTGAAAATTTTGAGGAGAGTGGATAAATACTTGCTCTACGGTGGCAAGAAACGTGTCTACTCAGGGCCAGCTGCCTCTGGATCCATGAGCAGCTTGCAGACATCTGCGTGACCTTCCTTCGCAGCCGCCCACCAGGCCCAGCTGTCGAAATGTTTGCCCTAGCCCCGAACTCAATTCCAGCCACCGCTGGATCCATCAGCAGCTTGCAGACATCGGCGTGACCGGCCTTCGCAGCCTCAAGCAAGGCCCAGCTGTCGAAAGTGTTCGCCCTGGCCATGAACTCAAGTCCAGCCACCTCTGGATCCATGAGCAGCTTGCAAACATCTGCGTGACATGCCTTGGCAGCCGCCCCCAAGGCTCTGCTGTTGATATGGTTCGCCCTGGCCCTGTACTTGAGTCCAGCCACTGCTGGATCCATGAGCAGCTTGCAACGGCATCTGCGTGCCTTCTTTGGCACAGCCGGCCCACAAGGCCCCAGCTGTCGCAGGTTCGCTCCGGGCCCTGTATCTTGAGTCCAGCCAACTGCTGTGATCCATCAGCAGCTGACAGAGCATCGCGGCGTGGCCCCCAGCACTTGGACGCACCCCAAGGCCCATGCTGACGCTGTGGGCATGTTAGCCCGGGGATGGGGGTCGCACAAAAAAGAGGCTCCAAGTAATGTGTTCCAGGTGCCCCAGCACCTCTGGATCATGTCGCTAGATTTCGCCCGCCCTGAACCTCAAGTCCATCCAGCGACCTCTGGATCCATATCAGCTTTGCAACCATCTGCGTGAACCTTCCTCCTTGCAGCCGCCCACAGGCACGCGGCGTTAGAGTGCGCCCTGAGCCCCGTGAACTCAAATCCAGCCACCTCTGGATCCATCACCAGCTTGCAAAACACACATCTGCGGTGACTGCCTTGGCATCCGCCCCCAATTTTCTGACGTTGATTGGTTCGCCTGGCCCCGTACTTCAAGTCACCCCCTCTGGATCCATCATCACTTGCAACATCCTGCTGGAACCTGCCTTTGGTAGCCGCCCACATGCCCCAGCTGTCTCTAGAGGGCCCCGGGCCCCTGACCAAGTCCAGCGACCGCATTGGATCCATGAGAAGCTTGCAGACTCTGCTTGACCTCCTGCAAGCCGCCCCACAAGAACCCAGATGTCCGCTATTGTTCGCCTGGGCCCTGACTCAAGTCCAGCCACCTCTGATCCATGACACGTGCAGACAATCTGCGTGACCTTCCTTGCTAGCCAGCCACAAGCCCCCACTTCCGCCATAGTTATTTTCGCTGGGCCCTAACTCCAGTCCAGCCCACCGCTGGACCCATGAGCGTCTTGCATACCTCTGCGTGACGCTGCCTTGGCAAAAAAAAAGGCCACATAGAGAAGCTGTGTTTCATTTTGGTTTGCCCTCAATTTGTAGGACCCCCTTAACCTGTACAAGAGGATTGGACACAAGCTACTGCTAGAATGTCGGCGCCCCACTTTCGCCATCATCTCTCAACCGCTGCGGTTTGTTGGAATCATCCGGTAAGGGGCCATCCGAAAATCGTTGTTGTGCAGAGTTTTACACACTATACAATCTTTGGATTTGGAGAGAATAATGGCAATCGATCAAGAATGTCATAGGGACACGTTAGGAGTGGAAACGATGATCGCGTGTGCGACTGCATGTTCTATGAACATGTGTGTACATGCATGCAAGCGCACAAGATTGTATAAATAAATACTGAGTTGGGATAAACCCTATAAACCCTTGGTTGCACTTTCCTGGCGGTATCTGCAAGCGGTACAGAATGTGTGGGTCCGGCCTGCACGCGGATTTTTTGAATTTCTAACTCTACCTGAATTTAGATCTCAGGCGTTGCAGATGGCGTTCGACTGAAGCCCACACTCAGCCTCGTCGCTTCACCGACGATAGAGTTTTCTCAGCGCCGCGCACCAATCACGTTGCTTTCCAATTGGTCAAAGTGTTCGCATCGTTGGCAATTTGAATTGCTTTTTTCCTCTCCTGCTCCAACTGTTGTATTCTGTCTGCTTTCCAAGTAACTCTTTCTTGTCATGAAATGGTAATTGATGTATCCAATCTCCTTAGCTTTTCATCGAGTCCGACAGCGCCATCATCTTTAATGGTATTCGGTTGATGCTAGGACGCAATTAATGATGAGGTAGAGCAGCTTTAGCTAGTGAGTCGTAGGGGGAGGAGCAGCTGTTGCTGAGTGATCGTCAGCTGTTTGAAAACAATTCCAATCATGGAAGCGAGGCACTTTGCGTTGTTTATCACACAATCACCAATAAAGCCGTAGCGAATATGCAACCAAAACCGCTCGATTTCCAGCATTGATCTCGTCAGCAAGCATTTTGATGAAGCGGACGTCCACCCACAGGACAATGGCTTGTCTTGAGAAGGCGCATGGCGTCCACAAAGGTACTGCGCCCCCGCGCGGAACACATAACTGTCGCCACCTTAAATTTATGCAAGATAAGGGCTCTATGCACCAAACGACGCTCAAGAAAGTTCCAGACGTTGAGGGTGCAGAGAGAGCCCTTTCCCGAATGACAGCCGCGACTCGCCCAAGCAGGTGTGTGCAAAACAATGGCTCAGGGTTCAGATGCCATCGGAGAATGATGCGGTAGGCGCACGCAGTGCACAAAAGGCTTTGATGAAAACAACATCTAGCCGCTTTCTCTCCCTTCCGCCATGCGGACCTTTTTCGTCCCAACACTGCCCAAGGATCTACCCGCAAGACGGGCCACCGGTGGGCCATGTCGGCACCAGCCGCCAACGGCGCACAGTGTATGCAACCACTATTGCCTCACGACCCACATTATACAGTGCCCCCTCGAAAAAGACATCGACTCACTACACTTGGTACCGCAATAATGTGAACCCCCAGACGCGTGCTTATGCACTTTTCGGCTAGTACCTATTCCCTTGTGGAACACACGAATATCCGGTACCGCCAGGCTCGGTGCACAAAGCGCTCACGAAAAACGCAAAAAGCCAGAAGGCAACGGATACCCATCGTTACATCACCCGAGTGCGTGGTGTACACAAGCAAACCACAAACGTCTGAGAGCAGGGTTCGAGCGAGAAGATGACGATGATAGCATGTCTTTCATTTCCATGGGAAATGTGTTCGTAATATTATGTACTCATTACTTTTCACATGTCGCACTCCGAACGCCCCACAAAAACAAACGAAAAAGTGGTCGAGGGTCCCTGTTCTCATGCGGTGTGGCCCACTTTATTGAGAACAGTTGTAAGGAGAGAGAATGTGAAATAAAAAAACAGACATGTGACTCTTGATTATTTTGGAGGGGGGGGGTATGGGAGACTTGTATGTTTGAAACGGTGGTGGGATAATTGACCCGGGTGGTCATGATTGCAGTTCAGCAGCGCACTCAATTATACGGGCTCACTTGATGGCTGCATCTGCGATGCTCGATGGAGCAGTCACGGACAATTGTGCACAACTTCAGACGGCACAGCGTTGCTTGTATCCTTGTTGGGAAAAAAAATGGAATGCAGTTGTGTTGAGAAGAAGATGCAGGTACTTCTGATGCCGCCGTGTGTATTGGGCTAAGGACAAGGACATTCTTGGATCCAGATTGCGAGGCTGAGCTGCGGGTAAAAAGGATGCGCACACTGAGTACATTAGCAAAGGGGCGTGACGGCAAACACTCAACGAATTTGCCAAGCATACATTCCCATGGTGATACTGTCGATCAAAAACATCCTGGACACTGGACATAAGGTTCCCTAAGGAGCTACCACAGTGAAACTACAGGCCCCGTCCTGACAGGGTTGATTTTCCCGTTTTCGATGACGCATGTGACGCATGGACATTACATTACCTTAAATTACCTTCAGTACATGTTAAAGTCTACTTGACACCGCGAAGGGTGTATGAGACTCTGTGCTTTAAACAAAAGAAAAAGCACCCACAAAGCAAAAAACCCCCATTACATCAGGGGTGTGTCGAGGACAAACAAACCAAACTCCCAACCACCGTTTTGGTGGCGTAGGTATTAAACCCCTTAGAGCCGGACCCAGATCTCAACCACTTACAGTGGCGGAGGTAAGAAGCTAACAAATGAGAAGTCACAAGAAGAAGAAAAAAAGGGATGAATAAATTACGGTGCCACTAAGCAGTCCAGGGCTTCCTGTCTTGCTCTTCTACAAGTAGAAAGATAAGCCGGCTACGTTGCTCCAAAGACTTAGTGCCATTTCCATTCATAAGAGTTCTGAATGTGGAACGCCAGAATCCACATTCAATACGGTTAAGTTGGTATCCTCATGACATGCCTATTAAATATCTGAAAACAGCTTCTGGAAGGAGGGGAATATTCATTATACAAAGGGCACTCAGAAATATGCATTTCATCCTCAGGTTTTATGTGATGAACTGGGTCGTCGTGATCAACCAGGTGGACCAGAGGCTATTGAGGGATATGAGGTTATAGTTTTTCCGAATGTGGCTCACGTGTCCTATTGCGCAAGATGGTGCCGTTACATTCACATTTCCGTTGGCGTTGATAGTCTCTCGTTGACGTGGGCCACGTTGAGTTGACCACCATACAATTGCCAGGTCAGCGAGCCCCCGTAGTACACTAGTCCCATCGTCTATTTCATATTGGATGTTACTGAATGGTACAATGGACGTTCCTGATCCCGGCCCGATTTTGACTGGTTGCGAAAAATGAGAGGAATTGTGATTCCTCTGTGCTGATATCTCAGGCTAACGAGTCGTTCCGGAGGCTCATTGAAACGTTACAATGCGAACATTTTAAAAAATCCGCCGGGAGGAAGGAACACCCATTCACCATAAAAATGTTCCCTACAAATTTGAGGGGTGGGGGGGGGGCCCCCACCCCCCACTGTAGTCGAAGGGTTGTTTCGGAAATGCCGAGACCCCCGTGTTCACAAAAATGGTGGCACTCGCTTTTGTTTTCGGCTGCTCTCTTCCTGTTTTGGGGGGGGATGATCGCGTTCGGCACGGTCATGAATTTGAATGACAAAACCGACACCCATGATGCTTCAAGATGTCGCTGGAGGGATGTTACACACCGGGAGCGCCATCGGTCGGGTCGGTGCACCGTCGCGATGGATGCAGGCTTCGACGTTCGCGCGCAGACCTTTCCGTCAGGGGATGGACTCTCGTCTTTACTCCAAGGGGCCATTACGGCGGTGGCGTTAGTTTTGCTGTGGTTCAGCGCGCTGGCTTTCGCGTGCATTCCAATGTGTCTGATGCGCGCAACGGTGTAACCACTCTCCATTCGATGCCGCTTGGTCTGCACGTCGGCGGTATTTTTACTAGGACCGGAAAAGCCTCGTGACTCAATGGATGGTGATTATTCTCGCGTCCCTTTTCAGACGGACTGGCTATCCGTGATTTTTACGGTTAGAGTCTTTCCATCTCGCATCCGTCACAAGACAGGTTGTGGGGTTCGC